>CM031235.1:918464719-919011662 GCA_018340775.1 Taxus wallichiana var. yunnanensis
TGTATATATATAGAGATGATGTTTTGATCCACATGCAGTGTTCAAAATGTGTTTAAGTATTGCGTCAATGGTTTGTGGTATAGAATATATGATGAGTTTAATTGACATGTTGATATATGGATGATGTGTTATATGATGAAATGTTGCATGTTTTGGGCTGGTTTTATGACATTGTTATATATGTATCTGATGAGTTGGATCCAAATGATGAGTTTTTGGTTTTGTGTAGATGTGACTTAGTTGATGGTTTGTTTGTTTTTGTAAAATAGATGATGTTATGGACATTGTAATGATATGTGTGGTGGATGGAGAAATATGGATAATGGTGTTGTTATGCAGGAAAAAGGGCGGGCGCGACAAAAATTAGGTAGAAAATGAAGAAAAGAACCATGTTTCAAAAAGGCAGGTGTATAACCGACGTCGGTTACATAACCGATGTCGGTAGATAGTAGACCGATACCGGTTATTTAGGTATGAGCTTTTCTAAAAATAAAAAAAAGCTAGGTGGCAACTTAAGTTCTAATTTTGAGAGCCACGCAAGAAGTTAAATACGCGAACGCGACACTTTTGACGATCGAGACATGTAATCGTGCATGAGGGATTTGAGTGATTAGGAGTAAAGAGATAGGGAAAGTGATTGTGATCCGAGATTCGTAAGACGTAAAGGCAGGTTTGAAAAAGGTGGTGATAATGGCAGGACGAGGAGAAACATCCAGCAGGCAGGGACAAGAGGGAAGACAAGGGCCACCTCAAGCTACTGCAACCCAAGAGGTAACGTTTTGTTTGTAATTTGACTACTGCATGTTTTGGGAATAAGCTGAGGGAGAGTAAGTGGGTAGATATGAGAAAGAAAAGATGATAACAATGGTGATAAAGGAGGTGAGTGTTACGTGGTAGGTAATCGTGGGTTTCGGGTATGTCCGTGTATACAGAGAGGAATAAACGAGCAATTTATTGTCGTAGGTGGTTGTTTAGGCAAGGAGGACCGATATCGGTTAGGATAACCGGTATCGGTTACTCAATCGGCACCGTTAGTCAGAAACGATACCGGGCTGTCGAGGAATTTCCGAATTTGAGAAAAACCTGGGGATTGGAGGAATTGAATGGTTTTTTGTTATTTGGATGTATGCAGTAGAGGCGGTGGTCGAGGATGAATGATAGTGTACCAACGTTGTTGTCACGAATCCGAGCGGATGTAACACCAGCTGAATGGATGTTGATAAATCGTTTGGGGTTAAGTGGGATCCGCTATTATTCACGAATTGCACGGAACCATGCTATGTTACAGGCGTTGATTGAGAGATGGAATCCTGAGAAAAATACCTTCTATCTGCCAACAGGGGAAATGACAGTAACATTGGAAGATGTGTTCCATATTTTGAGACTCCCAATTACAGAAAACCAAGATATCGAGGCATTACCTAAGTGCATGGCACGGGAGCGATAATGCAGATTTGGTCCATACGCCCAAGATCCGACACACGTTGAGGTTTTGACATTCACATATGGGGTAATGTATGTAGCACACCCCGAGGAGACAAGGTTAGCAGTGGTATTAATGATAGCGGTAGGGTATTACGCGTACACGAGGCGCTGATGGGGGAAGATTTCGAAGGCATTGATGTGTGTTATTTGGGAGATGATAAAGGAACGTGACTTTTGCATGGGCACCGCATATTTGGCGGAGCTATACAGGGGTCTATGGGCGTGTAGGTGAAATTATAGGACGCCGCTGGATTGTTCATACTTATTACACTGTTGGGCCTATGAGCACATTGTTTGTGTGCGACAATAGGCCGACCCATCCAAATGTGAGAGAGGCCGGAGTACGAGGTTAGGGATTCGGATGATGGTTCCGGATGCAACAAGAGGCAAGATCTCAGGCCGTGACGGGTGACATTGAGTTTTACAGGTAGATATGGGAGAGGGACGATTATCATGATATCTCATTGGAGGCCTTACTGGAATTATATGGTAACAGAGAACATAGCCGAGGAGTTGAGGGTGTAGAGTGATTAAGGTGGATCATAGGCACAAAGCCAGTGAATATGAGAGGATTCCTATAGATCACGTGCGGCGACAATTTGGATTCAGGGTGACATACCACAGCTTATAGACCATATATGAGGATCGACGCAGAGGCGTGATTCTCACCTCCCACCAACACCTCCGTAAGGTCCCAAGAAGTAGCAGCCGATCGCAGGGGTAATGGACGTAGGAACGATAGAGGCCTATAGATTATGGTGGGTAAGCAGAGTCGCAAGGTGTACGTGATCGTCCCGACATAGTGGTGATTACAACAGAGAGAGATTGTTTGCAGCGCTTGGTTCAGCAGCCCAAACGCAGGTGAATGAGGCAAGAAGATTGTTAGTGGTTGCGGAGTCACGAGCACAAGGACTAGAGACGAGAGATCTCCATGCGAGGGAGCGTATTCATATGTTACAGGAGAGATTGGCAGATCAGTGGGCGGTACCAATAGCCGTGGTACCTTTGAGGACAGAGAGGCTTGGCGAAAGGCGTCGACGATCACGATCATCACCTAGTTCGGATGAGGCGTGAGGGTCTAAATAAATGTTAGCAAGGTATAAGAATAAATAAGAGTACCGACCTGCGTGTCGATGATAGAGAAGATGTATTTGTTTAACATCTAAATAAAACGAGATATGTATGTTGATTTGAGTTATAATAATAAGAATGTTTTCGTTTTGACTTTCGGTGTTTTGAAAAAGGATAAAGAGGAATGTGATTAAATAGAAATACAAAAATATTTATATTTACCACACATGATAGGTTATGGTAGGGGATGGTCGAGCTAACCTTGGGAGACCCCATGTCTCCGAAGTGCTGCCTATATAGCCCTTCGCACAAAGCAAGGAGGGCCTCGATCGATGTAGTTCTCCCTTAGGATCAGGGAGAGGCGAATTCAGGTAATTTGGTACGGTTTAGGCAATTGGTTGATTGGTAAGAATATTGATATTAATATTGGTAAGGTAAGGTTGTTGGTGTCGGAAATGAATTGGTGATGTTGTAAAAGGTATAAGGGAAGCGAAAGTTAGCCTACCCAAGTGGTAGGGAACCATGTCCTGATTAAGATCAACACACAATCCTAGATGCGAGGCAAAGTGGAAAGAGTGCTCCGTAGGTGAAAAGAGCTAAACAAACCACCAAACGTAGAACGAGCTTGAAGCCCTAGGTACCGTGCATAGACGAGAAGTCCATAGGTGAAAAGAGTTGTATGATCACAATATATCGGGTGAACGTTACGTCCCTTGAGTTGAAACAAATGGTGAGGTGAGGTGGATGATATAGCTGAGGTACAGAGAATGTATTACAAAGTGAGTGTTCTTGACGAAAGAGAACCTACCCTAAATAGACAAGTCCATGACCCAAAAAGTTCTTTTGAATGAGGCCTTTATTTTATCAATATAGACCGATCGATGCGGGAAGTCTACAAGGGATATTGATTGTGCTATTCTTGAGGTCTTCACGGTTGATCAATGCGAGAAGCTTCGATAAAGGATGACTGTGTATAGCTGTCCTTCGAGGGAGCAAACATTTATAGTAGCAGATATGATTTTAGTGCATAGTCATCCTTCTGGGGAGCAAATCTATATAAAATAGCAGCAATAATTTGGCATATAGCTATCCTTCGAGGGAACAAATATATATAATTTAGATAGCTAGATGTTCTTTTCGTGAAGCATCTAGTTTGGTAGGAAGTTTGACTCAAGAAAATCCCATAAGAATACGGCTTATTTTAATACTTTGAAGTCATGGACTAGACTAAAAAGGGGAAGGCATCATTTAGGTGAGGTGAGAATCAAACTATGTGAGCTTGATTTTTATTATGAGGTGTAGGAAACGAAGTGCATGTGGTGGTATGTGAGCTCAAGGGACGAGCGACAGGTAGATAAGAAGTGATATAACACTAAATTCAACAAAGAGAATGGTCGAAGATGCAAGGCATTAAGGGGTTCAGTGCTCAAAGCTTACCATTAAGCTTAAGCTAAACGATAAGTGCCTCGATCCATAGGTGTGAGTGATTATGTAAGGCCCAATCCAATTGGGAGCAAATTTTCCACGTTTGCTCTTTTCTAGTTTGGTGACATGTTGATTCTCTTTGAGGACAAGATCACCAACCTTAAAGGTACGCTCATGAAGTCGCTTATCATAAGCACGTTTGATGCGTTTTTGATAGATTTGAAGGTGATCAAGAGTCGTAAGACGACCTCGCCAAGGAGCTCCAATCACTAACCGCTCTTGGCGGAAATCATCGTTGGTGAGAATATCCCAAGAGATATTCTAAGGGAGGGTATTTGTATTTCGAGAGGCAAAACAGCCTCTCTGCACTATACCAAAGAAAAGGTGTGGCATTAGTAGAGGTACGGATGCTAGTACGATAAGCCCAAAGGGCAAAGGGGATGTGATCGTGCCAATTTCGTCCGGACTCATTGACAACTTTCATGAGGATTTTGGTTAGGGTTTTATTAGAGGATTCAGCTTGTCCATTTGCTTGTGGATAGTAGGGTGATGAGAAGCTGAGTTTGATACCAAAGTTGTCACAAAGGTCTCAGAACAACCTATTTTTGAAAGATTTTCCATTATCTGTAATCAGGCGATGAGGAACACCAAAACGACAGATAATGTGGTGGTTAATGAACTCTACAATTTTTTCTTTTTTAGTTGAAATGAGTGGAATAGCCTCCACCCATTTTGTGTAATATTCGGCCAGCTCGTGATAATCCATCGGTGACGTTGTGAAGAGGATTTGGGTGAATCTCACCAATAAGGTCTAAACCCCATCATGAGAAGGGCCAAAGATCTCGAGCGACTTGGAGCGGGTGGCTAGGAGTATGTTGAAGGTTGGCATGTTGTTGACACATAACACAACGCTTAACATATTCGTAGCAAAGTAGTCTTATATGAGAGTAGGCCAATAATAACCAAGGCGAAGGATTCGTTTGGCCACGACAAGGCCACTAAAATGTCCACCACAAATACCGTCATGGACTTGTTGGATGGTATGGGTGATCTCCGCACCGGTGAGACATCGAAGGAGGATGCCATCAAAGCCACGTTTATAAAGGAGTCCCCCCATAACTACATAACGAGAAACGCGTTTAAGAAAAGCGCGCTTACCAAGACTACTAGTAAGGTCGATGGGAGAATGAGGTCAGTAAGGTAGTCGTGAAATTGGTGATACCAAGTATCCCGTGAATTAAGGCATTACGCTTTTATCATACAAACTACCGGGGTTGAGTAGATGGGGCAAAAAGTTGTTGGACCAATGACGAATAATTCGAGTCACTGATGAAGCTGAATTTGCGAGGCTAAGCAAGCCATAGTATCCGCAAATTTGTTAGTGGAGCGGGAATGGTCGATAGAATAGTGAGTAAATAAGGCTAGAAGTGAGTCCACGTAGTATTTGTATTTTTGAAGTTCCTCATTTTTACATTGGTAGATGCCCATAACTTGATTGACTACCAATCGAGAGTCGCCAAAAATATTGATAGATTTGATACCTAAGTGCATCGCAACTCGAGACCTGTAACAAGGGCCTCGTATTCCTGTATTATTAGTGCAAGGGAAATCGAGCCGAATGAAAGAGGCATAGGCTCGGCCAAGAGGAGAACAACGCCAGCTCCTCCACCGCGTTGGCATTTAGATCCATCGAAGAAGAGGGTCATTTGATACGACTCTTCCCCGAGTGAAAGAGTGGCGATGAGTTCGTCGGGGAATATAAAATTGGTAAATTGTTCCCCAGGTAAAGGGGCTTCCGCAAGTTGGTCTGACGATGGTTTGTCCTTTGATTGATTTCTGGTGGACGAACTCAAGGTCGAGGTCGGCGAGGAGCATGAGCCATCGGGCGATGCGTTGGTTTAGATGAGGTTTGGCATACATGTAATGGATGGGGTCTGTGTTGGTGATGACGAAAGTTTTGTGATTCAGAAGGTAGTGTCTGAGTTTCAGTAGCCACGAATGATAGGGCTAGGCACAACTTTTCTACATGTGTATACCTAGTCTCATAATCCACCAAAGTACGACTTATATAATAAATGGCTTGTTCTCGATTTTCAGAGTCACGATGTGCAAGCATGGCCCCTACAAATGGTGGTCATGGGCGAAAGGTAAAGGTAGAAAGGGCGGTCGTCTTGAGGTGGGATAAGCACGGGTGGCTGTAAGAGATAAGTTTTAAGAGCCTCAAAGGCTTGGTGGCACTCTTGGCTCCATTGAAAATCAATGTCCTTCTTAAGGAGGTGATGGAAAGGTTGACATCGATCCGAGAGTCGGGAGATGAAACGTCGATAGATCAGAGCTTACCTTGTAAACTACGCAATTGTTCGAGATTGTAGGTGGGGGCATTTCTAGATAGCTTTGACTTTAGATGGATCGACCTCAATGCCACGCAAAGAGATGATAAAACCAAGAAGCTTTCCCCGAAAGGACACCAAAGACACATTTCTTTGGTCAAGACTGACAATAATATTGTAACAATGATCAAAAATAATGGTTAAAACATCGAGATGTTCACCGCGATGTTTAGACTTGCCAAGAAGATCGCCGACGTAATCTTCAAGGATAGTGTGCATAATGTCATGAAAATGTAGGTCATAGCCCGCTGATAGGTCGCACCAAAGATTCTTAAGGCCAAATGGCATTACACGGTAATGTAAGGTTCCCAAGGAGTTATGAAGGTAGTTTTGTGTTGATCGGCAGGGGCAACCAAAATTTGTCAGATCCTCGAAAAGCCATCCATGAGAGAAGCATCTCATGACTGCAAAGAGATCAACAAGTTGATCAATACTGGGAGGGGGAAGTCATCCTTAGGGCAAGCGAGGTTAAGATCCCGTAAACTGCAGCATATCCAAGTCCCCCCCGTCGCTTTAGTGACAGTGTGTACGATGTTAGAAATCCATCGAGGATAGTAATAGGCAAGAATGAAGGAAACAGAAAGGAGTCGCTGAGCTCTTCTTCGACCAAGAGGGCAATGCGTGGATGCATTTTTCTCAATTTTTTTAATTGGCTTTGAATCGGGTGTAGTAATGTTATGGACAGCAATGTCGATCAATTCTCGCATGTCACAGAGACCAAGCGAAAGCTTGTCATGAGCACGAGGAAAGTAGTAAAGGCGACTTGTTCGATGTGTTAAGGGATTGTCCGATCTTCACAATGTGAGGATCCTCCTCCGTGTGGATGTTGATTTCTATAGTAGATTCGCTCAAAGATGGTTTGGGTTTCGATGGTAAGGCTCATGGGCTGAATATAAGAGTCATCCGCGCCAAGGTAAGTGAGGATGGAGTCATCATCCCGCACTCAACAACATTAATTAAAGGCGAATCCTCTTCGATCATGTCTGGATATAGAAGGGGGATAGAAGAGGGGTCCTCATTATCGCGTTGATAAGTGAGAGGGCCTAAGAAGATAGCATTTATGAAAAAAAAAAGTTAGGAGGGATAGATTCGTGATCTATCGACTCAGTGGGTGACGATGGCAAAGTGGGTGATGATGGTTTGTTAGGGGTAACGTCGTTCTCTTCCAGAAGGCAACTGTCACGAGGTTCTTTCGATGTAAGTGTTTCCGAAAACCGAGACCACTACGATCATTGTGTTTGCGTGTGGTGATGGGGATGAGCGTATGTCGGCCTTGTTCATAAAGACCAAAACCAAAGCCTTTCCAAGCACAGCGAGTCAAGAAGGTGAGGGCGAAGCGACGATTTGTCAGGTATTGAAAATCGATTGGAAAGGAACCACACCAAGAGGAGGTTCAGGGGTAATGGAGATGCGCCAACACCCCCATACGTTAGGTTGGTGCGGCAATGGGGTGGTCCGTAAGAGATTACCTCCCCACGCGACGGCCGAGGTGGATGTGCATGTACTTGTCCGTACTCCCGTGGGGTATGGAAAGAACTAACGTTATATAGGTGATACTCCCCAAACAGAAGGCACCGAAAACATCTACTAAGGGGTCCGCGGTTGGGATGTTAAATGGGGAAGGGAAGTGGTTTTTGCAATGGTGGTTTCATCAAAGGCGTAGGCGCATTGAAGTGGATGGTTTGAGGTACATTTGAAGAGGATGGTCAGGGTTGAATGTATGGGTGTCTTGATTGGTATAAGCACATCGTTAGGGCGGTATAACATATTGCAGGTTTTAAAGGGGGAGGATCAGCTTTTACTGCAGGACTTCCCTCGTACTCAAATTTTATGCATCTATGTAATGTTGAGGGAACGCATCCCATGGCCCTGATCCAAGGACGACCCAAGAATATATTATATCGAACTCTCCCTCAAGGACATAGAAGAGTTCGGGTAAAGTACGTGGTCCTACCCGAATGTTGAGGATCACGGTGCCTAAGGTAGAGGTAATAAGCTCATTGAATGACCGCAACATGATGGGGTCGCACACATGTAGCTAGAAGGGATATTCATTTGTTGAAAGCTTTCAAGAGATGATGTTTAGCTAAGACCCCGCCAATCATAACACGACGTACATGAATGTCCCGGACGTAAGTTTGAGATGAACAGGCAAGGTGGTCGATCTTCTCGTACCAAAATCGACAATTTCATCTTCGTGAGAAACCGATCATGCAGCAGCTTGGTACAGAGACAGTATGGTCAGGGCGATGGGTTGTTTGGGTGAGAGAGGCAACGTGATCGGGTGTTAGAATGGAGGCAACAGTGAAGGGTTTCATTAGGTAAGACCTCGATCCCCTGAAGAATTTCAACGAGAGCTTGTCGATGAGATTCAGAAGTCTGAATGAGATCATATAGTGTCATTTTTACGGGTGATTGGTGAAGCTGTTTAATCATGGCTCGATGGGCGGCTCCATTAGAGACGGGGTAAGCAGGTCCACGAATAACCACTTTAGGTGGTGGTGCAATCGGGATGTTGGACGGAGAAGGAGAGGACGCAGATGTGCCTTCTTTCGCTTTCTCATTGTTTTTCTGCGCTCGAGTAGCAACACTAATCATATTAATCTCGTAGACCGGAGATGAAGAAGATGATTGGGATAAATCATGGTCTTCAAGAGGTGGGGTTGTAATAATGATAGATCGTGGTGAGGCGGGGATAGATGGTATAGGAGAGGGAATTGAAGCTAAAGGTCTCTCCCTTCGTAAGTTGTCTTTCTTAACCTTTCTATCTGGGAGAGGTGACTGACGAAGGATGGTTTTTAAAGCTTTGCATCCCTCCACATCATGTCCTGGTGTGCGGTGATAAGCACAGATTTTAGACTCATCGTAACCTACAGGCCGAGGTTTAGACGGGTCATAAGGTCTAAGTGGGGGTAGGGAAATGGTCGCATTCTCTACCAACATGGCAAGGATTTTAGCGTAAGATCCTTTGAGTGGGTCAAAATCGGAGGAGGATGAGGGTATTGGTTGTGTGGGTTTCGGTAATGTTTGGGCGTGGCTGGTTCGTATGGGTGGTGGTTTAGCCAAGGGGTGTTGACACGTGGTTTTCACTAAACGTGGTTTCTTCGGGCGCAGAGCTACGCTCTGTGGTTAGATGATGAGGCTACGATGATGACACATGTAGCGGAAACAACCACGGAGAAAGGGGAGTGACAGAAAATAAATCCTTTGATGATGGAGTTTGTTTAGGGTTGATGGGTGGACAGGATACGTGGGGTGATAATGTTGATATACCCTTAGATCCCTGTATGGGTGCAGAAGGCATAGGTTGTTTTGAAGAAAACGCAGGAGGTATGATATATTGGTGCAAGGTGGAAGGATGAGGTCCCAATATGGAAGGTAGGTATGACGATGATGGTTTTGATTGTGATAGAGGCACGGATTGAGCTTGTCTTCTAGGTGGCGGGGCGGCTTTATTCTTGGATAAATCTAGTCGCTTAGGCGGGTGTGTTAGACTGGGTATGGGTGAGGTCCCAAGCGTAGGGGAAGATTTGGCTAAGTTAATAGAAGTGGACGAGGCATTTGGTAGAGGTGAGGGGGGTGAAGGCGAGAACATGGGCATTTTAAGCTTCTGTAAACACTTCGGGTATATGGTGGAGGTCTCAGGATCGGTCATTTGCATTTGAGTAGAATATGGCGTACTCAAACGTTCCCATAGGGCCTGTCTATCTTCTGTGGAATGACAGTCCTCACGTGTGAATGTGAAATTTTGTACTAAGAAAGGTGGGTTGTGATTCCACCATCAGGTGTGATACAATGAGTAGATGAGGCACTGTATCAATAGATGTTAAGAGGTCAACCTGGTCGTTGAAAAGATTTAGGCGATGAAGAACTAATAGGTAAGAGGGCGTGTTCGAGAGGATCCGTCATGGTTAAAGAATTTGGTGATGTCGGTGCAAGAGATTTCTCGCCTAAGGATGTCAAAAGGAGTGGCGTACCTTCCTCTCTTGTGCAACAAGAGTGGTAGAAGGGGAAGTCTCTGGGAAATAGATAGATTAGATAACATCCGTCGCAGCCTTAGGATGTGGTATAAGCGCACTCATCGATGGGAAGAGGAGTCCGGACGCTTAACTCCTTTATGGGTAAAGGAATGATTTCACTTTGGCTTGATGGTGGTAAAGGAGGTTCGGCTCCCCGTGTTAGTGAAGAGGCTTGATTCAAAATTTTCTCGATAGAGGCTTTGGGCCGGGGTATCAAAGATCGCATGGATCTCATGAACACTCTCCTCGGCTAAGATATCCCGGGTTTGTGTTATCATGGGAGAGTGATTCGGGAATGGTTTGTTGAAGATTTTCAAATTTCGGTCAAGCAGGGGCATTAGGATTATCGAGGGTTATATCCCCTCGCATGGCCAACCATTTCCCGCACTATGTTTTTCAACATCTTGCAGCTTCATGACCGTGTCCTTCACGCGGTGGAAGTTACGTGTCATTTTCTTTGTACTGTGAAGGTATGGCGCGAGTGGAATCAAACCCGAATGAGGTTTAACAGAGGTAATGTAATGGCTCCTGCTTTGAGCAATTTTTCCAATATCACACCATATGTTTCTCCCAAGGGAGTGTAGTTGATGGGCTCGCTTTATACTTATAGGTGGTTTTTGGTGGGGCATTAGACGGTGTTTGAGATTTAACCATCACCGCGTGGACAGCTCCTTTTGATTTAGAAGAAGTGGACGCGTGAGGAGTGGTGGTATTTGGTTTATTGGTAGAATCAGGAGTTCGAAATTGGGGTTTTTGTTACGCAACCGCAATTTCTCTTCCTCTAAGGCTCGAATCTCTAGTTTTCGAGCCATAGTAAAGGCTTCATCGAATGTACGGAAAGTTTGAATTTGGAGAGTAGGAGAAATGTGCTTAGCACATGCCCGCGTGAAAAGTTCGATAAGTTCAGTCTGAGGCAAGGCATATGTAAGTTGGTTGATAAGGCCGCGCCATCGTCCGACGAAATCTGCGATAGATTCGTCTTCGAATTGTCGAATGGCATAAAGGTCGGTGATGGATACTTTCTTAGCAATGTTAATGGAGAAGTGATCCAAGAAAGATTGGGCTAGTTGGTTAAAAGAGAAGATTGAGTGCTAGGTTAAAGCACTGTACCACTCCAAGGCAGGTCCTGATAAGGACATGGGAAAGGTGCGGAGTAACAAGGCATCATCATGGGCAATCAAATAACAAGCATGTCTAAATGATCGCAAGTGTTGTTGAGGATCCTCTTTACTATTAAAACGAGTAAATTTCGGTAGTTCCCATTGAGGAGGATATGAGTGAAGGGGAACAGAAGGGTGAATGGGCTCCTGACAAACTTGCTCGTATGTCAAGGCGCTACGACTTCCTGAAACAGAAGCCTCCAGGTTTTGCATTTTGTCCATCATTTGTTTAATTAGATCAGTAGTTGGATGAGATGATGGTGTGGTTGTGGTAAACGGAGGCAAATTGGGCCAAGGACCACCACTGGACAATGGTGGGGTTAAGTGTTGATAAGGTATGGAGGATGAATATGTTGAGGTGACAGAATAGGGATGTCCCATATAAGGTGTTGAGGTTACTGGATACGTGTATGGGAATGAAAAGGTAGGCGGAGCTTGAGAAGGAAAGCTCGTGTGGATAGGTGGCAGAGAGCAAGTCATGAATGGAGTAGTCTGCAAGAGAGATGAGGTAGGGGCAGTCGGTGGTAATGATATGTGGGGTCCAAGATTAGCCAAAGAAAAGCCAATCTGAGTCGTATGAACCTCTGAAGCTGTCGGATTGGGAGATGGGGCTAAAGGTGCCGGAAGCAAGGCGGTGTTATCAAAGTGAGTGGGGCTAAATGAGCAGCTATACTAATAGGCATGCCAACAAAGAGCTGACCATCGTGCGACGGTCGTGGGGCATGAGACAAATAGTATTGTAGACAACTGCTAGGATTAGCATCCGAATTTTGGCAAAGTCCTTGTCTCCTACAGAATTTGGGGATCTCACCGGTGTCTCGTAGGATTCCCTGCACGCAATGTGAAGGGGGTGATTCAGGTAAAGAAACAGAGCAAGCATGTGAAACCATGGCGGCGGCTTGCTTTCGAGTGATAACAACCATGGACAGTGTTCACAAAGAGGGTTTCAATCTATCCGGAATAAAACAAACCTTAGAATGGTGAAATTGGTAGTCACGCTGGTTTGTCGTGGGTCAGAAAGACAAGAACCGATATCGGCCTAAGTATCCGATGTCGGTTACACTATAGCCGACGCCGGGTCGTGTAACCGATGTCGGTAAGAAGTCCAAGGCTAACAAGATATAAAAAGGCTGCTAATTTGATTTTTAACAACGTTTAGTATATGTGTCCAATTATTGATCACGTAAGACAGTAGTATGAGAAAGAAAATGAACTAAAAACAAGCAAGATGCACACACAAATCCGTAGATTAACCCTAGGGTTAATTTTAATTATCGTGGGCTTATGCCTTTAGACGTAGAATGATGTCGAATCCTAAACAAGAGACTTAGGGAAATGTCAAGTTGTTTTGGCTTATAAGGTTACCTCAATCTAAGCGGAGGAATACCGCTGAAAAAGGGGGATGTTTGAGCATGTGTTAATTGTGAAGTGATTCGGTATGTGTTGTGCAGTGAATGTAAGATTAATTTCCTGTCAATACCATGGATATCACCCCCACGTGTACGACCTGTTACTTAATCTACGTTCACTAGAATTGAAAAACAACAAGCAGGAATGCAATGCACGTGTTTTAAACCCAAATCGAAAATGATATTCGATGAAGCAAAAGAGATGACTTTCACTAATGCAAGATGCAAAAACAAAGCAAGTTCTTTTACCAAAATAATACAAAACCTTATGAATATCTTTAGAAGAAGAAAACAGCAGGTATGCTCCCTATATGAAAGCAAGTAAGAAAGAAAGAAACCCAAAATGGGTCCCACCGGACGTGCCAAAATGTTTCGCTCGGAATGTTTCGGCTTCTAGGAATAGAGTTGTTTCTATCCTTTCATTCCTTTTAGAAACAGATAGGGTTAGGGCTAGGAGGAATACCTGTTAAATGTCGAGATGGTGTGCGCGTACCGTGGAGAAAGATCAAGTTGACTGCGAAGAACTCCTTTTTGTCTTGGAAGGACTACCTGCAAATAAGAACACAAGACCACAAGATTTGATTAAACAATAAATGAGGAAACTGCCTTGGGCCCAGGAAATATAAAACTTCCTTTCGAAGGTGGTCAGTTTCCCTGCTAATATGAATTAACACAAAAGACTGTAAAATATCAATTAAGTTGCTTCGTTGAACTGGGTAGGGGAAAGGCTGGTTTTCTGGTTTTGATCAGAGGAACCGATGCCGGTTACTGATAACCGATGCCGGTTACTGATAACCGATACCGGTGGGTTCTAGGATCTGTAGGTTGGTCGCTTTATGGGGTAGTTGTGTTGTTTGTAAGGCTGTATATAGGTGGTATTAGGAAATAAGGTGATGAGAGGTAGATGAATGATAGTTAGAGGTAATATGCATGCTGGGTAGTGGATTCAGGGATGGATTTATGAGGACTGTGATTCAAAGAGCATAAGAAATGTTATAACAGAGGACATGCAAGATGTGACTTACTGGTTTTGACAAAGATGCAAGTTGATCTCCTTTGCTGCAAACGCTTCTGGTTTCTTCACTCGTCTCTGCTCGGTCAAGTGAAGATCTGGACTCTGTTTTTCTTCTCCCAATGATCTCTGTTGATTCAAAAATCATTCGACCTGATCCAAAATGAAATTCCGATCCTTTGTTTTTGGTTTGGGGAGCCCATTTACAGGGAACCGATGGCGGTTACGTAACCGACGGCGGTCGAGTAGGAACCGGCATCGGTAAGGAAAAAGTAGGCTATTTTTAGTAAAATAGCCCACCTTCCCTGCTTTTCTCCCGAGAGATCAGTCGCGGGCTTGGTCAAGTGGCTAGAAGGTCGGTTTTGGGTGCGAGTAAGGAGGCATTAGTTATGGATGTGAGTCTAGACCAAGTCATAGGTCTTAATTAGGTTAGTTTAGGGTTAGGGCTAGGTCATGATGAGGTGGCAAAATGAGGTGGCAGGTAAGGTGATGTGGATTTATCAATTACAAGGTAATTAATAAATAATTGTGTAAGGTTTAGGTGATGAGGTTAAGTTGCGAGATGAGATGCGGGTCACAAGGGGTCGTAAGACACAAATTTGGTGTCTACACTGGTCCCCCTCCCACCTCTCGCCTCCGCCGCCGGTCCTCGCCTATGATGGACCCACCAGCCTCCGCATTGCGCCCCCTCCCGAGACCTTTGGCTCGAGAGGTCTCTACTCTATGTGCCGCATAGGGCTGATAATTAGCCTCGGTACCATCAAGAATATCCTGATAGTATCAGGCCTCCGCTCTAGCCTCCATGTAACGCTCTCGAGCCACCATAAAGCCTTCAGGCTGGTGCCCCGACACCTACTACCAAGTGCCCCCATCGTGCTGTGTTAGTGCACGCCGGTGGTTCCTATGGTGTGGTGGTGGTACACATGCGTGCCAGGGTCAGTGGGCGTGCCGCTGCCGGTGGTACTGCACATGTGCATCTGGGCCGTGGCCGCGCCGCTTTGGTGGTGGTGCTCGTGCACATTACCTAAGCTCAAGCTAGTTGCCCCTGTAAAACACCTATTCAGCTCAGCGCAGCAAAGCTGCCTGTAATAACCGTACTTCGGCCTCGAGCTGATCTCACTCTGTTGTCACCGCTACCAAGTCTGGCTATGCAGGCTGTGCTATCCTCGCTGCTCTCTGACCAGCCCACCAAACCATATATGCTCCCGTATAACCAACATCATCTACAAGTGTCATCCGTTGGCCTCTCAAAGAACCCAACTGGGTCCAAGGGCGTGGTGCAGAAAGGAGCCTCTACATCATCCCTCCCAGACTCGAGGAAGGGAGGTGGCTCGTCCTTTCGCAGCCCCATCTACCTGCGTACCCTCTCTAGGGGTATCCTCTCATACTCTCTCGGCCTCCGTCCTGCTATCCAGAAAGTGTACTAGATCAAGCGCAACTGTAATCGGGCTCCTCTGCACGGGTGATGACCTCTGTAAGGTCTCCATACGATATCTGCCACTGTCAGGCCCTCTAATAAATGCCTGTAATAAGTGACGTCCCGCCCTGCAAGCACTGCTCGTGGCTGGCCCACGACCCCCAACCACCTCTGAAAGCCGTATCTATATATGACCTGTGGCCCTGGCTGCTGGGGCAGCCCTACTGGTCTAAGGCATATGATGTGCTCATATGCCCAACAATGCAGCAAAAACGTCGAACAAATCCCGAATCGCCTCATCCGGCGATAGCCCCACAGCTCTCGATACAACTGTACCAGGTATACTGGTGCCCAAGCATAACAGGTGTGCTCCTCCACCATCTCGTGTAGAACCCCATCAGTGCCCGTGGAAAGCGGCCTCCCTCTGAGTCCGGGAGGGCAAAGCAGGTGATCCCGATCATCATCAACACGGCAAGCCGTGTCTCATGGCGATGCGCACGGTACATATCCCCATACCCGATGCTCGCGCTGTGATACGTCAATAGCGCGGCTGCATCCCAAAAACCGTAGGATGCTGTCCATGGCAGTCTCTGCGTCCACCTGAAAGACTGCCTCTCCCTCAATCGGCAGTCGAAGGATACGATACACATCCTCCAATGTGATAGTCATCTCCCCAGTCGGGAGATGGAACACATTGGTCGCCGGATCCCATCTCTCGATGAGGGCGACCATCAAACTATGATCCCTATCGATCACTCTGTACCGCTGGACTCCGCCGAGTCCCACCTCGCGCATGATACCCCAGTGTGCTGCGGATACGTGTGGCCGCATCCGTACCAACAGCGGGGGCATCCTATCCCGCATCGTCAGCTGCTGACGTGCCTACAAAACCAACCCACAGTATTAGCCCTACTCTTTATCACAACATCTACTTATACCCTCTATACCCCTTTTTTTTATCCCCCCGACCACAACCCGACTCCATACCACACGTCTACGCCCATCTATCTTCCCCTAAAAACTTCTACGCTATTCCCCCTCCCTCTTCACACCCAAACAAACAACCCACACCATACTCAAATACCCTACACCATGCCCAAATACCCAAACCACATCCAAAAACTCAAAAACAAAATCACAACCCACACCAACAAATTGACATAAACCTAAGTCAGGACCGCACCTATACTGAAACACCCAAACAATACCACAACACCCCCACCCCAACCCAAACCATACCCAAATCACTACCAAAAACTCAAAAACAACAACATAACCTAAACCAACAAAAATAGCTAAAAATCACTAAGGACCGGTAGCGGTCACCCATAACCGACCGCGGTCCCCTTCCCACCGACGCCGGTCCAACACAAAACACCGCCCTTTTGAAATTTTGTGGACCGATGCCGGTCGCTTAGCGACCGATCGGTCAGCCTGTAATTCCTGAGCCAAACCCCACGCTGCCACCCCAACCTACATTTTTTCATTTTTTTACCAATTTACCCACCCAAATACCCTAAAAACCTACCCACCCAGCCGCCTTGGCTTATTTCACCTATCTACCCTCTCTCTTTTTCAAATCATTTCCATTTTCTAATTATTTCCTAAAAAATGTACATTCCTACCCAAACCCCAAATATAGCATAATGCAATAAAATACACACAATGAGGGGTTTCGAACCTACCCGTACGACGACACGTCGTCGTGGAGGGATGGGTGGTGGTGGTCCAGCTAGTCCAGCCCCTCCTGCTCCTCCTGGTTGTGCCATGGCTCCAAATGTCCTCTTCTGGGTCCTCCACCAATCAACTGTTGCCTCCTCCTCACTCGGGCCCACTAACAACTAACTCCTCCAGTCAAATAGCGCCACCTCATGCAACTAATGCTCCAATCTTAACTCTCCACGTCAGACAACTCAAATTGGTTTCCAAATTGCAAAAGTGACAATGACAGGCCGTATTTTTCTTTTTATAGGTTTTTCGCCCATAACCGATATCGGCCTTATTATGCCCTAAGGAACCGGTATCGGTCCCCTCACCGATATCGGTCACATACAATCGACATCGGTTTTATTCCAAATTTCCCCCAATTTCTGCCCTTATTTACTATTTGCCCTTTTTCACCCACATCGCCTATATCAACCTTTGCTGCAAACATTCTAACCATTTGGCCCGACCCACGGCCGCAACCCAACAACTTGGCCCGACCCAAGGCCTCACCCTAACCATTTGGCCCGACCCAAGGCCACCACCAACCTATTTGGCCCGACCCAAGGCCGTGACCTACCCATCCGGCCCGACCCAAGGCCATAACCTACCCAACCGGCCCGACCCAAGGCCTTAACCTACCCATCCGGCCCGACCCAAGGCCTCACCCTAACCATTTGGCCCGACCCAAGGCCGCCACCAACCTATTTGGCCCGACCCAAGGCCGTGACCTACCCATCCGGCCCGACCCAAGGCCGTAACCTACCCAACCGGCCCGACCCAAGGCCGTAACCTACCCATCCGGCCCGACCCAAGGCCTCACCCTACCCATCCGGCCCGACCCAAGGCCTCACCCCAACCATTTGGCCCGCCCCAAGGCCGCAACCCAACAACTTGGCCCGACCCAAGGCCGTACCACTTCAATACCTTACCCAACATCAACAACATACACTTTAATCCACCCATCATGTAATTTTTTTGTTCAATCGAGCTCACCTGTTCATGTTTTAGCATGATTAGGGTCCTTGACTTGATCTGTCGACCAACTTTGCCTAGACCTAGACCGTGACGTTTATCTCAACCAAACCAACCATTTGGTACTGCCGAACAAGCCTAAAACGTTCCTGTACCTTACCCGTTATATACCCTGGAGTTACTTCCTATGCCTTGGATACCAGGATTATATCACCCTTGTTTGGATAAACTATCGACCTTTGCCTATGCATTGCTGGTTTGCTAGTCAAATCATGTACCCTGGTCGCACTACTGCATTTCAACGTGCGTCTGCTTCTTTGGACCTACCCCACCATCTCACCCTCATCTCAACACCATTTACCCTTTATCAACCCTATCCCTGATTTCACGCTACCTCAATCTGTGATAGATTTGAGGGGGATTACCTATACCCTTAACAGGAGTAACCACTTCTTATTATTGTCCGTGCAGCTTTACAAAACAAACTACACGACAATAAGGGGCTAATGTAGACACCAAATTTGTGTCTTACGACCCCTTGTGACCCGCATCGCATTTCACAACCTAACCTCACCACCTAAACCTTACACAAATATTTATTAATTACCTTATAATTAATAAATCCACATCACCATACCTGCCACCTCATGTCGCCACCTCATCATGACCTAGTCTTAACCCTTAACTAACCTAATTAAGACCTATAACTTGGTCCAATTCCACACCTATGACTAATTACTCCTCATCCACACCTAAAACCAACTTCATAATGACTTGACCAAGCCCGCTACCAATCCCTCGGAAGAAAAGGAGGGAAAGCTGGCTATTTTACCAAAAATAGCCCACTTTGACCTGACCGATACCGGTTCCTACTCAACCGTCGCCACATCGGTTGCAGAATCACCATCGGCCTCGTAAATGACCACTTCCAACCAAAAACAAAGGATCAGATTTTCATTTGATCGGGAGAGAAGGAGAAATCATCGAGAGAATCCAGATTTTGCTTGGCCGAGCAGAGACAAGTGAAGAAACAAGAAGAGATTGTAGAGAAGGACATCAAGCCCAAGACTGCAACTGAATAACCAGAGCCCAGTAACACTCATCCGAGCATCAGAAGAGGAAACTGCATCCAACTTGGGTCCTGTCTTCATCATCACAGTCCTGAAACTTGCATCTACATCAGGGGCAAGTAAGTAGTATGTTATATGTTTCTAAGCACCATTTTCTTGAGCCTGTTGATTAATAGTAATCATAAGTTTATTCCTAGATCTACTACCAGCCACTACTGCATTTAACCTTCACCCACACACCCTGATATTGCCCAGAAGGCCATTTTACCACACTCTGAGTCTTCCCTATCCTCCCATCATTCCCCTCAGCCATCCCCCAATCTCAATAACCCCACAATCACCTTGCAACCAATCTCTACCCAGAAGCACCTAGATCACTGACCCTACCGGTGTCGATTATCCTATACCGGCAGCGGTTCTCTAACCGTGGTCGGTTACTCAGTGACCGCCATCGGTCACTGTGACTTATACCCCAAAACCCTTTTGCTCACCTATTTGCCACCTAACAACCCCAAATCCAGCCTGGTTTATCCCTATAACTCAACCTGAACGTATCAACGACCAGTAACCGAACAAACAACGTGACGCTTTATTATTGATAGTTTAGTTTCTATTGCTTTGTAACGAGATACCTAAATCGTGATTTTGCAATAGCTTTCTATATTATCATTTGTGTTGAATCATATTAAAAGGGGAACTGACCACCTTCGAAAGGAAGTTTTTATATTTCCTGGGCCTAAGGCAGATCCCTCATTTGTTGTCTAATTAAAATCTTGTGGTCTTGTATTCTTACTTGCAGGTAGTCCTTCCAAGACAAAAAGGAGTTCTTCGCAGTCGATCTGATCTTTCTCTACGGTACGCGCACACCATCTCAACATTCTACAGGTATTCCTCCTAGCCCTAACCCTTATCTCTGCTTCTCAAAGGAATGATAGGATGAAACAAGTCTATTCTCAGAGAGTAAACATTCCGTGTGAAACAGATTCAGATTAATTAAAGTTGGTTATGGCACAAGAGATTGGGTCACATTAATTTTGACAACATGGTGAAAATAAGCTCAAAACAAGTAGTGAGAGATTTACCCAAGATCACAAAACCGCAAAGTACTATTTGCAGACAATGTCAACATGGGAAGCAGACAAGGGTCAGTTTTAGGATAAAGGATTACTCTACAACAAATCCATTGGAGCTAATTCATACTAATCTCTGTGGGCCAACAAGAACACAAAGCTTACAAGGTGATTCTTATTTTATGTTATTAATTGATGACTTTACTAGAATGACATGGGTTGCATTTCTAAAAGAAAAATCAGAAGCTTTTGATCAATTCAAAAAATTTAAAGCTTTGATTGAGAATGAGAAAAACTCTAGGATTAAGTGTTTGAGATCAGACAGAGGATGTGAATTTATGTCTAACAAATTTGATGAGTTTTGTGAAGAGCATGGAATCAGAAGACAATTTTCTACAACAAGAACACCACAATAGAATGGTGCAAATTGAATGGAAAAATAGAACAATGCAGGAAATGGAAAGAACAATGCTAAATGAGTCTAAGTTACCAGATTCTTTTTGGAGAGAGGTAGTGTACACAACAGTTTATATTCTTAATAGAGCACAGATTTGAGTAAATACAGAAAAGACACCATATGAGTTATGGAAGGGAAGACCAACTTCTGTGAAACACTTCAAAGTGTTTGGAAGTAAGTGCTACATTAAGAGAGATGATGAAGATGAGCTTGGAAAATTTGATTCCATAGTAGATGAGGGCATATTCCTTGGTTATTCATCAAGAAGCAAGGCCTACAAGTGTTATAACAAGAGACTTCAAGAAGTAGTGGAAAATAGGACACTTTGTGGTGCAGAAAGAGGAAGAAGAAGAAGAAGAAGAAGAAGAAGAATCTGAATGAGAAGACACAAAGACACCATCTAGATCTATTCAGAAGAATCATCCAAAAATCAAATCATTGGAAACAAAGATATTGGAGTGCAAACAAGGAGGAGACTAGCAAGTGCACCACAAGAGGTAAACTTTTCTTTGTTGTCTAAGGTTGAACCAAGTAATTTTGATGAAGCTAGTAAGGATAATTTTGGATAAAATCCATGGAAGAGGAACTTAATCAGATAGAAAATAATGACACATGGGAGTTAGTTCCAAGACCAAAGGACAAGAACATTATTGGTACCAAGTGGGTCTTTAGAAACAAGATGAATGAAGAAGGAGAAGTTGTCAGAAACAAGGCTAGATTAGTGTGCAAAGGATACTCACAAGTTGAAGGAATTGATTTCAAGGAGACATTTGCACCTGTTGCTTACATGGAGGTAGTAAGAATGTTTTTAGCATTTTCTTGTTTCAAGAATTTTAAAGTTTATCAAATGGATGTAAAATCAGCTTTCTTGAATGGAAACTTAGAGGAAGAAGTTTATATAGAGCAACTAGAAGGTTTTATTCTATCAGAAAATATAGATTTTGTATGCAAGTTAAAAATGCTCTTTATGGTTTGAAACAAGCTCCTAGAGCTTGGTACTCTAGACTAGACAAGTACTTGCAAGAACAAGGATTCATAAAAGGAATTGTGGATAGAAATTTGTACATCAAGACAGAAGGAGAACATCAGGTGATAGTTGTGGTTTATGTGGATGACATTATTTTTGGAAGCAGTTATAGGAGATTATGCAAAGAATTTGCGAGAGAGATCAAAAAGGAGTTTGAGGTGTCTATGCTTGGTGATTTTCTTACTTTATTGCTTTGAAAATTCAACAAGATAGTCAAGGCATTTTTATTTCATAAACCAAGTATATAAAGGAGATGTTGAAAAAGTTTAGAATGGAAGATTGCAATCCAGTTAGTACACCCATGATTACAAGTTGCAAGTTGAGTAAGAATGATGAGTCTCCGATGTTAATCAAACCTTGTATAGGTCCATGATAGGAAGCTTGTTATATACCACAACATCTAGACCAGATATTATGCAGGCTGTTGGATTAGTTGCATGGTTTCAGGATGCACCAAAGGAAACTCATGTAGCAGTAGTGAAAAGAATTTTTAAATATTTGAAAGGTACGTTGGATTATGGTTTATGGTATCAAAAGAGTGATGATTTCACTCTTATAGCATTCACAGATGCAGATTGGGCAGGAAGTGTTGATGATAGGAAAATTACAAGTGGGGGAGATTTTTATCTTGGTGACAGATTAGTGTCATGGTTCAATGAAGAAATAGGCATCGCTTAATTATCTACAAAGAAGCATAATATATTGCAGTAGTGACATGTTGTATATAGGTGCTTTGGATGAAGCAAATATTGAAGGACATAAAGGTAGATTATGAGCATCCTATTTCCATTTTTTGTGACAATACGAGTGCTATTAACATCTCAAAAATCTAGTCATGCATTCTAGGAAAAAGCACATTCCCATTAAGTATCACTTCTTGAGAGAGAAAGTTGTAGATCAGCAGGTGAAATTGGAATATGTTGGAACTAAGGATCAGATTGATGATATATTTACAAAACCCCTACCAAAGGAATCTTTTGAGTCACTCAGACAAAAGTTAGGAGTGATTCCTATCACTCTTACTCATTGACTATCTCATGGGGAGTATGGACATAGGGGGAGCTACACATTGCATTATCTTCAACTCTAAGTACAGGTTCAGGTAATTGGTTTAGATATCCCTTTTCCATTGATTTCAAAGGGGAGAATTGCAGCATGGGGGAGAGTTGCATAGAACAAGTACAGTGCATCAGTACAAAAAGAGCTCAGAGGTAGAAAATTGGATTTCATAGTAAACAAGTTCTCATGAATAATTTTAGCAGAGGTTTGCCATCAATGAAAAAGGGGAGTTTTTTGAGTATTTTTTCATTGATGTCAAAGGTAAAACATTAGTGTTGATATAAATATTGAGGTTTGAATATTATCTTAATATTCAATTTTACAACATTAGTGTTCGTAAAATATTTATCCATGTCAAAATTAGTGTGATGTCAAAATTTGAATATTTTAATATTCAACATCACAAAGGAATCTTATGACACATGGTGGGATGTGTAATGGATCATTTTTAATGAGGTACATTTAAAATGAAGGTTACTTAATGCATGATAAATGTTTGAATTAAAAACGGAGTTACATTTGCATTAGTGATGAGTTATGACATGGAGGAGTTACAAAATTGAAGTCAAAAAGAGAATATATCCTTATGGGGTGGATTTTGTCATTTATGGAACATTAAGGACGTGTAAGGGAAGTTGGTCATGCGTATTTATTGAAAAATATGAGTTACACTTGACCATGAAAAATAATATTGCTATTTAGAGAAAATATTCATTATTTTTGTAACCGCCAAGTGATGTGGCTTCCTCATTCCAAATATGGAACTTTTTTAAAAGTAAATTTTCCCATGGTATGGGCACATGGTTTTAGGGAAACCACAAGTGGTTTTCCCTCTCCTTCTTCCTATATAAACAAGTGTTGTGTGAACATTTGTGATTGTGAAAAAGATAGAGCAATTTTTTAGAGTGATATGTATGTGAAGTTATTATTGTAAATCTCTTAAGTGAGTATGAGTATGTGAGAGAGAAAATAAAGAAGGAGAAATATTATTGAGTTTTATTGCATATTTTCTGAAGTGGGTGCTTTTGATTGGGGATTGGTGTCTTCAAAAGTTGGTGCTTCGAATCAGAGATTGCAAAGTCAATGGTGTTTGCATTCAAGGGCTAAATTGGTGTTTGGCTTGGAGATTGGTGTCTTCTGTGAGTGGGTGCTCATACTTTGTAAACACTATTTTATTTTGGCTGG
Organism: Taxus wallichiana var. yunnanensis; assembly: GCA_018340775.1. Taxonomy (NCBI): domain Eukaryota; kingdom Viridiplantae; phylum Streptophyta; class Pinopsida; order Cupressales; family Taxaceae; genus Taxus; species Taxus wallichiana. The sequence continues at coordinate 918,488,655 of CM031235.1, forward strand.
ATTTGAATAGTAGATCCAAGCAGTCTCCTTTTGGTGGATGTAGCCCACACTGGGTGAACCACGGTATATCTAGTGTTATGTGCATTTGATTTCTATGTGTTCTCTCATTTATTTTCAGATTTGAATATCTTATTAAGTGTAAAAAATAATTTATGAAGTTGGATAAAATTTTAAATTATGGAATACTGATTCACCCCCCCTCAAGTATTCCCATGCTTCTAACAAGTTATTGCTTGATATAACCTCAAAATTGAATCTAAGTGAATTTTGAATATATTGAATTATTTTAGAGTTCTTTAAAGTATCGAAAGGTTGTAAACTAGTTGTGTTTTCAAAATAGGGTTTTGGGCAACTTGATTTGGTGAAGAGGAAAGTCGCTATAGTTTGAGCAGTGATTGTTTCATGAGCTATAACTTTTTTAGAGTTATATAAAGGTATTTTAATTTCCATATAGTTTTCACATGCCATAATTGAGGAGTTTTTAGGTGATATTAAGGTTTGAATATGAAGAAAGGGTTGAATTTATCAATGGGGGTTCATGATAATTGAGATCATAGATGTTGTTTAAATCCTTTTAAACATGTGTGGTAGAGATAAGAAATTTTGCATATAAAATTGAAGTTTGAGCTCATTTGACCATTGAATGAGTTTATTTGAAATTAAAATGCTAGCCTTGCTTGGGTGAAAGGTGTGACCCATATAAAATTGTGAGTGAATTATAGGTATAAGAGAAGATTTTGAGAGATTATCAAATGAGTTACATGTGAAATTCTGTTTGAGAAGATGTGTATAAGGATTTATATAAAATAAAAGTCTAAGAAGACCTAGAGAGTTGAAGAAGGTGTGCTTAAGAGAGGGTTTGAAGGAATTTGGAGATGAATTTTGGGATCAATATCAGCTGTGGTATTAACATATTTTTAGTGGTAATATTTCTATAAAATCTTTTGTGATGATTCATATTCATGAAATTATCTTGTTGTGAGTAATATCAACAAGGGTTTAGGGGTTGGTGCTCCTTGTGGGGTTGGTGTCTCACTAAAGAAATCTCTTGTGATGTGTAATATTCACTTGAGTCTTTTTTGTGCATAATATCAACAAATTTTTAGTGGGTTTTCTTCCTTTGAGGGTTTCCCACTTACATCTTGTGTTTATGTGTTCTCTCTCATGTTTCATGTTCATATGAATGTATGATGCACACTTAATAAGCTAATGAGGAATGTATATGATTGAATGGATGTTGTATTAATGGTAAATGAAGCAATAAATTTGTAAGAATTATTCAACCCCCTCTCATTCCATTGTGAATCCAACAATTGGTATCATAGTAGGTCCTTGAGAAGAAAGTCTAACATCTTGGTGGAGATCCTAGAAGAACATTATGGCAAAGAAGATCAGGAAGAGACTCAACAGTTGAGAACTATGACTAAAACGGATCAAAAAAACATCAAAAGTCTCTACATTCATTTGGAGAAGGATATTTCAGATTCGATTTCAAAAGAAAAAGAATGTGAAAGACTGAAAAATAATCCATGTGATGTTTTTTTGAATGGGCAATATGATATCAAAGATATTGTACTTGATTTACAAGAAGACCTAGTATTTCATAGGATGGAGAACATTAGATTAAAATCTGAAATCAAAGATATGTTTGAAACACTCAAGGCCAAGAAAGAAGATTTTTTCAAGCTTAGTGATGAGTTTCAAACCCTAAAGATCAAGGAAGATTTGAAGCCTATTCTTGCATATCCAACAGCTTGTGTTAGTTCCAAAGGAAGTAGGGATGATGGTGTATATGGAAAAAGATCTAGTCAATATATAATCCTATTAGACATCCTAATGCAATAAGGTATGCAAAATTTCATGGTTTTTAATATGCTTTGCAATGGTTATGGTCATAAAACAAGGGATTGTAATAAGTTTCTTAGTTGTGTATATCCTTGATCAATGGAGAAATCCACATGAATGATCGTTCAAGGGATAGAAAAGAGATTTTTGTTATAGATGTCATCACAAAGGTCTAATTGTAATTTCTTGTTCTCATTATTCATCTAAGTGAGTAAAGGAAGTGTGGATTCCAAAATTAGTCATAGAAGGATTTGTCTCAGTCAAGATGAATGATCAAAAGGAAGACACAGAGAAGTTAAGTCTAAACAAGGATGACAAGAGGCCTATTCATATTAATGAGGTCAAGAATATTGAGTAAATAATTAAAGTAAAGAGATCTTCTATGCTTGAGAAGTTGAGAGGTATGGATATTCTTTGGAATACATAAAGAGTTATAAGGTATGTAAAGTAAGATATCTATATGTTTTTGAAGTTCTTGTAATTTGTAGATGTTTGTGTTGTGATAATGTGTATATTAAAGGTATAGGTCATTCTATAGATGTGTCTCAAAGTACGTGACTTCAGTAAGAGCTTTGAGTTTAAGGTCATGAGTTTACACATGTTATCAACGCTGAGCGTTTTTTCATGAGTTTGGTCTAAGTATATTGTAGTAAGTGTGAAGTCTCTATTGTCTTATCAAGAAGTCCTCTTTGCTCCACCTTGTGTATTGCTCAAATGTGTCATCAAAATATGTCCTAAAAGGATTAAGAAAAGTTTTCCATTGATCATTAAGGGTGTGTAATTTGTGTTTGATATGTTATCAAGTGAGTTCTTCATAGGTCTATGTTTGTTTGATTTTGAGGATTCATTCTCATGGAAAGTTCTTTGTGCTAGTTAAAGTGTGCCCTTTTCTTGCTCCATTAAATATTTTTAGTATTATTTGTATTATTCAAAAGGTGAAATGTGTCAAGTATCTAAGATGATTTAGAGTTTAAGAGACTAAATTCCATATTTTTATAGTGTTAGTTTATGTGTCTAACTATACATGTATCTTGTATCTATTTTTTTAATTAAGCTTAATATGGTCACTTCTAGTGTCACATGTGTGTACTATGTGTTCATGCCGATTGTTGTTCAAATCATGACAAGTTGTTAAGATGTGTTAGATAGCTCACTTGACTATTGTATTCTAGCAAGTGAAGTCTAAATGTGAAAAATTATGAGTTAGGGTACTTATGACATTCAAAATGCTTGAAGAAGGTGTATTTTCTCAAGCCTATAAAGGTATAAATTCTCAAGGTGATCCAAGAAACAAACATGATTGAATAAGATCTATGGTGTTATTCTCAAGCTCTAAAAGACTAAAAATTTAGTATTTGAAGGGCATGTTTAGATTATAAAGGGATTTAAGTAGTCGTTGCAAGAATGTTAAGGTCTGTAATGTGCCAAGATGAATTTTATAGAGGCTTCAAGGTTAGCTAGAGGTGTGAAAATGATACAAGGTGTAAAGGACACAAAATGATTGAATTGATGATCAAATATATTACACTAAGTTCTAAAAGGTTTGAAAAAGACAAGCTATAATTGTGTCAGTACTGCAAGTATATGAATGAGGTTTTGTTGATTGTGATAGTGTTTCCTAGCTTATAAGACTTGGAAGGATATTGAGGGTCCGAGTTACATGGAACTAAGATGGATACCTACAAGTTGTCGGTGTTCATTCATCTTGAAGGATGAGAAGATGTATGTCAAGATTTGTACAAGTGTACCGTCATAAATCAGATATCTTTGAGTCTCAAGTTCGATTCATGTTGAGAATGTATCTCTAGGATTGATATTAGAATATGATTTAAAGAGGATTGTGTGACACTTATAACATCTTAAGTGTTTTATATCTTGATAATACACTGTGAAAATAGAAAGTCTAAGAGATTGTGACTAGGTAGAGATAACACATAATGCACATTCATAGTTGAAGGTGATAGTGCTTATAATGATCATGAAAGTGAAAACGTATTTATACATGTTGACCATGATGGTGAAATTACTTTGATGTAATGAGAATGATATAAATCTTTAAATAACAATGACAAGTGTTTAAGACTATCTAAGCTTGTATTAAGACCTTGCATCCTCGCATGAAGAATAACCTACCTGGTATATATGCTCAACATTGATGACTATAATAGCATATATCAGGACCTAAAGGTATAATTTTGAAGCTTTAAGAGGTATATTGTAGAAATATTACACTAAAGGTGGTGGGTTTTGGTCTAGGCATGTTCTTGTTGGCAGTAGAATGTAAAGGAAGACTGATTTTGAGTTTTCCCATAGCTTAACAAGTGATTTCTCAGTCAAGTAAAAGAGATATTGATCTTTTTCATCATGAAGTCATAAGAAATAAGGTGATATTGTTTGGGTAAAGGTACTGAGGTTGAAGGAAAAGACTCTATATAGTATGAAGACTATCAAGTCAAGTTTGTTAACTCAAATTTGTTGTGAAGTATGAATCACTCGAAGAATAGGATAGAAAAACATGGTATGAAGACCAAAAGGTTTGTGGATGTCACTAGAGGAAGAGAAATATACTTTGCAAGGTTTGAGTTTGTAAATATTGTGTTTAATAATATTTATCAAGCATATAGGGCATCTAATAGGATCTATGGTGATTTAAAAGGTTGAACAAGGTTTGAATAAGCCTAATTTAGAGAATAAAACAATGACAAAGGTCTCTGGAGAGAGTCTTAGGGTTTTTAAGACATCAAAGGTTTGTTTGGTGCTCAAATGGAATTTATTTTGTCCATAGATGACTCATTATCCTGAAGATGTGTTTATGATTTTTAAGGGAAGAGAAGAGCTAGAGTAACTATGATAAGGCAAGTGTTAGTACAAAATTATAACTACGGGACTATGTTAGATCATTTGAGACTAAATAAGGATCTTTTACAAGGGAAGAAAATATTAGATCCTCTAAAACAAGTACAAAGTGTTAAAGATGCTTGACTATGTATCCGTAATAGTGCATGCATTTTGAAGAGATTGTGATTGTGTTTATCAATCCTACAATGGAAAAGGTTATCTAGGGGTATGAATGGAGGAGTTTGGGTCAACCTTATGCATCATGGAAATGTATGAGCTATTATCATAAGCTATATACAAGTATTAAGCAATTCTACACGTACAAATCCTATAAAACAAGTATAAGTATGGTTCAAAGTGAGTTTAAGCATGTGTCAAGCTATGAGAAGAAGTTGAGAAAAAGAGAAGCAAGAATACACTATGATATAGGTATGTGAATGCTCATTAAGTCAGGGGGAGCATGTGTAGCTATCTAAGAAGATACATAATGTCAAGAAAGTAAGGTAAAAATGAAGATGGTGATTTAAAAGCATATTTAGAAAGGTAAACAAATATTTGATTTAACAAGGTTGAAAGAAGCATGAAAACACTACTTGATATGTTTAGGGATAGTGACAAGTGTCTTGAGCATCTATAAGGCATAAAACAAAGGTATGTTATCAAATTTTTATGTTTTCTACTAGAGAAGGGTACTATAGGTCTAGGAGAGCTATAAGGCGTTAAATCATGATGTATGTGCATGTCTAGAGCATGGTGATGTTTGATCAAGATTGACCACAATTAGATTTTAGGGATAATGGTCCTAATGTGTGGCATGATAGCTATTGAGGCAAATTTTATGGTATTGAGCATTGGATAGACCTAGAAAGAGATGAAATGGGAAAATAAATGTGAAATAGATGTGTTTATGTTCAGGGGGATATTTTTAAAGGCTCTTTACAGGTCCATAGTGTCATCTTTTGTAGTTGTTGAAGTCAAAGTGAAGACAATTCAGTCCCAAGGGGAGCTTATTGGTCAAGTAAGTTAATATTCTACATTTTTTCCATTGCATTTTAGTAATATGTTGTTATTTTCCATGTCTTGTAGTCATTATAGTATTTTTATAGATGGAAAATGGGGAGAGAAGCATTAGAAACATGGGAACGAGTCATGTAGGTGTGTTTTCATTTGGTTGTTATCAATGTTTCTAAAAGATGATTGTCCTCAATGACAAAGGGGGATATTTTTGGAAATTATGTGTTTGTGTTGTAATTTATGTCAACCCCATTGATGGAAAAGGGTGTCATGGTGTAGTATGTGTCCCCATATGATGTTATTCAGTGTCAAGTATGAATATTAAGTGTTTATGTCATGTCTTATGACATCCCGATGCTTGGTTGAGTGAGATGAGTCATGGTATCAATATTCTCGAGGTTTTGGGGTGATTTCATGAGGTAAAATATGGATGGTATGATGTGTCATGAGTGTAAATGGGTCTATATGAATTCATCATGGTAAATTCATGTGGTTACATGGTTGAGTCAAGTCATTCTAGGATTGTTTCTAGCCCTAGATCATGCAAAATGAGGTAGAGATATGTGATTTGGAGCTGATGAGTCTTTTTAAGTCATGGTAATAGTGTTATGATAGTGTACCTAAGGTGTATGGTAATTTTAATTTTGGATTCAATGGTTTATTTGTTTTATGAGGTCTTCGAGAAGTAAATAATGAGAAGCATACAAGTGTGCACATACAAATGAGATTGGATATAGAATTTCAGAGTTATTTGTGTTATGTGGTGATTATGAAAATTTAGAGGATGTTTTCATGATGCTTCATGACAAGTTTCAGGTCAAAATGCTAAAGAAATTTGAATATATGCAAGTTTTGGTGAAATCGGGTAAGTTATAGTGTGTTTTTCAAGCAAAGTTGGACCTTATGATGCTCGTTGTGGATTGTATGATTTTCATGGGGATATGAGATATTTGGAATATATTATAAGGTCAATTATGAAGCTTTCACAAAAATAATGAGGTGGTTAGATCATCAAATTTTTATGAACGATCGTTAAGAAGGTAAAGTGGTTTGAAACCCTAACAAAACCCTAGTTAGGAGAAACTTACAGAAGAAGATGTATAGTGATCTTGTTTTGATTCATTTTGGAAAATTGAAAATTGGATGATGTATCAGAATCCTCTATTTTTCTAGAAAGGTATGTTAGAGTATGTGGTGATATGTGGGTCCCACCTGTATTTTCTAGTTTACGAAGAATTCCATTTTGTGGAAACATTATTCAAAGAAGGTAATGTCTAAATTTAAATTTATGATATCCCATGGTTTTTTATAGATGTCCATGAATTTTTTAGATCATGGTTTCTATGAAAAAGTGAAAAGTATGCCCTATCTATGAAGACTGATTTTTGGGGTAGTTTGGAGCATCTTTAAGTAAATTTGACATTGTAAGAACTACATAGGGAGTTAGGAATCCATTAAATTTTTGTTTTGAAGATGGTTAATATATATATCCAATGGTATATAAAATTTTGTGTTTGATATGGAATGAATTAGTTATGACCTATTTGTTGAGGGTCAAGATTGGAGGATGCTCATTCTAATAGGCTACATGTGGCTTCATGAGGTAAGATGTTGATTCTGATTTGATAAAGCTTGGTGAAGGTTTTTTATGGCTTAGAAATAATTTATAAGTGTGTTACATGTTTGGTTGAGCTTGGAAGAATTTTTGGTATGATGGAGTATGTTGGGCTAGTTGTTAGTTCTTGAGTCAAAGAAAGGATAAAAAGTAGTTTGTAGAGATTGGCTTGGTTGAAGGCCTTCCACTTGGAGTTGGAAGGAGTTATAATATGTTTTGGAAAGAGGATTAAGAGATATTTTCAATTGTGTATTGATTTTGTCTCTATGAGGTCATCTGATGTGTATTTCAAGCTTATTTTTAAATACATTTGTATGTTGTATTTTAGGACAATTTTGTTCTTCTTTGAGAGATTGAGTTGGTTGAAGTAACAAATGATTGAGTTGTTGCTTGATATCACACATAAAAGTGAATAGAAGTGAATATTTCATCTAGTTAATTATTTTAGGGGTCTTGAAAATATCATAAAGGATGCAAAATAGCCGAGTTTGCAAAAAAAGTTTTTATGGAAGCTTGATTTGGTGAAGACATGTGGTTGTGATTTGAATAAGCGATTGTGTTTTTGAAGGTAATGAGATACTCAGGGCCCATTAAATTAAATAATATAATTAATTAAGTATAATTTCAACCATTTATTATATTTAAATGTTATTTTAAACATGTGTGGTGAGTTTTAGAGTTTGGCTAAAAATAGTTTTGGTGTCGAGGATTTTTGCTGGGTTTTGAGGCTTGTTGGTGCGAAGAATGAAGGTTTTTAGAATGACCAACTCGATCCGTAAGATATTACGATGTGAAGATATTACCTAAACCTACATAAACTATGACCAATTAGTAGAGAATATCAAGACCTTTCTCGACGATATAAAGAACATAAAAAAAGTCCTGATGTAGAAGTTATCGTAGGTCAAAGATGGGTCAAAACATGTAAAACTTGGTCAACTCACGAATAGGTGGTTAACACGTGGCATAAGTAAAAATTTAGGAAAATGTAAAAATTGTGTTTGAATCTCCAGTATTCATCACTTGTAAATGGATGAGTGGGCCCCATTATTTACTCGACCCGAGGGCCCTCACCATGATCAACACACTTTTTTTAGGAGGGGTGCCTTTGCGGTCTTTTCTTTGTATTTACATTATCACAATTTTTATTATATATGCCACTGTTTTCTTTCATCTCCTACATGTGGGATTATTGCAAGGTTGAATTATTATGTAGGATGTAATATTGCATTGAGAGAATTATTATAGGATAGCTCGGCAAGATGCCACATCACTCCCAATATATTTGGAGCCAACTTGGTGATTAAACAGACTGCCGAGCTATTATCCAACTCGTATGGAAGGGAGCCTTATCCACAATGAAATTATGGAATTAACTCTATGAATCTACCAAATTGGCTTATTTCAATGTGGTTGGGTCAACAAATTTATCCATAGTGAACCATGCTCAATGGCCTATTAATGTAGGCTCTCAAACTCACCAAACAATACACCGCCTCCCCATAATAGTCAATGGCTTGATGAGATAAGCCACATGGAGGGCATAAGGAGTTCTTGTGTGGCCTAAGCCATGAAATACATGAGCACCCCATTCTATTATTAAAACCAACCTACTAACTTTCCATGAAAAATTTGGGATCAAATATTTGATTTGGCTATGTATGGAAATTCAATGCACTTTTCATATATACCACTATTTACATTATCACAATTTTTATTATATATGCCACTATTTTCTTTCATCTCCTACATGTGGGATTATTGAGGGTTGAATTATTATATAGGATGTAATATTGTATTTGATAGAGTTTATAGGCCAACTCGATGACCTACCACATTACTCCCACAATATTTGGAGCCAAGGGATCAAATATTTAATTTGGCTATGTATGGAAAGTCAATGCACTTCCCAAGGAGTGGAACCCGTGACCTATGGAAAAAGACTAAGAAAACTTACCAATCCACCACATTTTGGGAAGTAATATAAAAAATGAGCTCACTTTTATTTAAAGGGAATTTTGGAAGTTTGTGTATGGGACAAAATAGACCACTTAAAAAAACCTTATTTTTGAGACACTTCCACTCAAAAATAGAACTCAAGTAAACTAGTGATTTGTTCAAAATTTTGATACAATTGAAAAGGTATAATTATTTTATTGTTTTTGAGCTTTTGTGATGTTATTTTATGTTTCGTAAGTCACGGGAAGGAAAAAAATCCTAAGGGAAACACATCTACAAGTGATTTAGGAGGTGAAAAGACTAGTACCAGCTCCGCTTAGGTCTTTCGAAGGTCTAATAACACAATATTCCATGTTTTGATCTATTATTTGTTAATTTTATTTACAATTTGAACAATTTTAATGGATCAGTTCTAAAATGAACCTAGGGATGTAGGAATTCCGAACCCCATAAACAACCTTTGTTTCATTCTTATTTTGATTTTCGATTAATCTCGATTATTTGTAGTAGTTAAATTACTAAAATGAATATGTATGCATAAATAATCAATATTTGATAAATTTGTGAAAATTGGTAAAATCGAGAAAAGTGAATTATATGGCTTTGATCAAACAATAAATTTTAAATAAAAAGGGAATTAAAATTTAGTTTGAAATCAATCCCAAATCAGATTATTGATCAATTTTGGAGTATTTATATATGGAAAATTGATTAAACTTTAAGATCCTTGAAAAATAGTTAAAAAGGTGAAATTAAAAGTTGTGTTTATGGATCAAGTTTTTGTATCAAAGTTGGTTTAGCTCTTTATTTGATTTCGGTAAATTTGATTAATAGCTTGATTACTTCAAGTGGGTGCATTTAGTTCAGTGTGTGTGAACAGTGCACAGGGCACCATGGGTAACATGTCTACATAGGCTAAGTTTGAGGAGATTGAGGATTACAATCACCAAATCTAGAAACAACTAACTCTCTCTCGATATCAATGTATTACTCCTTAGAAGAGGAGGATGCTTGAATGAAATTTGAAATGCAAGCCAAGGATGAGCTCTTGGCAAGATTACATAATGGTGAGAAGAAAATGGAGAGACCCTTGACTACTGACGCAGAAATGATGATTGATGAATGCAATGTAAGTATGTCACCATCAGATTCCTTATCCCATTCTGATTCTGATTCAGGTAAAAGAATTTAGGTGGTTTTGAAAGATACACTAAAGGCATTAGATCTAAATTATTAAGTAAAATGGGTTTTAGCGGAATTGACCTTGGTAAGAACAACCAAGGAATTGCTAACCCACTATAGGTAGAGGATCATCCTCATTATGCAAGTTTGGGTTATTCTAGTGTGGGAATGGATATTGGAGAGTCATCCAATCATGCTGAAGGAAGACGAGCTTCCCAAAGCAAAGTGTATACCCCACTAGCACAACATAATGGGAATGGTAAGAAAATTTAGAGAAGAGGTAACAAAATTCCACCTCCTAATTTTTATCATAATCAAATCCTAGGAAATAAGGTAAACATTATGAGGACCCACTCTTTCTATTTAAACAATATGGGTATGATATATAGATTATGATGAATGATTTTCCATGTACATTTTTTGGAGGATCTAATCATTATGTTTCCTTTATTTGGAAGAGAAAATCATTCTTCTAGAATTATTTTCCAAATGAGATGAAAACCCAATTTCATAAAGATTCATATGAGAAATGGTAAACATGATTCCTCACCTCAGAATCTAGAGAAAAAGAGGAAATATCGCACTAATTATCGATGAGTGGACATCAAGTTGATAATTTCAATAAATTTCATCCAACCAACCATCCGATGCATGGTAAGAATTTTTTTAAATTTAAGGTAAAAGAAGTTTTTGAACCACCAGTTAAGATTGAATCAACCTTGGATCTATCCGAAGTTTACAAGCTAACAAGTCCTTTCTATTTTGATATGGAAAATGTAAACTCATGTGAATTGGATAGATTTTATTTTGAATAGCATGAAAAAATTATAGAGAAATTTGTGGGTTTCTCGATGTATGTAGAAAGGAAATTTCCCATTTTTTTCATTAGATTTGAAAATTGAAAAAAATGGTGTAACTCAGTAAAGAATATCTAGGGATAGGTTAAACATGCTTAGATTTTACTTCTTATGTGTTAAGGATGAAAAATACCATTTCTATTTTTAGCAGCAGTGAATGCAAATTCAGTGGGCATGGGTAATAATGTCTATTTTTGGAAATGCATTTTTAGTTAATGTTGTTAAATGTCATTGTGCAAATCTAGGACACCTTTTTGGTTTTGTAGGTAATATACAAACTTATTGTGTCTATGCATAGTATTTTCACATAAATGATGACCCTTGTTTTTAGGGCATTTATTTGTGACTACCCTATGTAGTTACAATTGGTGTGTACATTATTTGCACTAACAAACTAGTGTGTAGGTGTTTCTTGGTGATCATTTGTAGTAGATAGCAGTTCACCGTTGTGGGTAAGCATATAATTTGTTTCTATCCTTTTATAGTTCAATATGTGGGGATAGATTTGGTAGATTCACGTGGATGGTATAGCTATTTTTTTCATGAATGGTATAATTATTCGGATAGTGATATTTGTAGTTTTACGCAGCTTTCGTGATGGACAAAGGACACTAGCCTAATTATGGGAAGTTTAGATGCCTATTATACTCGATCTATTTTGATGGAACTGTAATTTTTGTAATCAGCCCTGTCATAAAGTATCGATGAACACTAGCTTTATGTAAATAATGGGTGTTATTATCTCCTGATTGATCGTTTGTGATGGCATTACAATGGGGTTTGAAAGTTCACATTGTTGCAGAGTTGATAAGGTCAGCATTGTAATAGTTGCAAACTAGCTTGAATGGGTGTTAGAATCGATCAATTCTTTGTGACTAAATCATAAATGATTTCGAATTAATTTAACCCATAATGCTATTTCTAGATCCTGTATGTGTTTGTGAAATGCATGATGGTTTAGCATAATTTGTGGGTGGAAAACAACTTTTTGTGGACAAAAACATTCCCACCTGGGAGGAGTGATCTAGAGGATATTATGATTTTCATATGTTCCCTAAACCTCCCTAAACCATGATCGAGAAGTATATTATCTCAAGACCTTTACGATGATAGAAATATCATCAAAAACAGAGTCTAGATGCGAAGGTTATTGCAGGTCAAAACTTGGTCAATCGGCAAATAGGTGGTTGACAAGTGGCAAAAGTAAATAAATTGGGAAAATGTAAAAAAATTGTTTGAATCACCGGTCTCTATCACGAGTAAATAGATGGGTGGGTCCCACTATTTTAGTTGGGATCCCTCTTTACCAGGATAAACACACTTTTTTCTTTCATCTCCCTCATGTGGGATTATTTTAGGGTTGAATTATTATGCAGATGTAATATCGCATTGGACATAGTTTATAGGCCAACTTGTGAGCTGAGCTACCACATCACTCCCACAATATTTGGAGCCAAATAGGTGATTCAAACAACTCGCCGAGGTATTATCCATAATGAAGTAGTGGAATTAATTTGCTGACTCTAACGACTTAGCTTATTTCAATGTGGCTGGGTCAAAAAATTTATCCACATCAAACCGTTCAATGTCCTATCAATGTGGGCTCTCAAAATCACCAAAAATACACCTCCTCCCCATAATAGTCAATGGCTTGATAGATAAGCCACGTGGAGGGGCATAAGGAGTGATTGCATGGCTTAAGCCATGAAATACATGAGCAGCCCATTCTATTATTAAATCCAACCTACCAACTTTCCATGAAAATGTGGGATCAAATATTTGATTTGGCTATTTATGGAAATTGATGTACTTCCCAAGGAGTGGAACCCGTGAAAATGGAAAAATACTAAGTGGCCTTCCCAACTGGAACCTTTTGGGAAGTAATATAAAATGAGCTCACTTTTATTCAAAGGGAATTTTGTAGAGTCCGTGTATGGGACAAAATAGACCATTTTGCGAAAAACCTTATTTTAGGCATTTCCACTCAAAACCAAAACTTGGAGTAAACTAGTGATTTGTTCTTAATTTTGATACGCTCGTAATGCTATAATTATTTTGATGTTTTGTATCTTTTGTAATGTTGTTTTACATTGTAGAAGTCACACAAAGGAAAATATCCTAAGTGAAACACATCTGCAAGTGATTCAAGAAGGTGAAACACTAGTACTGAGCTCTGTTGGGGTCATTCAAAGGTATGATAACATAGTACTACATGTTTTTATCTATTATTTGTTAATTGTATTTGTAATTCAAACAATTTTAATGGATTGGTTCTAAAACAAACCCGGGGACATAAGAATTATAAACCCTGCAAAAAACCTCTGTGTCATTTTGATTTTGATTTTTAGTGTCTCATTATTTGCATTTGTTACATTACTAAAATGAATATGGATGCATAAATAATTATTATTTGATAACTTTGTGAATCGGTGAAATCGGAAAAGTGAATTTTGTATAAAAATGGAATTAAAATTCAGTTTGAAATCAGTCCCAAATCAGATTATTGATCAATTTTGGAGTATTTAAATCTAGACAATTGATTAAATTTTAAGATCCTTGAAAATTGTTAAAAAAGTGAAATTAAAACTTGTTTTTTTGGACCACCGACCTATATGGGTAATATGTGACCATTGTAATGAGTTTATTTGAATTTTATTAAGGTGAATGGGTTGAATTTATCATGAGAAACCTACCTCCTTTGGGTTAGAGAGAGTAAATGCATATAAAAGTGAACTTAAAATTCATTTGTGAGCTAGCCTTACATGGGTGAAAAGTGCAACCCATAGGTGAGTGAATTTCAGGTATTTGGGAAGATTTTGAGAGTTGGTCGATGAGATACAATGGAAGACTTATTGAGAAGATGTGTACAAGGGTTTATAGAAAATACAAGTCCAAGAAGACCTATAGAGAATGAGTTGAAGAAGGTGTACTTGAGAGAGGGTTTGAAGGAATATGGAGATGAATTTTGGGATCACTATCAGCTGTGGTATCAACATATTTTCAAAGTGGTCATATTTCTACAAAATATTTTGTGATGAGTCATATACATGCAAGTCTCTTTTTATGAGTAATATCAACAAGGTTTAGGGTTTGGTTCTCCTTGCAAAGTTGGTGCCTCACTAAATAAATCTCTTGTGATGTGTAATATTCACTTGAATATTTTTGTGCGTAATGTCATAAATTTTTTCAAAGGGGTTTTCTTCCCCTTGAGGGTTTCCCACTTACATATTATGTTTATGTGTTATCTCTCATGTTTCATGTGAATGTGAATGTTTGATGCACACATAATAAGCTAATGATGATTTTATATGATTGAATGGATGTTTTCTTAATGGTAAATGAAGGATTAAATTTGTAGGACTAATTCATCCCTCCTTTTAGTACATTGTGCTTACAACAACATGAGCACCCAGAGCCCCTATCCCCTATGAGTGCCCTTAATCATTTTCCACCTTACTTTGTTATTTTGGGTATCTTTTATCTTTTTTAATCTATTTCACTTATGGGTTGGCCTTCCAGGTTGTCAATTATGAAATTCAAACTAGGGAATCATATAAATACATAGTTGTGTGCTTAAAATAAAGGACCAAGTAGTAGTCATTACTATTATAACCTAAGCTTGATTTCAAAAGGCACTTAAAGAACTCAAAGCCATCCACTTATCATTCATTTAAGGGACAAGGGAATTAATTTTCTACATACACAACATAGGAAGGAGAAGTTCTTTATTCCATCCATACATTCTATTACATAGCTACATCTAGCTACAACCCGCTATCAAGTGTACTTGCAAAAGGGCATCATAGGGCATGATTCTTACAAAAAATCACAAGAAGTACATGGAGTTAGATATGTAGTGGAACGCTCGGTCTTAAGTTCACTCTTTTCAATGACCACTCGGGTTAGTCGACTCCACATATTGAATCTTTATTTTTTGGATTTGATTTGGTATTATGGGTTTTACAGGTGAATTTTTGTTTTGCAGGTCATAGGTACCTTGGTAACCATAATTATGGCATGCATGCGACCAACATAAAGTAATTATGATAATGTGAAAATCGTGTTCGACCATGTACATAGTCATAAACACCCAATAGAAGTTTCCAAAGCCCAGTGATCTTGTCCGGACATGGGGCCCATGTCCAACCCTATTTGTGGATTCCAAAATTTATCCTGAGCTTTTACGACACTCTTCACTTCCTATTCAATAGTCTTCCAAATTTAGAAAACTTTTGGATCAAGTTTTAATCAGCTAAGTTATTCTTCACTTACCTATTTCTTAGGGTTTGTATGTTTACCAAATTTCTCATTTGTAAATGAAGTTAATGCACTAGCTTACTAAAGAAACTAGAAACTCGAAATGATGGAGGGTGGTTTATGTTACCTCGTATATGATACTGGTGCTTCAGATGGTTAATTCTTACCGTAACTTGATATACCTGCAAAATTGGAACAAATATGGATTAGATAGATATATGCAAGGGTTGACTAAGAATGTGGTTCCAAGAAGTGATTATATTCCTTTCACGGATGTCAACCCCTGTTTGTTTAGAAATAGTGATGTAAAGGATGAAATTACAGAAACATGTAGATACAAGAATATCACTTGAATCTAGAAGAACGATAAAAATGATCTAAAATATAATTAGATGACAATAACTATAAATTGATTGTTACTACTCTAGGTCGACGACAACCCATACTTGTGTAAAAGTAGGTCGACAGAGAGACATAGAAGGGAAAATCTAGATTATAAGATGAATATGCAAACTTGAAAGGTCTGAATGCTAACTAAAAGATGAAAGATCTTGTTTATGCTGTGAGTAATCTGCAGGAAAGAACCGAGACAAAACAATAGAAATGGCTAAAAACAATAGTAAAAGAGATATATATGAGAAACTAGACCTAGATCAATGGCGATATGACTAGATCGATAAAAATGTAGTAGAATTGGATAAATCTAGGATAATTGGAGGAGAAAGACAACTTTGTAAGTATAAAGGCTAACGGAAAGGTTTTGTGGAGAAGATATAAGTATGATAAAATATTAATAAAGCAACACAATGACAATGATAAACCTCATGACGGATGATCATAAAGAGCGATGAAAGCACGTTATGTCCCAAATATCTATGGATGTTTTGATGGTTTAAACTTGCGAAACTTAGTTTTAAAGGTAAGAGATTAAATATGAGAAATACCGAGATTAGGTTGCTTGGGATAATATGATAAAATATTAATAAAGCAACACAATGACAATGATAAACCTCATGACAGATGATCATAAGTGATGAAAGCACGTGGGTGAAAATATAAATCCCAAATATCTATGGATGTTTTAGGGATGTTTAAGACGCAGAAGGATGTTAAACTTGCAAGAAAGCTTGAAGTTGCATGCATATCCGATGATGAATAGAAGGAAAGCAATTAGTTTTAAAAAAATGATTGGGTTAATGGTGACAATGTTCTATGATAGGTTTCCACCGATGGAGTAGGGAAATTTTTCCCACAACTATATGCGAAAGGGTATGACTTTCTTCTTTTGATGGGATTTTGAATTTTAAAAGAAGGTGCCCAATGGGATGAGTTCTTTAAAGAATTTAGGGATGAGATTAGGTGGTTGCAAAGGGAGGATAAATTTAAGTTAGTTAGGGATAAAAATAGATGGGAGAAAAGATTAGAAAATCATGGTGCCCCAAGGGATGAATTTAGGATAAAAGTATCCTAAATGGAAAGATGAAGGTACTTTGAGATATTAATTAATTAATAGGAATTTATTAATTAATAAGAATAAGGATTAATGTGGATGAGATAACTGGCATATAAGATGTTAAAATGATTAATTAATGAGAATTTGGAGGGTATTTAATTAAATAAATGGGATGATTGAATAAATATGCGCATGTGGGCGATGAGAGTATAAATACCAAATTAGGTGTCTACATTTTTGCCCCTTTTTGTTGAGTGTTTTGAGTTAGGAAATAGTTAGAAAAAATAAGAAGGATTGGATGAGGATAAAGGATTGATATAAGCTTGATTTTTATTTAAGCCCTCAAATTTTACATGGGGATTGATGATGTCAAAGGAAATTGATGATGCATTTGAAAATAAGGGGTTAGATGATGAAGGGAAGGTGGGTGAAGAAAGGATCTAGGTGAAAGCAAATAAACCAAGGCACAAGTGCAATTATGAATAAGCAGCGTTAAATGGTCACAGTGCAATTCGTTAAACAGTTCCACTTTCGTTTGCCACCAAGGAGGGAAAACTTTCCATGCAATGTCCTTATTAAAGTCATCTTTTAGATATGATGGGATGCAATGAGATAGATGAGTGAAGGTAAAAATTATGTGCTACCCTTGAGGAAGAGAAAATATGCGTCCATAACAAGATGAAGAGATGATCCCCCAAGAGAGAGATAAATATGACCACAATGGTGGATTTTGATGAAAATAAATGGTGCCCTAAGAGAGGCACAAATATGGCCACACTTGGACTTGAAAGGAAAAGATGGTGGTTCCCAAAAGATGCACAAATATGGCCACAACAATGGAATTTGATGAAAAAAATATGGTACTCTAAGAGAGGCACAAATATGGACACAAATATGGACTTAGATGAAAAAAAAGGTTCCCTCAATGGAAGCACAAAAATGGCCACAAATGTGGACTTGATGAAACAGATGGTGCCCTAAAAGAGGTAAAAATATGGCCATAATGGTGGAATTTGATGAGAATAATGGTTTCTCAATGGAGAAATAAGTATGGCCACAATGGTGGGCTTAGGATGAAAATAAATGATCCCCTAGGGAAGACAAGTATGGCCTTAATGATGGATTTCATATGAGAAGGGTAAATGGTCTCCTAAGAGAGGGATGAGTATGGCCATGAATGTGGACTTAAAATGAGATGGTCTCTCAAGGGAGAAACAAACATGGCCACAGAAGTGTACTTAGATGAGAATAAATTATCCCTCAAAGGAAGGAGAAGAATAGTTCCTGTAAATGAGGAAATCATCTTTCTCAATAAGATTATGGACTATAGTCTAAAAGGCCTTACAATGCTCAATGTCATGACCCAAAGTATGATGATAAGTGCAAGCATGATTGGGACTGAACCATGAAGGTTTGGGACTATTTGGATTAAAATATTTAACAGAGGGAAGTGTGATGGAAGATATTCGAGTTAGATGTCAAAGGATATCCATGTAGGACCCAATCGAAGTGTCAAAAGGAAGATAAATCTTATGAGTTTTAATAGGATATTTTGACTTGAATTTAGGGGAAGAAGTGGATGTAGATTAGATGGGTAGATTAGGAATCTTGGAAGACAAATCAATTTTGGATTGTTTGGATTGGGATTTAGGTGTGGATGTAGATTGGATGGGTAGATTAGGTGTCTTAGAAGAAAAATCAATTTTGGATGATTTGAATTGGGATTTTTGGAATTCTTAGACTTGGATTTGGACATGGATGTTTGGGATGTTGATGTATGAGCTGATTTGGATGCTGAGGATGGGGGTGGATTTCATTGGGGTTTTGGTGTTTTGGTTTTAGTTTTAGTGTTGGTTGATGATTTAGGGTCACGTGGATTGGATCGAGTGGTTACTCAAACAAATTTGATTGAAAAAGAAGGACCTTCTTTAGCATAATTGTCATTTGGAGGTGAAATGGCTGAAAATTTTTGTGAAGAACAAGGGAAATTTTTCGTTTGGATAGATGAAGTTGAAGGTGAGGATATTAAAGTGGATGGAAGAGATTGGTTTAGTTTGGGAAGGAGGTATCCTTCCTTAATGAAGTTATGAACAATGGCTTAAAGTGCTATGTAATGTTCAATATCATGTCCAGTACAACGATATACACAAACAAGGTTGGAATTAAACCATGATGGCTTCTTGTTATTTGGGTCAAAGGACCTAATAGGTAGAAGTGTGATTACATAAATTTGTAACAAGTGTCGAAAGACCTCCATACATGATTCAACCAAAGCATTAGGAGGTGCTTTTTGTCTTTGTGGAATATCTTGGTATTTGAAGAAGAAGTGGATGTTTGAGATGATCCGGATGTTGAGGATAAATTTTAAGCATGTTGATGTCTTGATGGTTTGAATTCAGTTTTGGTATTGGTAAATGCCTTAGTGTTGAATGATTTTAGTTTTAGTTGATGAAACATTCTTGATGAAAAGGTTGTCATGTTGGATTGTTTAGAGGTAGGAATGTCAATTTCCTTATAGGAATGTATAAGGTATTTTTGAGGTAATGTATTAATGGTTGTAGATTTTTTTTATGAGGTTGTGTCCTTAGGAGGAACAACAACAATTTCCATCGGAGGATTCGAGGTGGTGTTGGTATAGGCATAGGAAGCAATATTTGTTTGATGGAATCTAAGGAAAGTGAAGATTGATTCGATTGCATTGATGAGGTAGAAGGATCATTTGAAGTTGTTGTAAGTTGAATTTATTTCAAGGTTCTTCAAATGATGTAGGAGGGGAGGATGATGTGGATGTGGTCTCAATGATTGATGTGGTAGGTGTAGGAATTGGGATTGGATCTATGGATGGTATTATGGGTAAGGATGGAATAGATGTGGATGATGGAGTGGATGAGGTAGATATAGATGTGGAATCAATGGTAGATGTATGTGTGGATATTGAAAGAGGTGTTTGATGTACAATATTGATTGAATAAGGATTGAAATCGTATGGTGTGGAAGGTAGAAATGGATCTGTTGATGGTGGATTTGGGAAGGTTTTTTCAAGATATCCAGGAGTGGAGACTAAATTGGTTGGGGGATTGTGTAATATTGGGAAGTAGGGACATAGTAGGATGGCTGAGATTGTTGAGGTACATAAAGTGTGGTAGATGAAGTAGGGATGGCATTGGCATAAGGTGACGGGGATGGAGTAGGACCCTTTGGTTGACATGATTGAGAACTAGAGTTATAGTGAAAGTATTTATAGATGGGGCTAGAAGGAGAAAAGCACAAGATATTGATCATGCTAGATGTTTGAGGAGTGGCAGTAATTGATGTGATAGGCATGGGGGTTGTAGTTATGGTTGATGTGGGTGTAGGATAAGTGTTGGATGGTCTTGGTTGTACAACATAAGGAGTGGATGGATAAGGATATAAGGAATCTTGGTGTGTTAAAGCTGGAGGAGATGTTTGATAGGATGTTCAAGGTTGGATTAAAATATTTTATTATTAGAACACATGAGAAGTGTGAATGTTGGTAGATTGTGGTGATTGGACGGGTATTCTAGATGAAGTAGGGATAGGGTTGATATGACATGATGTAGGTGTAATAAGATCCACCAATTGAGTGGATTGACATGATTGAGGGTTTGGGGGATTTTTGACATAGGAAATCATAGATGGGGCTAGAGGAAGGCTCAGAGGTCTCTAAAGGAGCATGAGGTAGAGGTGTTTGAGGTATGGTATTGATTGAAAATGGGTTATATTTGTTTGGTGAAAACAAATTTGTTGGTGGTGGGTTAGGAAAGGGCTCTCTGAAAATGTCAGGGAGTGGTGAAGATCATATTGGTTGAGGGGGTGTATGATATTGGGAAGGAGAAACATGATAAGATGGTTGGGATTGGATGGGAAGATATAATGTATGAGGAACATAAATGTCAATAGGTTGGACATGCATGGTGATGTTGGATGAAGTAGGGATAGTCCAAGGGGGTGGGATAGAACCTACTGGTTAGTGTGATCTATGGAGTAGGAGTTCATAGATGGGGCTAAAAGGAGACAAGGATGAGATATCGATCGTGGTAGATGTTTGTGTAGAACCATTTGGGGTGAAGTTTTGTTCCATTTTAAATCAAGCAAGTCAAGAAAACAATATTTTTATGTTTTTTTTTAAGAAAGTATGAAAAAGAAAAGGGGAAATGGATAATGAGGTACCTAGGAGAAGGCAATCTATGTTTGGTTTCAGGTATGTTTTGGCTTGGGAAGTCTTAGGCAACTTCTTGTTGGGTGATGAAGTCCCAATCAGTCAACCGGGTAAGGAGATGTTTTGATGTGTTAATTTATGTGTGAGTTTTAGGTTATGTGTGATAATATGTGAGATGTAGTAAGTTAACCTCCTACTTAAACTATGTGAGCAAGTAGGATGCTCGAAAAGAATTTTTTTAAACCAAATTGAAATGTGATTTTTGATGAAAACACACACAAGAAAGGGAAAGTATAATGAAAAAAAAGGAGAAAATGGGGGACAAGTAAGGAATACCTGGATAACACTTTTCCTAATTATCTTCACTTCTTGAGCAATGAGAGATCCAAGCCATGAACCCGACATGATCAAGTAGTAAAGCGGAGCCTCATCTTGTAGTGTTAGTGGAAAAAAAAAAAAGAAAAGATAAGATCAATAGATGCAAGAGATCACCTAAAGGGTGTCCCATCACAGGCGTGCAGAATGTTTACCAAATTTCTCATTCGTAATGAAGTTAATGCACTAGCTACTAAATAAACTAGAAACTTAGAAATGATGGAGGGTTTATGTTACCTCGGATATGATATGGGTGCTAGATGGTTGATTCTCGATGCAACTTGATATACCTGCAAAAATGGAACAAAGATGGATTAGATAGATATATGTGGGGGTTTCCAAAATATGGTTCCAAGAATTGATTAGCTTCCTTTCATGGATGTCAACCCTTGTTTGTTTAGAAAGAGTGATGTAAAGGATGAAATTATAGAAACATGCAGATACAAGAATATCATTAAATCTGAAGAATGACAGAAATTGATCTAAAATCTAATTAGATGACAATAACTATAAATTGAATGTTACCTAGTCTGGGTTGAAGGTGACCCAGATCGCAAGCAGAGGCAGTTGATCGTAACCTAGGAGGGAAAATCTAGATTGTAAGATGAATATGTAGACCTGAAAGGTCTAAATTCCAACTGGAGGATGACAAGATCCTGTGTATGCTTGTGAGTAATCTACAGGAAAGAACCGTATACAAAAACCCTAGGAACCGGCTGAAAAACAATAGTAAAAGAGATCTATCTAACAAACCGAACTTGATTTTATAACGATCTAATTGGGTTGGCAACAATAGTAGCAAAATTGGATAAAGTCAAGGATAAATGGATGAGAAAGACAACCTGCAAGCAAAAAGGCTAATGGGGAAGGTTGTTAGAGAAGCTCTAAGTGTTGTTGTTGATGGTCTAAACTTGCAAGAGATTAGATACAAGAAATACCCAGATAATATGATAAAAGATGAATAAATCAACATGATGATAATAAAACCTGAGATGATTGTGAGCAATACAAGCGTGCTTTGAAAAAGATGTCCTGAAGATCTGTGGATGTTTCAAGGATGTTCCAACGCTGGAAGGATGCTCATCTCGTAAGGAATTTTTTTCTTTTGATGGGATTTTGGTGTTTTTAAAGATTGGGTGAGTGCTTTAAAGCATGTAGGTGGGATTAGGTTGCTTGGGGATGAATTTAAGTTAGTTAGGGCATAAAAATAGATGGGAGAAAATATTAGAAAAGCAAAGGGATGAATTTAGGATAAAAGCATCCTAAATGGAAAGATGAAGGGTATTAATTAATTAATAGGAATTAATTAATTAATAAGAATAAGGATTAATGTGGATGAGATAATTGGGCATGTAAGATGTTAAAATGATTAATTAATTAATTTCACTTAATTAATTAATGAGGATTGGGAGGGCATTTAATTAAATAAAGGGGGATGATTGAATAAATATACACATGCGGGTGATGAGGGTATAAATACCGAATTTAGGTGTCTATATTGTATTTCATTTTATTATTGCTTATGTCAATTAGTATTTTAGCATTTCGTTATCATACATGACTCTATAATTAGGGTTCAACAATAAATCTATTTTTTGTTAAATCAAATTCTAATTTATAGCTTGGGTAGCTTGGAAGCATGTAAGGGGATGCTTGAGATCCTTCTACTTGTATGTAAGTTAATTGGGAACTAGAAGAAAATACATGCCCATGGTGAGAATTTGTTCCTTGCCATATCATTACATATGCATTTGATGAGGTATTTTTCTAATCTACGTATGATATGATAGAAGAAAGCATCATTCATTGGCCAACAATATTTATGACTCGTATTTCAAAGTCAATTGAGGATAGAAATCATATACTTGATTTGAATTTCTTTATCCCTCTATTATCAGCTGGGTAAATTCTCATTCTAGATGCAACATAGACAAGTTAAGATGTCATCTAAAATCTTCCTCATCATATGTACTTCTTTGACTTGCTTGTGTAGGGATTCACTAATTTGTTCCCCCATTTGACGTGTTGATGGTTCTTCCTTATGATATAAATGAACTAGTACATCTATTCTTGAAAATTCCTCGATACACGAATACCTAAAACTCTTCTCAAAGATGGTAATTATATCACTAAATTTTAGAATGAAGTCACTTCAGGGGAATTTTTATAGGGAAATGAATGATTTAAGGCCTTAGCTTATTCAGAAAATTCTTATTTAATTTTTTATCAGTATGGAAAAGTATTGTCATTACGAGCTTGTTGGCATTATTCTTGGTTGATTTCAATATACTCATTGAGGTCGAGGAGCTTGAGTAGCTTCTCAACATAATAAACGTCCAACTTGATCACAAATTCCACATCTTGGGTCTTTACTTCCCTAGTGTCACTATCATAGTGAAGTATATCTAGGAGAATGAAATATAGACACTGCGATGAGGATGAGAAAGGTGCTAAAAGTGTTAGTCCAATGTCAAAGATAAATTCAATCCAATGTGACATGGGTAGATTGTTTACTATGATCGAAAAGTCTAAAAGATCAATATTTCCCAATTTAGTGTCCCGCATATGATCTATATTAGAATCAATGTTGGATGGAGGAACCACCTTTGATAAATATACTTCATGAATTTATATTTTACTTTAGCTTCTTTAGAAATTAGTTTAAGGAGTACTAAATATTTAACAAGAAAATCCTCTTGAGATATTCTTAAACTAAATTGGAAATATCCACCTACTCAGCAACCCCAAAAACATGAAAAAGCTCCTGGTGGGTTTCCTCTTATTCAACAATTTAAAAATACTAAAACACACTTATCATAATTTCACACTTTTTGGCATCCTTAAAAACCCTAAGTATATTTATTAAGAACTTGGACTTGTTTATCACCTCTAATAACTTGGATTGAAATATTTTGGGGTTTTCTTCTTAAAAATCAACCTATAAATATTGGAAAATACCAAGTGGGGTTTAGGGAATGTTCAACACCTCAAAATTCTAAAATAAGTTTTTAGAATTTCAAACTTGTTTCAAAACTCAAAATATGAAACACCAAGGTGGGGATTTTAGCTTAATAAGTAGGTCAAAATTCGACATGAAATTTGTCATAGTTTTTAACCTACTTGTCCGAGTTAAAATTTTTGACTAATATTGACTTAGGTTTTTAATCAAACCCTTTTCCCCAATGAGTGATAAAAAAAGATGAGAAACATCAAGTATCTCCTAGGAAAAGAAAGAAAACTCAGAGGGGAAGAAAAATCAAGGGTTTACATTAGCTATGTTGGCGAAATAAGTTTTCACACAACAAATTATTGGTTTTGCCAATTCTCTAGGACTAGGTCCATAGTATTAGGAATGGGGAGCCTCCTTTTTATTAAATACATGAAATGATAAAATTTGTGGGGGTAATTAGATCAAGGATAAAAAAGGAATACTCCACTAAACCTATGGAAAATTGCTTGTGTGGAATAAAAGGGAGAAATTTTCTTAAAATAGGTAAATGGAAGATAGGAAAATAAGGAGAGGGTTAAGATTGTGAGTAGGAACTTGAAAATGTTACAAAAATTAACCAGAGTAGGTCAGTTGTAGTTAAAAATTAACTAGAGTAGGTCACCGTAGTCACAAAATCATGCACTTTACACATTATTTAATCCCGGTTTCACACTACTATTCAAAAGGTTCTTGAGTTAAGAAAGTAATAATTAACCTCATCTTTGGCCATCTTGTTTTATTTTATTTGGTCATTCTGATATTTTATATCCACATGCTCGGTTAGCTTTTGTCATCCCGTGTTATTTTAGCCTTAATCATGGCACCTGAGATTAGTACTAGGGTGCCCATGGGTATCCTGGTTCCACCAGGGGCACCCCAATCCCTTTTGCACTTTCCCGCTATCTTTGGGGCTCTTTCTAGCCATTTTAACTTCTTATCTTTTTTTGGTTTCCCATTTCAGGGTTAATTACAAAATTAGATAAAGATAACCCTATAAGTATAAAGTTATGAGACCATAATGAGGGACCTAGCATCATTCACTACTATCATCCATCTAGAGTTACATCCATTTATTGCATTGGAGATCACTTGCATCCACATAGCTCCATCATAAGAAAGAAGTCTAGGACATATGCATCACACTTCATAGGGGGAGTGATTCTATTTTATTCCATGCACACATTATATTACATTTTCTACATCTAGCTATTGGTCGCTACTTCAAAAAGTGTGACTGGAACAAGAGCACCTAGGGAACATTATGCACACACTCACCATAACTACATTTGGGTCCAAAATGAGAGTGTAACACTCGCAGTAATCCCACCATCGTGGAAGCCGAGGTGAGTTGGACACATTCATTTGCATATTTATTTATTAATGGTTTTGATACTTCTTATGGTATTTTAAATGTCTTTACATCATCGTGGATTATTGGTGACATTAAAAATAGGAAAACGAATCTGATGTGACACACAATGAGGGTTTCAGACCACCTCGCATCCCCGCAAGATTTATTTTTAAATATTTTACGTAGACTAGGGCACCTAGTTTGTAGGATAGAGTGCCCGTAGGCACCCCAATCCCTCTCCAAGAACTCCAGTCTAGCTAGATACTCTAGATCCATCATTTTTAGAGATTTTGCATGGTCATTAATTGCTACTAAACTCTACAACTCTACAACAAAGTCTCACCAGCATTTGTTATTTATTTGAGTTATTTCATTTTCTATCTTGCACATTAGGATTAGCATTTCCTTTTGCATATTTTTTTATATCATTTGCATAATTCTTTATTGCATTTATTTAAATTATTACATTTGTTCATAGCTTAGATTAACTATCCCCACATACTACACATTAGTTAATTTTAGTTAATCATTTTGGTGAACCCGACCTTCAAATACACTTGTTCCTTGGGATTCTCCTTCGTATTCCCATCACTCGTAGTGGTCATTTTGGGACTTTTCAATATTGTGAGTTTCCCTCATTCACCAAAAAGGATTTCCAAACTAATAACCGATATCCCAACTTCGTAGCTCACGCCGACCATCCTTTTGATAATTCAAATATTACCTCTCTTCACAAAATAGATGTGTTTGATAATGATAATTCCTATGATAAAGACACCAATGTTGACCAAGATCAACTCAATGCTATTACTAACTTCCGAAAAGATTTGCATGAAAACCCTACTCATCTTCCTCATGTCTTGCATGCTTTAATTTCCACTAGAAAAAATCGTGATACTTCCACTTCAGCCGTGGCTTCTTCTCTCCCATGGTCTCCACTCCACCCATTTATGTTTCTTCTCCTATTATTACAACTATTGCTCCCATCACCCACCTTGACACTCCTAATATGCATCTTGGCTCTTCCTCAAACACTCTTGATTTCACATCTTTATATCAAGATTTACAAAATCAAATTCGACAGATCCAATTCATTACTTCTTAAGGATCATCATCTTTAGATTCTACTTCATTACTACATACCCCTTTCACGCCGACTATCTCCACTTATTCATTTCCACCTAACTTCATCTCTCCCAAGTTTCCCATTTTTAAAGGCCATGGTGACCCACAAGAACATCTTTGAGCTTTCCACATAGCATGTCTTGACTATGTGGATGATCACACCATTCTCGCTAATATTTTTCCTCATATTTTACAAGACTATGTGATGTGATGGTTTTATGACCTACCTATCCATTTAGTAATCTCTTTCATGCATTTGGTCGACACATTTCTCTATCAACATTGGCTCTAAGATATCCTATGCTCAACTAGCACAACTCAAGCAAGGGTCCAATGAACACTTATCCGATTATGTCTTGTGATACAATTTTTTTAGCTAAGATGACTAACATACTTTTGAATTTAGAGCTTCAAGAATTATTTATTCAAATTCTATTACCACCACTTCAAGAGAGCATTCTCTTTAAGACCTCTTCCTCATTTGATCAAAATTTTCAAACTCCAAACTCCCAAGGTTCTTGAGACTAACTCCTAGCAATAAGAAAACTTAAATATCAAGAACAAGCATCATCATCCACACATTTTCAGAACAAGCCCACCTTTAAGCCTTCTACAACTAAACCCATGGAGGGAAAAACCACTGTAAACGTAGTCTCTACTCCTAGGAGCTTTGACCACAACCATACAGGTGTACTTTTACTAAGTTTAGTACACCTCTGAGTGTTTTACTACCACAACTCATCGATGGTAATCTTATCACCCCTCAAGTTTCCTCTATAACTTGATCCATCTTGACCAAAAGGGAATAATTTCGATGATAGTTCTTATTGTGATTATCATTAATGCATAGGGCATTCCACTAATCATTGTTTCCAGTTATGACATCTCATTCAGGATCTGCTTGACAATGGTCAAATTGAGCTTCTAGAATCTACAACATCTACACCTATTAATGAAAATCATAAACTTAAGATTTTTAATAACCCCTTACCAAAACATAATACAAAAATGACCGATTCCTCTGCTAATTATGTTTATCACACATTACCTTCTCCCCCATTGGGGCTCTCAATTTCTTGGTTGCAAACACTAACACTTCGCCACTAATCATTTCTTTTTCTGACATTGATTATCATGCAAATTTTACATCCAATCATTTACATATCAAGGCATTTGTTGGCTTGACCTCCATCAAAAATACTAAGGTTGACCCATCATGGCCCATTAGTGCATGCTCTATCTCACTTCTCAAGGCTATCGGCTATCCTCCCTCACAAATTGAGTACCCTTTCAACAAAACCTTTGGTGTTGTTTAGTTGCATGTTACAGATTGGTCCTCCTATTATGTTTGTGCCTTTCTTTGCTAGAAACTCATTTATGGGATGCGACATGATTTTTGGTCTAAATTGGATTTGTCGCTTCTCAATATATCATTTCTATCCATCATTTATGACACAAATTTATTCACCACAATCAATTCATTTCTATTGATGGTGTCCCTCCCTCTACACCATGGTCATCATCTCCTCGTGCAATAGTTCGCACACCACCTACTTCCTCTAGCACATCAAACTTCATGTTTCTCAAGGCACAATCTACTCCTAGATCAGCTACTCGAGAATTTTCTACATTATCGCATCATTTTACTAGTCTTACACATAGGTATAGGCCCATTCCTCGGACACTTACTGCATCTTGGTATTGATTACTACCTTGGTTTATTCCACATGGATCTTCTTCACCTTCACACTCCACATCACCTAGATCTCCATCACTGATACATTTTGTCATGTCATGACCTTCTTCATATATTCACCTCTCTCATACACATAGAATTCATTTACCATCACAATGCTTATCTACCATACCACCACTCTTATAACATGCTCATACACTTTCATCTCATACATTAGATGGAGGATCTCTATCCTTCACCATCATTGGATAGTTCATTCATTCATATGCACTTGGGGGTATAGCACTTTACCTTCCCCACAACCTCATCTTAGGATAGTCACACTTATCCTTTCCACATTATCATACATTCATCTCCTCTTATTAGGCATACACATCATACATTCTAGCATCATTACCTGATGACACACTCTTTTGCTTTGGTTCAACTTGACCGTTGAGGTCTTACTACACATGAACCCCACACACCGCACTATAGGAATTACAAATTTTGTTTCATCACACATTTCGTGTCATACAAAACTCATTCTATATTTTGTCTAAAAATTTTGACATTTGTGCATTTACACATCTTACATCACTAGTCTTCATCATACATATTTGCATATGGTATTCCATACTACTCATCATACATATTAATTTTAGTCTACACAAAACATTACATCTTATGCATTTTACATAACACATTCTAATCATCACATGGTTGTATTTCATCATTATATAAACTACATAACCTTATACGTGTTGCACTCACTACCTTATGATGCACTTTAGTTCCTCGGTCCATACTTGACTGTGAAGGCTTTACAAATCAAATGTACCTTACAATCATCACACATTTTCCATTTGACCTTTCATCATGTGACATTTCCAACTTAATGACATACATTTTAGGCTAAATCATCACCTATTATGTCATTTTGTAGTGGTGTACACCTTAGGTCACATAATCAATCCCTCTTTTCATCTTGTAGTGATATACGCTTAAGGATAAATCATCACTCATCTATTCATCTCATAGTGATATACACTTTGGATAAATAAACACTTATACATTCCGTATGGTCATGATATACACTTCAGCTATAGGGTTTTTCAAACACATTATTTGTAGGTTGCATGTCACTAATACGCATACACATTCATCACATCATGTTAGACACAACACACACTTCGACCATTTCCCAATGACACACTCTTGTGATTTGGTTTACATTTGACTATTGAGGACTTACTACAGATGAACCCCACACACTGCACCATAGGAATTACACGTTGCATCTCATCACACATTACACATCATACACCATACATTCTATATTTCATCTACAACATTTTGACATTTGCGCATTTACACATCTTACATCATATTAGTCTTTATCATACATACTTGCATCTAGCATTCCATATTACTCATCATACATATTACTTTTAGTCTACACCATACATTACATATTATACATCATACATTACACATTCTACTCATCACATGGTCATCTTTCATCATTACATATACTACATCATCTTATACGCATTGCACTCACTACCTATGATGCACTTTAGTTCCTCAGTCCATACTTGACTACCAAGGGTTTATAAATCAAATGGACCTTACACTCATCACACAATTACCATTCAAACTTTCATCACGTGACATTTACAGCTTAGTGACATATGATTTAGGCTAAATCATCACCTATTCTATCATTTTGTAGTGGTATAAACATTAGGTTACATCACCACTCTCTCTTTCATCTCGTAGTGATATACACATAGGGATAAATCATCACTCATCTATTCGTATCATATTGATATACGCTTAGAATAAATCATCACTTATACATTCCATATGGTCATGATATTTTCTTCAGCTATGGGTTTCATGCACACATCATTTCTAGGTCACATCTCACCAATACACATACACATTCATCACAACATGTTAGACACAACACACACTTCGACCATTTCCCAATGAAGCACTCTCGTTTATGGTTGATTCTTGACCGTTGAGGGAGAAAACTTAACCTCTTCACATACATTTCCATTCACTCAAGGGGAACACGGCTCTTATCACTCCATTTTACATTCCATTCCATCCATCCACAATATGTTGCATATTATGGTTATTTTTACTCTTGCTTACTTGTGCTTGTTCATGGTTGTAGTCACTTTTCCCAACCCTTTAATTCCCAAGTGCACCGGCATATCACCCAACCTAAAATTTCACTCACCTAAGGCATGCAAAGGTGCTTTGAGCCACTCTTTTATGTGAGCCTTGCAAGAATATTCATCATTATAGTAGAACAATATATAGACATAAACACATACATCTTATAATAAAGATAAAGAAACTAGATCTATGCTCAAATGATCCATATTATGACTATGAATAACAATAAAAACCATACCATTGGACACCGTTATTTAGATAAACACCATTATATTAATTCACCAATATTACAGTAGCCAAATACATCAAGAAATCCATAAATGGACCAGATACATCATCAAAGTTTCAGTATTCTCCTACAATGGCTCCATTACAAAAGTTACAATAGTGATCACACATATCTCTCCTAGATCTCTCTAATTTCTTGCACACATACCTCACACATTATGCACATATCTCGCTTTTCAACCATCTTCCTCTCTATTTCGTGAAAATCAATACATATGAAGTGGTTCTTAGTAATATTCTCTTTACCACCAACTCATCACTTAGACTGAACTAGGGTTCATTTTAAGACCCCCTCTGAAAAATTAGTTTAGAATGGGTGGTGAATCTCCAAAATCAACTTTTGAATTAATGGAAAATTTCTGTAATATGTTTTGTGGTAAAGGTGATTTGACAGGGCGTAATTTTCTTGTATGAGGTACAATGATAAGAAACGTTGGTAAAATACATGCATAAGTTAATTTAACATATAAATAGTAGGCAAATTCACCCATATAAATGAATTATCGGTGGAAATTTTAGGCAAATTGGGTGGGAGCCGACTACTAAAAATTAGCCATTTCTAATTTCCAAAATCCCTAATATTCGGGAGTTTACAAAATTCGCCACTAAAATTTTCCCCCGAGTGAACTACATGGCAAATGTCATCATGTCTTTCCATACTCAAGTATCCTCAACATGCAAGTGCCAACTAAACCATAACTAACTCCACTTTATAGCTCCTAATCATGTCATGATAACCATATCCTAGAATATTCTTTCCTTGGACTACAAGTCTCCCTATTCTATCCTTATCCATAATCAGATCTTCCCACATCTCCATGTGTCCCTTATCACAACTCTGACCATGGTCCAAAATACGGTTAAGTCCCGAGCCTATCCTTCCCGGGTAGGAACCTTCATGCCTTCCCAAATTTACTTCCACATGAGCCTTTGCACCTCGCTGCACACAACAAAACCTTCGCACCTTAAGTGCGTAGTCTCTTTAGGGTCCCAACAATGGTCAATTTACTATGCATGCTAGTTAGCTTACTTGTATGTCATTTATCTATATCACCCATACATGCGCATCCACATCTCTTTCTAGTTATGATCACATATATAATTCTCTTGCATGCAACATGGATGCTTTCCTTCTACCTTCCTACACTCGGTCGTCGGGCATCCAAATTTGTCTCTCATAGGTGCTATTGTTTCATTTTGTACTTAGCACTTTACATTACTTGGTTATACATGATTTTGACATACTCATATCTTTGTAACATACTAAGAGGTGCTTTATGTGAATCATTGGCTATGCAAGGATATTTTATTTCCATACTTATTTGTTTCTTTGTCTGTTATTTCTTGTTTTTGTTTGTGGGCCTTGACCTATGTTTAGCGTGCACACTTTTTTTTTTTGTTTGCATCCATGACGGCCTTACGTGTCTTGGGACATTATGAGTGATGTCCCATGTTTGTAGCCCTCTTTGTGTGGCTTATTTTTCTTCTTACGTGTTTTCATTACTTTTCTTAGAATCTTACACTTTATTTTCATAGACTATACACTAGTTTCTATATGCATGTTTGTTGACACATATATTTGTGCATATCTTGATTTCTACCAAGTACTTTCCAGGGTACATTTCATGTGGGTGGTCCTCTTTTGGGGTCAAAGCAATGTCACATAAGCACCCCAAAGTGGGGGAATTATTTGGGGGTTACATACTAACATAATGTATTTACACCAATTTAGTTCAAGTGTACTTTCCGCCTCTTGGCATTGTGGGTTTACATATAATGAGTGAGTTCAAACCAATCTAAAAAATCCATACACAACAGATTTTATAGGATATGGTTTCCTTAGCATTCAAGGGAACAATTAACGTTTGGAGGATACAAAAGAATTCCTCCCAATACTTTTTATACCGCGGTGTCGGATCACCCAAAAACTATGAAAATACAAAGATCTCTTCACACATAGTTCAGGGAAGCAGTTAAAGGTTGGAGGACACAAAGAATTTCCTCCTTATACATATTCAATTGATGGCATCAAATCACCCAAAAACCCCAAAGAGTACAGATATCCGTCTACACTCTTTCTCTCACCATGGATATGGTGCACATGTTCCATTTACACTCTTTCATTTACGTATTTTTTACTTACATAATTTTACATGTGTCTTTTACATTGCATATTTACACACATATGCATATATATTTGACTACTGGATCATGTTCTCCTTGTAGGTCCAACCATATGATAAACAAGAATTCAAATGGGGAAACAACAATGGTGTCAACAACAACACTTTGCAATAACACAAATTATACTAACCATGTAGGTAAACTACATGCATTCTCGCCCTAGGTTCACTCTCATCACTTTTGTGCATTTTCATCTCGTATTTTCCATGATCCTCCATATTTTTATCATTCCATGCTTTGTCTAGTCCTTTGGCACATTTCTACTACACTCTTCATGGACATCAAGTATGCATCTCTATCTACTTTATGTTACCAAGATTTCCGTTCACCAACATAAAGTGGGGGAAAATGTAGTCACAAAATCATGCACTTTAGAAATTATTTAATCTTGGTTTCATACTACTATTTAGAAGGTTCTTGAGTGAAGAAAGTAATAATTAACCCCCATCTTTTAACCATATTGTTTTATTTTATTTCATCATTCTCAATATTTTACATCCACATGACCAATCATCTTCTATCATCCTACATTATTTTAGCCTCGAATGGGTGCCCATGGGTGCCCTGATCCCACTAGGGGCACCCCGGTCCCTTTTTCACTTTCCTGACATCTTTTGGGGCTCTTTCTAGTCATTTTAGCTTCTCATATTTTTACTTGGTTGAAAATTTTGGGGTTAATTATGAAATTAGATCAAGAGAACCCTACAAATATAAAGTTATGATACCATAATGAGGGACCTAACATCATTCACTACTATCATCCATCTATTGCATTGGAGATCACTTACATCTACATAGCTCCATTATAAGGCACAAATCTAGGATATCTACATCAAGCTTCAAAAGGGGATGGATTCTATTTGATTGCATGCACACATTCTATTACATTTTTGACATTTAGTTATTACTTGCTACTTTACAAAGTGTGACTAGAACAAGAGAAGTTAGGGCACATTATGCACACACTCACCAAAACTACATTTGGGTCCGAAATGTAGTGTAGTTCTCAGATTAGTAAGCCCATTTTTGTGAAATCTAAGGTCAATCTGACCCATTCATTTACATATTTATTTTTTTAGGTTTTTACGTTTATGTCATCATAAATTATTGGCAACACTTAAAGACACAGGATAATGAATATTATTCGACACATAACGAGGGTTTTAGACCACCTCCCACCTTATGAGATTCAGTTTTAGAGATTTTACATAGACCAGGCACCCATTTTGAAGACCAGAGTGCCCAGTGCCCCAATCCCTCTATAGGTGCTCCATTCTAGCTAGATATTCCATATCCATCCTTTTCAAATCTTTTACACGGTTGTTCCTTCTTCCGATTCTCCAAATCACTTTGTGACATATTCTCATGAGTATCAGTTATTCATATGAGTTATTTCCTCTTCTCTTACACATTAGGGTTAACATTTTATTTTACATAGTTGTTTATCTCATTTACACTCTTTTTTGTTGCATTTATTTACATTATTACTACTATTCATAGCTTAGATTAACTATCCCCACATACTACACATTAGTCAATTTTAATTAATCATCCATAATCAATAAGAATAGATTTTTTAAAAAAAATAACAACAATATTAACAAATCAAAGATACAAATTTCTATTGATTTATTCCTCAAATACACAAAGTTATTTCTTACTTGTTCAAGATTATAAAGCTTGCATGGTTGGAAAGTAGGAAGTAGAAGAACATAGAAAAGGAGATAGAAGAAAATAACTTCTTTCTTGTAGTATCAGAAGAACAAAAGTTAAACCATTTGGAATGGAGATTCCATCCCAATGTATAGCCTTACAAAATTAAAAGGTCACTAAAGTGAATAATACAAAAATTCAAAAAGTACATTCGCAATGAAGAATTATAATATAGAGAGACAAGGAAGAAGAGAGAGAATGAGTGAGAAGTGATCAATAAGAAGGTGAGGAATCTTTTGATGAAAAGATATGGCTCTCAATGGACTAAATGCTTATTGACCCTAAAATATTGGCTAAGAACCAAGAGGCGTGCATAATCAACATCAAAATAGAAGGGCACTCAAGGAAAATCACACAGAAAAAGGGGTATTAGAAGGGTTTAAGTGAAACTAGGGCACGTGTGGGAGGTAGAACAAGGTGTAAAGGACTTAGCCATAGTTGTCATCACAGAGTCACTTGAGGAAAAATGTGAGGACCCGACTAGGCGTAATAAGTGGATAAGGTGTTAGCCTAGAACCTTGGAGATCAAGAAAAGGATATTCCATGTAGAGAATATTCCTAGAGGCATCATTATAGTTAGTGGAAGGTTTGTAAAGAGGATAAAAATTCACCAATGGAGGACCACATCAACACTTGGCATGTGATATGCTTAGGAGAGAAGTCATGGCAAGGTGTTCATTGTATACTATTTAAAGAAGTTCTTGGGACATGAACATAGACACACACAAAGAGATATATAGGTGCAAAGTGAAAAGGGAGTAGAGAAAGAGAAGGAGAGTAATGAAGTGCTACAAAAATGTTAGGAAATGCTAAGGGTTTAGAGTTCATGGTGCTAGGGTTTAGAGTACTTAGTGTTAGAGGGTTGTAAGGGATACCATTAAGCATATGTATGGGTATTGGGATCTATAATAAGGGATATATTGGGAAAAATCAAAGTTGGGATCTCTCGATCATATATTTTTGTAGGAGTTAAGTCTCGATCATTTGATATATGATCCGAGATGACCCTTTTGAATGTAATATGGCTATCGAACTCTATAAAATCAATATACATGGATCTATTATGTACAACTTGCTTATGGGTATAGACCACCATGTTACATGGCTTATCATGACTCAGATTTAGTTTTTGTACTTCTTACAATGTTTATTAGCTTTTTTATGCATTAATGTGTAGATCTCGTTAGTTATATCTTCTTGATTTTTAAAAGTAAATGAATTTACTTCTATTTCCACAAATAATCCTCCATTAATGGTAGAAATATCTTGTAAATCTCACATAAAATAGGAGCTCGACATCTACGCACACCTAGGGTGAGCACCCAATGTATGCTAGATGATAAGTCAGTGCGCTTGGGGTTAGAAAGAAGTATTGAGGGTAAAATAATGACTATATCTTGGTTCTATTACTAGGACCTCTTTTGAAGATATTGTAAGAGAAATTTGTAATGACGGAGCACTTGACCTTGGACAACGTCAAGACCTAGCTTAAAAGCACAGAGGATGAGTTTTCTCAAAGGGTCAATACTAGATTTGAGTTTGATGCACAAAAATGGGTGGAGGAGAACATGTATCATGAAATCTATGAGACATTATTTTGTTGTTTCCTAGTAGAGTTGTATGAATGGCTATCATCATATGCATCAAGGATGAGTTGGTACTATAGATCTCATGTTTCAAGCTAGGAGGAATATCATTAGTTGTATGATGTCAATCTGATATGGACCCGCGTTGATCACCGGTGGAGTAGAGTAATGACTAGATATATCCTAGAATATGCTATTTCTAAATATTCTTTCCCGCAGACTATTGAGTTTGAGTTCTTAAGGGATCCTAGAGGATAATTCTTACATGTTGTTCTAATATCTATCAAGATCCCGGTCATTACTTCGAGTTTAGAAGCCTTTCCCATGGTGGCTAAAATCATTCTAGGCACGAGGCGTGGAAGCCGAGGTGGTAGAGGATGGTGGAACTTGTGATGGAAATGGAGAGAGAGGAGAGGTGGATCAAGTATAATGAATCTTGGGAGAGGAGTTAGCAAGACAATGCAAAGATGGAGGAGTGATGGATTTATGGAGGTAGATGTTACGAGAAGGATTTGAGGTTCACGTGGAGGACATGAAACTTGAGAAGTTTGAGCTACCCCATCTTGGCAAGTGTGGAAGAGAAACCCCCGGATTCTGGAGAGAGCTCGTCATATGAAGAAAGGATAAGAGTCATAGGCATGCATCTTAACCCACATGGTGACCAAACCTTGTGCTTAGTTTTCCAGCTTCTGAGATATTTTTTATAATCAAGTTTTTATTGGTATTCGTAGTAGAGAAACACCTAGGAGGTATAATCTTTCATTTGGGACATCTATGGTTACATAGTCATTTCCTGTGTTTGGGGGTATTTTTCTAGCACAACATTTGGGCAAGGTATGGGATCACAAGGTTTGATTATTGCATCTTGGTGTTGAAACATGTCTGGGAGTGGTTCGTAGTTTAGTGTGATACTGGGTTCATAAGGCGCAACTACATTAGGCCCCTTACCTACAATAGAAAGAGGATATGGTGGATCTGGAGACATTGGCACTATTAGATATAGTGTCCGGTGGTTGAGGTAACATTAGAGGAAATCAAGGTCTTGGATCTAGAGGATAAGGTCCACAACACTATCAACAAGTTTTTTATGAGATGTCAATCCACTTATCTAATTACAACGGCATTGAGGATGCCGTGTAACATGTACAAAAGTGCAATTTAATATGGTGCGTGAAGGGGATCACTTCCTGAGTGGAAATAAATTTAGTTTGCAACCACATTGTAAGGACACACACATAGCTGGTATAGGAAGTATGACCCACACTAGAAAGTGGTGGATTACATTATGCTGCGTAATGCCTTTTTGGAGGATTTCTATATACCTAAGTTTGAAAATAAAAGTACCAATGTGTTGAAGGGGATTAAAAAGGAATGGTAGAGAGTGTGTGGGAGTATGACACATGTTTTAAGATTCTCCTATCCAAGTTATCTTATGACATTCATGCTTTGCATCATGCTCGAGTGGTTCATTGAAGGACTTATAACACCATTCAGAGGGCAATTAAATATAATAGTTTCAAAATACACGTGAGGCCTTGGAGGCTTCCTTGCGTGTTGAATTAGTAGGAAGCATTGACACATGAGTTAGTCCATTCCTAGAAGCCCAAATTTATACAATGACAAAGAAAATAGTGAAATTATTTGTGAACTCAGCTCATGAGACTCATAATGGGTTATGGTGTACAAATTATGAGGTAGAAGGGCATATGAAAGATAGTTGTCCTCGGATATTGCTATGTATGATGATGGTAGACTGTGAGATTTTCCACGGAGATCATGATGCAAGTAGGTGTCCACTACTTGCAATGCACGATCCATAAGAATGTGTCTTGTTATTGCAAAATTTACACCTCTACTACTCATGACACTAAGGATTTTAGATTGATTGAACAAATACATGATTCCATTAATACTTGGTGTGCACCATACTAGTATTACAAGAAGTTCCAAGGATGAGGGCCATCATTATGAAGGGAACACAAATGGAGGGAGTCACAAAAGAGGCTTTCACAGAGGATTTAGAGGTCATGGTAACTTCAGAGGTGGAAGAAGTGAGTTCCCACGTATAAATTATTACAACTATGGGTCTACGGAACACTATAAGCGTGAATGCCCCGATCTGCTATAGTGCTCTTGGTGTGGAAAGAAGCACAAGTATGAGGAGTTCCCAGAATTATTTGAACACATGAGCTAGAAGTAGTGGAAGGATAAGGGCACTTTGGGATGGTGAGCATAAAGCATGCTGATCAATAGTGGATGCCTAGAATGACATGTGAGTTAGAGTTAGAACATGTACTAGTGATGATGCGAGTTGAGGATCGCATGCCGTGGAGATACCAAAGTGAAGGCCATTGATTAAAAGAGAAGAGGTGGTACATGGGAAACATCTAGACCACATGCACTAGAAGGAATTCTATCAAGAGACCATGGATGTAATTAGGAGTCTTCAAGGGGAAATTCAATGTCTAAAAGAGAAATCTAGGAAGTTTGAGCAGAGAAGAGCACTTTGAGGTACCTCATTCGGATATAGATGATGTTAGAGAGGTGTGTAAGATGTTGCGCCAAGAGAATATCATTCCTTAATTAGGATAATGGTTGATAGGTAAAAAGTACCAAGTGATGGAGGAGAGCGCAAAGGGAGGTTTTGCATGCTAACCTTCCTCCTCATAACCTTGACTATGATGAAGGAAATTACCTTGAATGCATTGTTGATGAATCACTCCTAAGCAATATTTTGATTGACATGGGTGTGGAAGTTAATTTTCTCACCTGGATGCATGGAATAAAATGGGAAGGCCCCCATTACAACCATCCTCAAATGTGATGTATATGGCTAATAAGAAAAAGGTAATTCCCATTGGTGTTTTAAAGGATGTTGTTATCACCATCCAAGGGGTAAAATTCACTGGAGACTTTGAAGTCTTAGCGCTTGCTGAGGTGGATAAATTTTCGGTGTTACTTAGATGCCCCTAGTGCTATAAGAAAAATGTTAAATTACATTTCAATAAGGGGTATATAATATTTGAGAAGAAAGAGGAACTCATTATCATTCCTTTGATGGATGGGAAGTCAATGTCCTATACTAATCCCTTAGGATAAAAATATCTAAGAAAAATATATGTGTGCACTATCTGGGACCCTGAGGTTGTGCAACCAACAAAAGAAGGTGTTATTCAGTGGGAAGACACTCAATCTATAAGTGATACAACTAGTGTGGCATGTGAAAATTGGGCACACGGGACATATGAGTTAGTTGGAAGGAAATTAAGAGGCTTTATGATGAGAGTAATAAAGGCACACTCATTCAGCATGTGGGAGGAAAAAATGTTTCCAAGTTACACTGGGAGCCAACCCCGATGTTTTTCTACGAGTAATGGCAACCCAAAGGTGGATATGTGAGGTTAAAAGGAGAAGGATGATTAGCTATAATTTTCTTGGGACTGCATCACATTGGTGGGTGAGCCATCATGATAAGCTTCTAGAGTGACGCAAGGTAAGAATTATGTTCTCCGTTAAGTTTTTCTAAAGCAATGCACCTATTGTTATACAAGATTATCATGGGAAGGAACCCACCTCGTTTCATGTCCAGGCATGTGAGAAGGCCTGGATGGAAGGTGCGGAAGAATTTCCTCCATATTTATGGGTGCATAAGCTTTACTCCACCTTACAAGGTTACGTGTGCATGGTACATTCACTTAGAGCTGCACCATTAGATAAGAAATAGGCAAGAGTTGATGACGGATATCCTTCAAGCTTTCGAGTATTGGATTAGTAAACCATTGGTGAATGAGGTTCTACATGTTGTTAAGTTCCTAACTATGGGAAATAGTTCCATGATGGAGGATAGAATGCTGAAATTGTTGGGAGAACTTGGATTAGAATCATTCCTTGATGAGAAAGAATCAAAGGAGGCACAACTTGAGTGTGCATACATGGAAAAGAGAGGAAAATTGGTCTAGGTAATAGATGGTAAAGAGGTGGAAAAATTAGATGTTAACAATATTGTGGGCATACGAGGTCATGGATAGTGATGATGAGAAAGCGCACACCTACCATGAACCCCAAAAACCAAGAAGGTTAATATTGGTTTAGAGGTGGAACCTAAGGAGGCCACTATTGGAGATTACTTGAAAAAAGAGGAGTTTTCAAAGATCATCGATCTATTGCATGAATTTCAAGATTTATTTCCATGTGGGTACCATGAGCTTAAGGGAGTTCACCACTCTTTAGGAGAGATGTAGATCAAACTAAAGGAGGGTGTGCACCCAATTTGGAAGATACCTTATCGAATATATCTAAATCTAAGTTTCAAATTCAAGGAGGAGATTGAAAGATGATTACACAGGGGCATCATTGAGGTTATTAAATAACTAGAATGGATAAGTCCAATGGTCAAGCAACATTAAGAAGGATATAAGGATAAGGATTTGTGTTGATTACTTGAGATTTGAATGTGGTATGTTTCATTGACCCTTTTACAACCCCCTTCACGGAGGAGATCCTAGAAGGAGTAGCCAGGTGGGAAATCTATTCTTTCACAGATGGATTCTCAAGATATCATCAAGTTATAATTGCAAAGAAGGACCAAGAAAAGAAAAATTTCACCACTGAATGGGGAAGTTTTTCCTACATGGTCATGCCTTTTAGACTAAAGAATGTGCCTCTTTGTGTTTTTGTGCATTGTGGTTCGGGAGTTTCAGGACTTCATTCATAAGTCTACCCGGATGAATAGAAAATATATGGATTAATGAGGGACCATTATGACAATCTGAGGCTGATGTTTGAGAGATGTCACTAGTTGAGTATATCCATCAACACTAAGAAATGTGTTTTCACTACTCCATTTGGAACCATGTTAGGACATAACATATGTAAGGAAGGCTTGCACGACAAATCCTTCCAAAGTTTTTGTTATTGTGGGATTGGGGGACCTACCAAGCCCGAGAAAAATGTGTGGATTCCTTGGGCATATGGGGTATTACCATAAATTTATTAAGGGGTATGTCCAATATCATCATGCCATTAGAAAATTTGATAAAGCACATAAGTACATTTCATTGGGGAGAGGCACAACAGATGGCATTTGACATATTAAATAATAGGCTTATCATCACACCCATATTGTGCTTTCCCTATTGGGATAAGACATTCCATGTACATGTTGATACTTCAGGGATAGAGATTGGAGAAATCTTAGCACAACATGAAGAGGGAATTGTTGACCACACATTATGCTTTACTAGTAGGAAGCTAACCCTAGCGAGAATAAATATATACTACTACCGAATGTAAGGCATTATCAATGATCTACGTCTTTACAAAAATTTAGGTAGTATCTCATTGGAAACACCCTTTATATTCT
Organism: Taxus wallichiana var. yunnanensis; assembly: GCA_018340775.1. Classification (NCBI taxonomy): domain Eukaryota; kingdom Viridiplantae; phylum Streptophyta; class Pinopsida; order Cupressales; family Taxaceae; genus Taxus; species Taxus wallichiana. The sequence goes on from CM031235.1 coordinate 918,530,696, forward strand.
ACATGGACCACATGGCATTGAATTACTTGGTAAAAATCTTGTTCTAAAACGGCACATATGCTTTGGTGGGTCCTACTATTTCAAGAGTTTGAGTTTATGGTTTTGTAAAACGAGGTAAGAGTAATTTAGGGCCTAAAATCTATCAATAATTGACTTAATAGAGGATGTGCAGAGAATTAAGGACACAATTCCGATGCACAACTATTCATATTGAAGTGTACGCCCTATGACTTGGAATATATTGATGTGTTTCTCAAAATGGGTGTGGCGCTAAAGGAATGAAGACTTGGGAAAGGAATTTTTATTCATACACATCATGCCCTACATACTAATTAATGGAGACTTATACAAGCTAGGCCATAATAAGGTTTTACACCGGTGCATGTTAGAGCATGACCATGTTGCAATCATGGAGGAAGCACATGTTGGAATTGTAGGAGGACACTATATATGTAATACAACCACACGCAATATCCTTCTAGTAGTATTTTGGTGGGAAATAATTTACAAATATTATATCAAGTATTTGAAGACCTATGACCACTACCATCACCTTGGTAATCTAGGAAAAAGGGATGAAATGCCATTAAGAATGATTATCGGTGCAAAACCATTCGAGAAGTGGGTAACTCGACTTCGTAGGCCCTATTTATGTTAGGATAAAATATTATTATCCTATTTAATTATGCATTCCATAATTAATAAATTTATTAATTATTGTTTTATGGTTATATTTAATTATAACCATCCTTTTGTTTGTATTTGATTATTTCAGAGTCATATATCGTTTTAAACAAAGATATTTGTTTTTATTCAATTGTTGCTTCTGGATGTTATTGGAAGCTAATGTAATTGGGAATATAGTTACACCTATGCAAATTAGTCTCCTGTTTGTATTTGGCTATGCAATATCTATAAATATTGTAGCCCATTCTCTGTAAGTTTGGTTGATTGAGAATAATACAAACTAATCGGGATTCCGCCCCTGTTTTTCAATCTACATTTGGTACCAGAGTGAATTGAAGCTCCTAGCAAGGTTGGAGAAGGTTGCAGAGGAAGGAGAATTCATGGAGAAGAAATCTGCATCAACGGAGAGCCAGTGCTGCCTCCTGTAGCTTCCCAGACCCCCTGCATACCCACAACCTCCTGTGTATTCTCCAGGTAAACGGAAAGATTTTTTTTTTTTTCCTTGGTGCTATTTACACTAGGAAAATTTGCTTCTGGAGTTCATTTATATATAGTTTAAAAAAAAAAAACATTTGCAGCACATAAGCTTTTATTCTTTAAAAAAATCCCTATCAAGGGTTTTATCTCTAATATTAGAGAAGTATTCAGTTACTACTACATGTAGTAGTCTGCTATATTTGGAGGGATCAATTTGCTATAGAAGTCTCTCCCTCTGACCGAGCTGTGAAGACATAGAGTGGTGCATATGAGCAAGGGTCATTTTTTTCTTTTTGGTCTATTTTCTGATCTTCAACAACCTCTGCTCCAACACACCTATACCAACCAACCTCCAACGACTTGTAGACAAGATAAGGCATCAAAAATTTAAAAAAAATAGTGAAGAAAACAACGGCTAAGGCACCATGGTCTCTTAGAAAATTAGACCTGCATTCAAGGCATGCAATAGCACATGGCCAACAAACAAAACGAAACGGAAAAAATAAGCGGAGGACAACAAATCAATGAAGAGCAGCAAATATCAATAAAAAAATCAACAAAGGTGACCTCTCAACAAGCAAAGAAACCTGCATACACAAACAAAAATGTGGCGGCCATTAGCGAAAATGCAAAGAAATTTTTTTATTCAGACCTACACAAGTAAAAGCAGCCACAGCTAGGGTTTAAGCGGCCAAAGCCGTGAAAATAAAAAAGAACAAGTGGCTCATTCAAAGTGGAGAAAAATCAAAAGAAAAAGGGAGATAAAAACATCTCAAATCCATTTTTTGGGCAAAAGAAACCCTAATCCACACATGCAGCCATGTGGGACCTCTGCCAAGTCACATTTTCAAAAGGTAAGTCACTTTTACCTTTCATTAAATACAAGTTTGTTCATTCCTATATCAAGCGCCCTTAAGTGGCCAAGTTGGATAGAGGGAAAGCCTTAGAAGTGGGAGGTGCATGGTTCAAATCCCACCCCTAACTTGCTTTTCGAATTTGGCGAATATTTGGTGGAACCACCAAATTTAGTAGAAATTTTGAATTTAGTTATAACTAACTAAATTTAGTGGAGAAATCCCTAATTTAGGGTAAAAATTTTTTTTCTCCCATTCACCAAGTTTTTCATTCCAGGTAACTTTCTCCAAAAGGGGACACCTAAAAATTCCATTTTCAGCTGTTTTTTTGCAATTTTTTGCATTATGGGTCGCTTTGAGCTCCGAGGCTACCAGGGCCCATAAAACAAAAAAATTGCCTGCCATTCAAATTTTCTAGTTTTTTTAATGTAATTTGTATACTGCTTTATATTGTACTAATTTGTAGGTTGCCATAGTCAATTGCAAACTTTGTAACTTCTCAGAAACTAGCATAATTGTAATAAAAAACAATAACAAATGGGTTCTGTAACACTCACGAGATCCTAGATCTCATTTGCAGTGTTTGGTATATACAGTGCCTCTGGGAAGTGCTTACGATTAAATTCGTCATGACTACTACTACACTTAATGCCTAATATAGCTGTAACAATGTCGTCTGGGCATCGTCCCTATAAATCGACGGGGAGTAATAAGGTCACAGTGCACACACTATCAACCATCCCATCCGTATTTGAATGATTGCATGACATAAATCTAGACTAGAAATTATCCAAGTATATAGAGAAGTTAGGAACCCGTATGAGGATATTTCTTTGAGCCGGTGTTAATAATCACATAGACCCCATCTAGTATTGTCTTGGTACCACGTATTGAATTCTTTCACGTATGTTAATGCCTCTTTCACATACCACCGGGTATATAGAAAGGGTGAGCTTCTTCCACATACCGACGGGTATATCAGAAGGGTGCATATATAGAAAGGTTTGTATATCGAAATGACGGTATATAGATTGGGAGACCTAATACCTAGAGTGATAAGAGCCAAACCCTGTCAGTGATCTCTACAAAATGGGCACCAATGCCCCCAAATTTTTTCTTCCAGATTCACAATTGCTTAGAGGAAACAACTATGCTGCATGGAAGACAAAAATAAATACACAACTTGAGTTTGAAGAGATTTGGTCATGTCCGTGAATGGTACTCGACCAGATCAGCCACTGATACAACACAACAAGGACAGTTTGTTAAAGTAGATCAGAAGGCCAAACTCATCATCTTGTTTGGAGTTTCCGATGATGTGCAACCCCACATTCGAGATGCCAAAACAAAAAAGAAGCGTGGGATAAATTGAGCATAGTATATGAGGCCAAGAACAAGAATTTCATACTAAATTTGTAGAGTTAGTTACATACACTGAAGTTCAAGCAAAATGAGAAAATTGAAGCTTTCTTAAGAAGAGTTACAAAATTGAGGGCTTCACTTTTAGCCCTAGGGGAACCAGTCACAAATGATTCTCTCATTCCCATTGTTTTGAGAGAACTCCCCTCTTCTTACCACATTTTTGTCACAACACTAAATGTGACAGATACGACAGTTGGTTTTGACAAACTGGTAAACCTACTGCAACAAGAGGAAGTAATGCACAATAAGGATGATGAAGAGGAGCAGGCATTGTCTTCACATCAAAAATGGAAAGGAAAAGGTAAAGGAAAACCTAATTCCTATAAGAAGTCCCACATCAAAATCATTTATGATTTCATGGGGACAATCAATGAAGAAGCAATGTCCTATCTCGCAAAAGAGGACATGACTTAAAGAATTGTTGGTATAACACTTACAAGAAAGGTTCATCCAAAGAACCCCGGACCTCAACAACAAAAATATTACAAGGGACATTCTAATAATAATTACGGGTAAAAATGGGGAAAAGAAGACCCTACTAGCAAGGTAATATTGCGAGCAACAAGACCAATCAAATAATGAAGACTTCTTGTTCACGCCGCTCGCTCAAGTGAACCATCCACGCCATCTAGTGATGTCCGGTATGTTGATTTGGGAGCCACTCGACACATGACCAGCCACAGAGACTAGTTTATTTCAAGAATTCACCCCCTCGTGGTTAATTTGATAACATGCATCGTAATTCTCAAGTTTCGTAGATAAATTGATTCAAGGAAAAGTCATGTTTCTAGGGTCCCTTCAGAAATTTTTCTAACTCTCCCATCCAGGTTGAAAGAGAAAGCTCTGAGAAGATGCGAAGAAGTTGCAGAAGATAAGCTTGGGCCAGAAAAAAATGTGAAAATCGGCTAAGTCCTAGTCCCCTGGGACAGTCGGGACATTTGGGATGTCAAGGCGCGATCGGCTGAAAAGCCTACAGCAGGCCCAAACAGCAAAGGGACAAGTGGGACAAGAGTGCGTGAAGGACGCGAACCGGCTGGTTCGGCCGAAACAAGAAACTTCAGCACAAGGAAAACTGGGACAAGTGGGACAAATGGACGCGGCGGACGCGGAAAGCCCGGATCGGCCGAAAAGGAGAACTTTCGCACTAACTGCTTTGGGACATTTGGGACAAATATACGCGAATCGCCGGTTTCGGCGAAATGAGAACAAACAGTCTGGAGGCAAATGGGACATCTGGGCCGTGAGGACACGAATCGGCCGGATCGGGCGAACCGGAAGAATTTGTCCCGCGAAGCACAGGGACAAGTGGGACAAATGGACGCGAACCGGCCGAATCGGGTGAACCGAAATATTTTGTCCCAAGCAACACTGGGACATCCGGGACAAATGGATGTAGTGGACGCGAAGGAGCCGAAAGGGCCGAGAACCAACCAAATCATGACACGTGTCACAAGGGAAAAGGTCAAAAGGTCAAAGGGCGAGATTTGAAGGGTCAGCCCGAACCAATGGGATAGTGCCACGTGTCCCAGCTAGGGCCCACAAGGAAATTTCAAAAGAGAGCCCGCCGAGAGGTGGAGGAGAGAGAGTTGCTCAGTGAATCAGAACCTGCCACGTGTCATCTAGGTGGCAGAGCATGGGAAGAAATTTAAAAATCTGTTTTTACTGCTTTGTTTGCTCCTAAATCTTCGTGATCGACATATCTTTCGATCCAGAGCTCCTGATTTGCACGTTCTTTATATCAACGGAAATCTTGTGAGATTATCTACACGATCAAGGGGTCAATCTTGCATTTTGGTTCAGTTTGGGGAGAGAAAATCAAGAAACACCTCTAGCACGAAATAATAAGCAGAAGTAATGCTTCAACAAACAACTTTAATGCAGTAAGACGCTTGCCACGCTTCGTTGACAGCCCACCATTTTGCCAAGATCTCGCCGCTCTGTCATAATGAGATGAACTGAATGCAACCTGGAGGTGGTTGGAGTAGATTTGGCTTCCCCTCTCTCTTTCCTCTCTCATTCTTTCTATATATTGTAAAGAGGAGCTTCTTTTCAAGGGTCGAACATTTTTCTGTTTTGCCTCTCCCTTCTTCTCCTCAGGCAAATTTGTGGAGTTCGAACCTCTCATTTGAACTGTAATACTATTCTACCTCATGGCATTCTGTAGTGTATTGTATCAATCTTTGGAGCAAGTAATGCATGTCTGTGGATGATTCTCAGCCCTCTCTGTGTTCATTTTTGCATCCTCCTGGTCTTTCACTGTAGGTTTTGTCATCTGTGCATGATCTTATATCACATTCAAATGGTCTGTGTTCACTGGAAAAATAGGTGTTCTTCATTCCTCGGTGCATCACCTCTATTAGCTTAGATTTATTTTATGCATCTTCTTACCTTGTCTCTCGATAGATTAGATTAGGTTTTGAGAAAACCCTCTGCATATTTCCCGTGCATCCAACAGAGGAATAGGAACCAAAATTTTCTCCGGAGAATCCTTTCTCAATTTTTCAAGTCCCACACTTGGAGAAAGGATTCAATGTTATGCAATCACACCGATGCCAAAGTTATCAACCTAGAAACCCTCGACCTCGCATCCAGGGGTGCTTTGTGATTTTGCACTAACAGAGGTAGACGCAAGACTCTTTGACATAAATGATAGACTAAGGGTCTTAGAGGAAGAGTTAGAGAAAATTAATTAGGAGATCATTGAGCGAGACAAATAAATAAAACATAAGGAATTAATCAGTCTACATTGAAGGCGTGAGCTAAGGGATAAAAAGGAAAATGTGTGTGAAGTCCATAAGAAGATAGAGGCCATTTCGAGATGCCATTATCTTGAAGCATCCAGACTGGCCCCACCCGAGAAGAAATACGAGTCAACATTGCATTGCTTGAAGACCTATCCCGCATCCTCACCATAGAAAGGTGACCACACGCATTAGAGTAAAAAAAGGAGGTGATGGCATGCCAGAAGGAGGAGGAAAAGATGAATATTTGAGAGATAGTGACTCGGTATTTCAAGTTCCTTCTTGCAATAAAGACCACCGTGCGAGATGGAAAAATCCATTTATGACAATTGTGCCAAAAGAAATATGGTAACAATCATATTAGTTTCTACACATGAGGTAGATCTAATAGAATTTTAGGAAAAACACAAAGGCAATAGGGTGGAGCGTGAAAATATACTAGCCAAAGTTGAGAAGAAGTTGGAAGCAATCAAAACACTATAGGGTTCAATTAATAATAATCTAAAGGAACTAACCCCAAGTCTCTTGTAGGATGTATGCGCTAGGAAATCTTAGCAAGTATGTTGAAAGCATTATACATACACTTAAAGAAAAGAGTGAGGAACTTAGTTTTGATGAAGTAAGCACGTTAGTGGGTGACCTACACTAGCAGGTGTAGGGAGAAGTATATGCTTGGGAGAAGATTGAGGCATCCATGAAGAAGGAGTTCCCACTCCTCATGCAATAGTAGCATATTCTTCTATTCTTCCATTCTTTCATCCTTCCATTCTTTAATTGTTTCAATACCTCTATTCTTTATTCTTTAAGGAAGCAAAATTTTTCGAGGATAGAGAACACGTGTAGTGTGGGGTGATGTTGGACCCTAAAATATTGGCTAAGTACTAAGAGGCGTGCGCGTGTAGGATCAACAAATAGAAGGGTGCTCAGGGAAAAACATGCAAGAAAAAGGGGTTTAAGAAGGGTTTAAGTGAAACCAGGGTGTGCGCGTGGGAGGAAGAACAAGGGTTTAAAGGACTTAGTTATATTTGGCATCATGAAGTCACTTGAGGAAAAATATGAGGACCCGAATAGGCATGATAAGTGGATAAGGTCCTATCCCGGAACCTCGAGGTAAAGAAAAGGATATTCCATGCAAGGAATATTCCTAGAGGCATTATTACAGTTAGTGGAAGGTTTGCAAAGAGTATAAGAATTCACCAATGGAGGACCACATCGACACTTAGAATGTGATATGCTCAGAGACAATTCATGGTGGAGTTCGATGGTATTATTTAAATAAGTTCTTGGGACATGAACATAGACATGAGGAGAGAGATATACAAGTGTAGAGTGGAAAGGGGAATAAAGAAAGAGAAGGAGATTAACGAAGTGCTACAAAAATGTTAGGAAATGCTAAGGGTTTGGATTTCATGGTGCTAGGGTTTACAATACTTAGTGTTACGAGGGTTGTAAGGGATACCATTAATCATATGTATGGGTTTTGAGATCTGTAACAAGGGATATAATGGGAAAATCATAGTTATGATCTATGATCATATAGGTTTGTAGGAGTTGAGTCCCAATCATTTGATGTATATGGTCTAAGATGACCCTTTTGAATGTAATATGGCTAGTAGAACTCGTTAAATCAATTTTGTATAACTTGGATCTAATATACATGGATATATTTTGTACAACTTGCTTATGGGTATAGAATCCCATGTTATATGGCATATCATGACTCAAATTTAGTTTCTTATACTTCTTATAATGTTTATTAGATTTTTTAATGCATTAATGTCTACATCTATTAGTTATATCTTCTACCTTTTTAAAAGTAGATGAATGTACTTTTGTTCTACAAATAATCCTCCATTAATAGTAGAAATCTCTCGCAAAGATCACATAAAGGAGGGTCTCGGTTCTCATGTGTGCCACAAGTGAGCACCCAACATATGTTGGATGATAAGCCGATGGTGTGCTTGGGGTTAGAAAAAGTATTAAGGGTAAAATAATGACTATAATGATCTAGGAATGAAATCCTTTCCCTTGACCTCTTTACTAAACCAAATCGGTGCGAGTGAAATTTCCTTCACTTACGGGATGCACACATACCCCAAAGCATTGATCCAAGTATCAGGAATACCAACAAGGTATTTACATTATGTGAACCATATTTTATGATCTCTCGTGATATTAGAGATGGAACCTATAATATTTGTGAGGGATTCCAATGTATCCTCATTGAAGGAGAAAGGATCTCCTATCTCTTTTTGACTAATTCTTGGAAGGAATTTAGGATTCCCTCCAAGGATGAATATTCATTGAGTGAAGGGGATCCAATATTTTACAATTTTTACTAGCTTCTTCCAATATTTCAACTGCGTGCTCCTCACAAGACTTAATTTATGAAATTGCATTGTTCATCATTTCACACCTGGCATTCATTATGCGTAACCACAAAGGAGACAAATTATCATCTACAGATGCAAACAAACTCTTGCTCTCCAAGGAGTGAGAATTGAGACAAATCATCTCATATATAAATGGTAAAACACTATCCCAATGTTCTTTTTATTTCTTGATATTAACATTTGTCATCTTCACCTTGGAAACAATGGTGCGGTATAATCAGATAGAGAGAGGATCTCAAGAAATAGTTCCTTCCCTATATGAGCCATGATCTAATTGCCAAACCTTGAAAATATGAATCCTTTCTTTCCCATTCTTGAGAGGTAAATTATTGAGTGATGATCACCATATTGTTACCAATGGGAATTTGTAATAATTAAAAGACACCCTTTGGAGTGAGAACTTTCATAAGTGAATTATCATCTACCTGAATTGTCCATGAAACTAGGTTATAATGTTGGGGAATAGATAGGAAAATCTTTATGATTTGAATGGAAAATAGATGTCCACTAGCTCTGAATAGCCCACTTGAGAATATATTTTCCCCACAATTTCATGGGGTTCACTCAAAGATCCTTTTTTTAGGTAATCTAGGTCCATGTTTATCACACCAATGTCACCTATGTTGGGGTACTCAATGTTTAATGTGGAAATTATCTCCGAACCTAATTATTTGAGTTTAATGGTGACAAAATTTAGTGAAATGGATGGGAGGTGGATGGATATGAACAATTTGACCAAAATTCCAAAAATTACTATTTTTATCATCTCCCACGCTTGATGTCTATTTTTTTATCAAATTGGAATTTTTTGGTGGTCTTAAAATGATAGGGGTCATGGTTAATCACAAAGTGATTCGTTTTCAAAAATTATTGTTTTTAGTATGTGGGAACCTAGTAAAACTTAATTATTTTAGTATTCGGTCTTCTAGATGTCTAATGGGATGAGAGTAGTCTCAAAAGTGTTATTTTCACTGGGATGCTTTTCTCAAAATTTGAAGGGCTTTTAAATGCAATTTTTTTGTAAATATGAAAATGAAAGTTTTATGGTTGTGTTTTTGTTATGAACATTGAAAATTATCCATACAATCAATTGATGAAATATTTAAATAAAATAAATCCATTTTTAAAGGAAGGGGATTTCCAAATTTCTTGAGATTCGATGCGGGTTTTGAGTTATTAGAAAATATTCATTTTTTAGTCATGTGGGTTTATGGAAAATTTCAGTATCATAATGACATGCATTTGGTATTGGGGATGAAAAACATCACATTCAAATGCACAAAAATTCCCAAGTGATAGATTATAACCTTTTCTCCTCATTAGTAGTTTAACTCACCATTAACCCAACATGGCTAAACCCATGTTAGTTGATGATTAGAGGGTGAGTTGCACCCATGAAAATATGGGAAAATTGAGGTTATGGGACAATGAGGAAACTAAAATTCACTTTTCATGGGATTGTGAGAAGTGTCACCATGTGAGAGCAAGAGAGATAGATGTAGGGGATGGAAATAGTATCTCAGAGCTAAGATGGGGTCCTTTATGTGACCAGAGTTATATAGATGAGCTTGGGGGAAATTTTTTGTCCCATCTATCCCTTTTCACTAATGTACAAAGCACAAGGGATATATCGAATGAAAATATGTGACAAGGGTGGACTTTGTCTCGAGGATGAGACAAATTGGTCTAACACTCAATTTGCAAGTTGTTTTGGCATCCTAGGAGGTCGCTTAAGTGAAAAATATATTATTTCACAAGGGAGCACACTTTTTTGTCCCTATTATCCCCTTACACTAAGGTATAATTCATAACTAATATTGAAAAATGTGCCACGGGTGGAGGTGGTCATGTTTGTAAGATGTTAACAGTCTTAGGACATAAATGATGAATTTTAAGTGAAAAGAACAAAATCATCAACAAGGGGGATCAATTTTACATCCCTACTATCCCCTTGCACCAAGGAAAAGGAAAAATCCCACCATTACTTAAATGGTATGTTGATAACATCATGTCAATAGGAAATTAGAACATGGGAGAAAAACTTAGATTTCTATGGTCGAACCTTAAATGATTATGACACCATAACACCAAATGAATCCATCCCAACTATGTTCAAGACCTAATTTTACATGAAATTTGAGTTTTAGACATAGTCACCCTTGAATCTTATATAGCTTTGTATGGTAGAATATGTGACTCATAAAGTGTAATTTTCTAGAAAACAAGAAGTTTAAGGAATTCAATACAAATCTAGAAGGAAAAAATCCATGAAAATTTTGGAATAGGTGAAGTTTTCTCACCTATAGAAGGCCTTAAAATTCTATACCATGTTCCTAAGTGAGAAAATCCTCAAAAGGAAACTTTTTAAACTTTCCAATAATATGCCACATGATTTAATAAATGACAAGGAATTCATGGAGTCTTATATAACCATCAATACATAGTTGAAGAATTTGTTGTGTATATTCTTTATTCATATTTTTATCCTGGGAATGTAAAAATTCGGTTAACTTCTCACATAAAACACGTAAAAAAAAGATTTCTCACACAATAATTCTTCTAAGTATATGATAAAAATTAAACACACACATACACACAAAGAGAGAGAGAGAGAGAGAGAGAGAGAGAGAGAGAGAGAGAGAAGAAGTTTATATTATGATTTAGGAGTCTCTAATAACCTCTTACAACTACTAATTTGACATATATGTGTTTTTTAACAAATCGAATAAAAATTCCATATTTACATAAATTGTTTAAACCATTAAAACAACTTACATAATACATTATAATAAACTCACACATAAGTTCACACTAGTATATTTGTTTACACAAATATATTTTATCACTATCAATGTGAGAACTAACATTTTCCTAATTGTTGGGCCTCTAAAATATTGGGATCGAGTAAAGAAGGCGCATGGGCACGCAAGGCCTATTTGAAGAAGGACGCGCAAGGAGAAATCATGCAAGATAGGGTTTTGGAGGGTTTTGGTAGAACTAGTGGTGTGCACATAATGCAGAGCAAAGATCTTGGGAGTTAACCATGTTTGGAATATCGGGAAGAACATGATGAAAGCATGACTTTGATCGTGCATGCAAAGTGGATAAGGTGCCACTGAAAACTTGGTTCCCACGAAGGAATATACCTTGCGATAGAAGATTCCATAAGCTCATCATGGTAGAGGATGAAGAGTTCACATCTGAAGAAGCATGCTCCCATGGAGGACCACTTGGACACATGGAAAGTAACCTACAACTTTAGAAAGGCATAGAGGTGCTTGATAAGGCTATGTATATGAGTGCCCGGTAGAAGAAAAGGATAGATATAGAGATACACATAGAGACAGATGGAGAGATCAATAATTGGAAAGAGGCAAAGCAATTCAAGAATGTTGTGAGAGCTTCATAGGTTGGGTTTAGAGGATCTATAGGAGTAGGTTGTAACAAGGGGATGGGTATGAACAATTTTTCTTTGTACTATGAAACGCCCTAAGTCCAGCCTCGATCCATGACCTTGGTATGCACTATCAAATGGCTCTGTGACTGACCCAGTTAATGTAATGTGGTTATCAACATGCTTAATATGAATATATGTGTGTTTCTAGTTCTAATTTCATCTATATGGATCAGGTCATATATACATTTCATATGAGTGGGTGTAAACCCCTGTGCATTTCTTTTCTGTTATGATTTATGTAACACCACCAACTATTATTACTTCCTCCCGAGCATTCAAGTGTTGATATATGCTTATTCGGGATGAACAAAATGGATTATTGACCTTACGACGAAGTGGCTGATCATGTTAAATGAAATTGGTTCCAAATACCATAACATCGGAAGGCTTAGACCTTAAGCCAGGTAAGATGTTCATGTTTATACCGTAAGCTTAATTTAGCTATTCCAGATAGGATCCTTTACAGGAATGTTTTACCCTGTTTGGTTCTAATACTGAATGGTCCTACTTGGGAGACCTAGACTGGATTCGTTAAGATTAATAACCTTAACCTAAACTATAACCTATTGGTTAAATAATTGCTAATCTAACCTAGTCCTAAACTATAAGCTTAATGCTCCTAAGGTTAACTACACCTAGCACTATGGAAGTAAGACTAATGTCTTACCTTATGATCTACCCTATGATCTAACCTATCTTAACTAATGATAAGAATGGAGGGGGACCTATGAAGGGGCGCGAGTCATGGGTGGTGGTTTCCATGGCATTTATGAGGTGGATAAGGTTGAAAGACTTGGGATGCTGTCAGATTTGGTGGAGGTTGCAAATGGCTATATGACCTGACGTGGCAGTATCACCAAATATGGGAATGTTTGTTTGTTTTCTTTTGGCAATCACCAACTTTGGCGGTCGGTGGCAATGGAGAATAGGTGGGAAGATGGGAGTTAATGCAATTAATGAACTTCGGTTCCCGAGCACGGATTGCTTGGGAAGGCATGCAAATGGAAAATTATTTGGTTGTTTGGTTTTCCATGCATTCCGTTTTTCTCTCTGCTTGAGCACTGGTTCTTCGAACCAGTCATCTACTCTGTGTTGCATGGCAACTTTGAGAATTTCTAGCTCCTTTCTCTATCGGGGAAAGTTTATAAGGCATGAAGGTAACAATTTATTGTTGTTTAATTTATCGTGGAAGAAGAAGAGAAGGTGCGAGCACATTCAGAGGTCTTCTTCAGATTTTTAAGCGACACTATCAGGCATGATAGGCCCTAACTTTTAAAAATCTTGCTTTCCTTCAAATGCTTTCATTAAAACAACTCTGTTCAGGTGATCTTAGTACAGTTGGTTTGAAGAAATGTATTGGGTTCTTCTTTTCTTGTGGATTTAGGAATCCCTAGTTATGTGTAGACTCTGTTGAACGGATTTTCTGTATTTATTTTATGGATTCATCTTCGGATGAAGACCTTGTTGTATTAGCATGTGGTTGAACTTTAGATTGAATCTTTGCTGAGCATACTTATAGATTGATTTCGTTAAAATGCTTGTTGTGTTTTCATTTGGTTTGACTCTGTTGAGGTGTGTCTTTGCAATGATTACATACGAAATACTTGTTGGAAACCTTGTTGGAGTCCTTGCAATGATTTCATTCGTGTTTGTTGTGAATACTTGATTTTGGAGTCCTTTGTTTTCACATGATTTCAACTTCTGTCAAAGCCTTTGTTGTGAATACTTGTTGGAAATGACTCTGTTGGAGTCCTTGCAATGTTTTCGTATGATTTTGACTTCATTGAAGCCTTTGTTGTGAATACTTGTTGGAAACGACTCTGTTGGAGTCCTTGCAATGTTTTCGTATGATTTTGACTTCTGTTGAAGCCTTTGTTGTGAATACTTGTTGGAAATGACTCTGTTGGAGTCCTTGCAATGTTTTTGTATGATTTCAACTTCTGTTGAAGCCTTTGTTGTGAATACTTGTTGGAAATGACTTCTGTAGAAGTCCTTGTAGTGTTCTCATGTGAATGTGACTCCTGTTGAAGTCCTTGATGTGTTTGCGAGTTGGCTCGACTTCTGTTAAAGCCCTTGCTGTATATTCATATGGATTCATTCGCGTTTCTCATTGAAATGTTTGATGTTTTGTTCATTGGATCGATTTAAAGCCTTCTATATATTCATATGGATTCGATTCAGTTGAAATGTGTTTACTTGTTTATTCATATGGATTCGACTCTGTTGAAATGTTTGTTGTGTTTGTATATGGTTTCGACTTCTATTTATGATGTTACCTAGTCTCTTGTTCGACTGAGGTAATGAGTTCCTAACTATGCCATGACAGGCGATGGCGTTGGGTAATTTCATGTTTGAGGAATGACATGGAAAGAATTGTTGGGTCTAATTTGATTGTTTTATTGATTATTACTTGGTCGCAAGAACTCTTGTATTGCTTAATAGCTACAGGTGATTTTATAATTGAATTTTGATGAAACTGTAGTTTCTTCTTTTGATCTCGACTGATTTAGTCACATGCGTATAATGTATGTTATATTTGAGCCTGCACCTCTGTAAAAAGGGTCTGGATGGTCAATAAATATAGATTCTGTATATGATGAAATATTAATGTGATTATTGTTTTCTTTACGACCTTGCTTGGTTAATGGGAACACATCCTGACCGAGAGAAATCTTGCTTGAGGAACTCGATGTTTTAACATATGGGTAATCCTGGATCTGCATGGATGGAAATCAGGTTTGTATTTGGAAGGAATGGGTGTTGATTTTCTTGCCTTCTCTTCTTCCTTATTGAATTCAAGCTTGAATGTATATGCGTTATTCTTGAGAAGTTGGTACAGTCCTGAACATGATTGGAATGGAAATTTGATTGCCTCTGTTTCTTTCTCCTAAGCTGTAAAGTATATGTTGTTATATAACTGTAGGAATAAGAAAATATTCTCTCCTTGTCTAGAAACTTTGAGTGCTTTCTTCTTTTGTATCCTTATGTGAACTCTACGGTACGGGCTTAAGAAGAAAAGACTGTTAAATTGTATGGAGAGACTGGTAAAAATTGTATTGCAGTATAAGTTGGTGTACTTGTCAATACCATTGAAATAATGTTATGATTATAAAGGAATCCCGTCAGTTGAGCTTGTTGGATGTTATAATCTGCCTTTGCGGAATTGTTAAAAAAAAACATACCTGTTGGATACACGAATTGATAGGATATTCATTTTTGAATGGAATAATTTGTTGGATTATTGTTGTCCTTGGGATTCAGATGGATGGATGTTTTGGATTCATTTTGTTCTTCTTAGTCTCTAATATATATGATGAATCATCTGAAAAATATTTAGGTTTAATTGGCAGCTATAATATGAGTCATGTGTTATAGTCATGTTAGAATTGTAGAAAGATGATTAGCCTGATTTATGTTTAAGGATTTGAAGAAATGATTTCATTTAAACAGGTTGTTTAATGAGAACAATTGGTGGAATGCAATTGTTTTAAGAATTAGTGCTTATCATGCTCAGTTCACCGAACTGACCTGTGTTAGCAATTTTTGCAGATGGTCATTGTAAGTGTTAAAGACACACAGATCTGATATGATGCTCAGATTGTTTAATCTAGTTTTATGATGAATTCCTATTTGATATCTCTAATTGTACTATAGTAAGAAAGTTGTTCTTTTGCTGTTGAGTATTGTATCCAATATGCCGAAGTGCATAAGTTGTAATTGTATGGCTTGGAAATAAATGAAAAGGGGAAAATTGTTACTTATGTGGCTGCATTTTTAATTGATGGAATTGATCTTCTTAGGTTCGATTGATTTTAAGTGCATTTTTATTATTTTATACCATAGAGTTATTTGGATTCTCTAAGTAGGCCTTGTAAAAATTATGTGACTGAATACTTCGTGAATGATTAGTAATTCTTTTATGTTTTGAATAAGGCTAAAGTTGGAAAATTAGTCCACTGTTTACGGGAAGTTAAGGTTAAACTACATCTCAATAGGTAGCTGAAACAGGAAGAGTAATCTATTACTTCCTATCCATGATCTAAGTCAAGACAACGTAACTGATGATTTTAAATCACTATATCTTAATAACAATAAGTAAGATATATTTCAGTTTTGAGAACTGATATAAACTCATATGGGTATAGTTAGCATCCTTATGAGAGGACTTAGGGCTACTGCCCAATTTCGTTGATTAAGATTATTGTGAATCAATGATCTCCTTGACGAGATCTCAAATCTTATTAAACTTCTCTCTTGTGAAATGGATCTTAATTAAGTAAGGCAACTCAAAGGTGAGGAACCCAGGGGTTGGGAAAAGACTACCCAGATAGGAGAGTCTTAAAGTATAATTTCAACTCAACGTAAGTAACACCTTGAAGTTAAGTAAATCTTTTTGAGGTGGTTTTGTAGGATGTCGGCACATGTCAACTGCAGGGTTGTACCTTCGAGAAGATTAGGATCTTCTCGAGGATACAACAATGCAGGTGACTTATGGCGACACCCTTTGCATTGATCGTTAAGATTTACACCTTAAACTCGAACAAGTTTTTACTCTGGGACTGGTTAGGAACATGGTCATGTTATGAGGCTGCCCTTGGAGACTCGGGGTACCTTGACACATAGGGTTAACTAGGGTTGACCCAGTATGTCAGCTTACCCTAGTCCTCGAGAGCATCCTTATAACGTTGTCATGTTATTAACCATTCTGAGTGAATGACTTGGGACAAGAGAGGCTGACAGAAGTCAGTATAAGACATTCTAATTAACATCAGAGTGGGGTGAAGGATGTATTCCAGATTGACGAGTATGCGTCAAGGAATACGAGATACGAATAGTATGTTTCAAATCTTTGGCCAAAGTATCGCAAGCTGCTGATTGCGTTGTCCTATGTCACCTAGTCTGAGGGACGTGATGCCGATGAATAGTGGTAACAATTATTCAGATAGGTTCCTTGGACAGAGCATTCTGAAATCCCAGATTAGGGAAGAGAACCGCAAGAGTGAAGTGTTAAAATAAAAATGCCAACTCTATGATACTCATGAATAGATCGGTAGATCACCGAGTCATGGAATGAATAGATCGGTGGTACACCGAGTCATTACAGCTGCATATGGTTATCTGTTATAAGAATGATTGTTATGATCTGTGAGTTCTAAATTATGTATTTAGAACTAGGAAGCACTTATCAAAAAAAAAAAAAAAATTCTCTTGTTCTAATGTACTAAATTGGGAATGTTACATCTTGGTATCAGAGCTGAAGGTTGCAGCTCTTGGACCTATTGTGTCCATAATCTGATAAAAACCTGAATTTTCTTGTAACAAAAAATGGTTAGAACAAGAGGGAACGTTGCGAATAATGCTCCACCTGAAGGAGGGGCAAAACAACCCAAAAACTTGATGAGATCCTTGCTGCCCTATTGGACACAAGAGATCATTTGGCTGTACTTGAACAACAAGTAATGGGAAATGAGGAGGATGATGAAGCTGGTAACAACAATCAGCTACCTCCTGAGGACAACCCCGATATGGGTGTTGATAATAACACTGGAAATGTACCTATCCAACTAGAAAACAAAAAGGCCAGGTTGGCAGCGGAACTCACTAATGATATAAAAAGGATAAGTCCACCTAAATATGATGGCACCACATTAGGAGATGGAGCTGAGAACTGGCTCAGTGAAATGGAAAAGTACTTTGCAATAAGAAACTTCTCTGAGGAAACCAAAGCTATTTGGGGAGCCTATCAACTTTCCCACGAAGCATCTTCATGGTGGGACAGCCGTAAAGCTGAGCTAAATATTGATGAGACCAATATCACTTGGGATCAATTTAAAGGCTATTTTAGGCAACGTTGGCTGCCACAACTTTTCTATGATCAGAAAATGACAGAATTCTAGAACTTAGCTCAAGGAAGCTAACGCAGGCCAATCTTGGGAGCGGTTTACGAAACTCCTCAAGTACGTACTGTAATATCAAACTGACGAGAAGTTCAGAATACAAAAATTCATCATGGGACTAAATCCCGTGATAGGAGGAGAGGTCGATGTTCACAGCCCAACCACTATGGAAGGGGTTGTTGAAAAAGCCATAAGGCAAGAAAAAATTAAAGGCTATTTCTGCTCATAAAGAAGAAGTGCGGAAGAAGATTGCAAACCCTTCTTCAACTTCACTTGCACCCAAGAAGGGGCCATGGAAAAAGTTTGGAAATAGAAGTAAGTTTCCAGTGGATAATAGTAAGAAAACGATAGCGAATAAGCCTGCTGGAAATGTAAGGGATAGTTTTGCCAAAAATTATAACAATGGGCAGAAGCCCTATGGAGGACAACGTGATAATTTTAAGGCTGGAAGTAATTTTGAGCCTAAAAAGGGACCTGTAGGAGGTTGCTATAATTGTGGCAAAGACCACTACACAAATCAGTGCCCTTTGAAGAAGGATGATCGTAATCAGCAGCATAAGATATATGTTGCAGTAGCAGACAAGCAAGCTGAAAAGCAAGTGACACCTATAGAAGTTCCTGGGTAAGTTATTTGGCATACCTGTCACTATTCTTTTTGATACAGGAGCTACTGAATGTTTTATTTCTAGTAAACTTGCTTCTAAACTTAAAAGAAAAGCTGGAAAAATGGATAAATCTTGGATACTGTACAGTATGGTAATAACTCTGTTCATACAGTGAGTATGTGTCTTTTTGGGGCAGTCCTTGACTTACCTAACTTTTCCACGGAAGTTGACCTCTATGTTACACCTTTGGGATCCTATGACATTGTCATCGGTGTCAATTGGTTAGCTGACCATAAAGCAAAAGTAGACTACTTTGAAAAGAATATAAGATGTTTAGATGATCGGCTGAAAACAACAGAGATTCAAGGTGTGAAACGGGAAATTTCAGTTAGGAAACTGTCAGCTATGTAACTTAAAAAGGCTAAAAACAAAGGATGTACCTTATATGCAGTAAAGATATCTGAATTTTCAGAAGAAGATGGTGATTCCATGAAACGATTCCCACTGTTGCAAAGTTTCAAGGATGTATTTCGAGGAATTACCAGGTTTACCACCCAAAAGGGAATTTGACTTCACCATTGAAATCAAACCAGGGATGGAACCTATTTCTAAGGCACCTTATCGGATGACTACTACAGAGTTAGTCGAGCTTAAGGCACAATTGCAAGAACTTTTGTCTAAGGGCTTGATTAGACCAAGTGTTTCACCTTGGGGAGCACCAGTAATATTTGTAAAAAAGAAAGATGGAACACTTAGGTTGTGTATTGACTATCGGATGTTAAACAAAGCAACAATTAAGAATAGATACCCACTTCCAAGGATTGACGATCTATTTGATCAGATGCATGGGGCAGCGGTTTATTCCAAGATAGATCTTCGATCTGGTTATCATCAATTAAGGATTAGAGAAGAAGATATTCATAAAACAACTTTCCGAACCAGGTACGGACATTATGAGTTCACGGTTTTACCCTTTGGATTAACTAATGCACCCATGCAGCTTTTATGAACTTAATGAATAATATCTTTCAAGAATATTTGGACAAATTTGTGCTTGTATTCTTGGACGATATTCTCATATATTCTAAAAGTGTCGAAGAGCACAATGAGCATTTGAAGATAGTTTTGGAAATATTGAGAAAAATAAAGTTGTACGGTAAGTTATCCAAATGTTCTTTCTTTGATACTGAAGTTCACTATTTGGGTCATGTTATTAGTAAAGAGGGAATTGCAGTAGATCCTTCAAAAATAGTGGCAATAACCGAGTGGCCTGCACCAAAGAATGTACATGAAGTAAGAAGCTTCATGGGCCTTGCTGGTTATTATAGAAAATTTGTTAAGGATTTTTCTAAAGTGGCTGCACCGATAACTTCATTGCAGAAGAAGGATAAGAAATTTATTTGGAATGATAG
This sequence comes from Taxus wallichiana var. yunnanensis, assembly GCA_018340775.1. NCBI lineage: Eukaryota > Viridiplantae > Streptophyta > Pinopsida > Cupressales > Taxaceae > Taxus > Taxus wallichiana. The sequence continues at coordinate 918,550,641 of CM031235.1, forward strand.
GTGTGAAACTACTTTCAAAAGTTTGAAAAGCCAGTTGACTTCAACACCTATATTAGCTGTACCAGACCCTAATGGGAACTTTACTGTTGTAACGGATGCTTCTGGGGAAGGCCTTGGAGGTGTTTTGTTACAAAATGATCAAGTCATAGCATATGAAAGTAGAAAACTTAAGTTACATGAGCTGAATTATGCCCCTCATGATTTAGAGCTTGCTGCAATTGTTCATGCGCTTCAAGTTTGGAGACACTATTTACTTGGGAAACCTTTTGAGTTGAAAACTGATCATTTAGGGCTGAAATATATTTTCACTCAGCCTAACCTAAATGCAAGACAACGAAGGTGGTTAGAGTTTTTATCTCAATATGATTTTGATATTAGCTACATCAAAGGGAAAGAGAATAGAGTAGCGGATGCTCTAAGTCGTAGGAAGCACATTTCTGCTCTTATAACATTAAGAACTCAGTTTAAAGATGAGGTAAAAAGTGCCTCAGAATCTGATATATACTTTCAGCAAGTAAAAGCAGCACTTGCTACAGAACCAAAGGATGAAAGGTATAAAGGTTTTCATTTTGATAATGAAGGAATCTTACGTTATGAAAATAGGGTATATGTACCTTTGTTAAATGACTTGAGAAAGAAATTGTTAGTTGAATTTCATAATTCACCCTTCTCTGGACACCCGGGTATCACAAAAATGCTTGCTGATCTAAAACAACAATACTTTTGGAAAGGTATGAAAAAGGATGTTATTGATTTTGTGACTCATTGTCTGGAATGTCAGCGGGTTAAGGCAGAACACATGCACCCTGCTAGACTATTATATCCCCATAGCATACCACAGTATAAATGGCAAGTAATAAGCATGGACTTTGTACAAGGGTTGCCTATGTCGAGAAATAAACATGATGTTATCTTGGTAGTTGTAGACAAACTAACAAAGGTAGCTCATTTCATCACTGGAAATCTAAAGGATGATTCTCCAGTGTTAGCAAAAAGGTTTGTACAAAATTTTCAGGTTGCATGGAGTACCTGAATTAATTATATCTGACAGGGATCCTAGAATGACGTCAAGATTTTGGCAAACGCTTAATGCAGTGCTAGGAACGAAACTAAACTTCAGTTCTGCATATCATCCAGAAATGGATGGACAAACTGAGAGAGTAAATCAAGTGTTGGAAGATATGTTGTGAATGTATTACATGGATCAACAGTATAAATGGGAAGAGTATCTTCCATTAGTTGAGTTCGCATACAACAACACATATCACTCTTCTCTTAAAATGGCACCTTTTGAGGCACTTTATGGGAGAAAGTGCAGAACCCCTGTTAGTTGGGATAGTATTGAGGACAGAATGGTAATTGGGCCAGAAATCCTCACTGAAATGGAACAACAAGTAAAGATGATTCGTGAACGATTGAAGGAAGCAAGCAGATAGGCAGAAGAGCTATGCTGACCTAAAGCGGGTTGATCAAAGTTTGAACTTGGTGAAAAAAATTTCTTCGTGTTAAACCCAGAAAGAGTTCTATAACTTTTGGCAAGGCTACCAAGTTGTCACCTCGTTACGTGGGACCTTTCAAATTGTCGAAATAATCAATCCTGTAGCTTATCGATTAGCATTACCACCTACTTTGTCTCGCATGCATGATGTTTTCCATATTTCTTTGCTTAAGAAATATGTTTCAGACTTGTCACATGTTTTAAATTGGAATTCCTTGCAGGTCCAAGACCCAGGAATAATCGTGGTTAAACCCACACGAGTGCTGGAAACTCACCAATTGCATTTGAGAAATCATGAAATACAACAATGTAAGGTCCAGTGGGACCAGTTTAATGAAGAGAGTGCAACTTGGGAAAATCTGGAAGAGATGAAAGTTGCTTTTCCCTTTCTTTTTGAACAGAATGGAATCTGTTGACAAAAAAATGATTATGAACTTATCTTTTTCATGTCTTTATGTAAGCCAGCTTTGAGGCAAACATTATTCAGGTTGAATAAATTGTATCATGACATTGATTTCTGGAATTATTCAAGTTGGAAATAGTCTTTTGTATTGTGAACTAATAAATTGATTGACATGAAGGTAAATCAAAAGATGTAATCATCGGGACGATGAATCTTTTAGGAGGGAAGCATGTAACACCCTGAACTATTGTTACTTCCTCCTGAGCACTCAAGTGTTGATATATGATTTCTTCTGTATAAGGACGTGTTCCTTTGATTTGTGAAGTCATGCTTGATATGGATTGTATCTTCTTTGCTCTTGAAGATCTTTGACTGAGTCAGAATATGCTTGGACTCTTTTATTTCTTTCATTTTTAGCACCTGAGTTCAATTTGATTTCGGGATGAATTGTGGATTTATCCATCTTTATGACTCAGCCTTGGATCAGTTGCATTGATCCAAGAGATGTTTTAAGCTTATTCAGGATGAACAAAAATTATTGACCTTACGAAAGTTGCAAGGTCTGAATGAGTTGAATGAGCAATTCCGGAGTTTAACTCAGGCTGATCGTGTTAAATGAAATTGGTTCCAAATACCGTAACATCGGGAAGGCTTAGACCTTAAGCCAGGTAAGATGTTCATGTTTATACCGTAAGCTTAATTTAGCTATTCCCGATAGGATCCTTTACAGGAATGTTTTACCCTGTTTGGTTCTAATACTGAATGGTCCTACTTGGGAGACCTAGACTGGATTCGTTAAGATTAATAACCTTAACCTAAACTATAACCTATTGGTTAAATAATTGCTAATCTAACCTAGTCCTAAACTATAAGCTTAATGCTCCTAAGGTTAGCTACACCTAGCACTATGGAAGTAAGACTAATGTCTTACCTTATGATCTACCCTATGATCTAACCTATCTTAACTAATGATAAGAATGGAGGGGGACCTATGAAGGGGCGCGAGTCATGGGTGGTGGTTTCCATGGCATTTATGAGGTGGATAAGGTTGAAAGACTTGGGATGCTGTCAGATTTGGCGGAGGTTGCAAACGGCTATATGACCTGACGTGGCAGTATCACCAAATATGGGAATGTTTGTTTGTTTTCTTTTGGCAATCACCAACTTTGGTGGTCGGTGGCAATGGAGAATAGGTGGGAAGATGGGAGTTAATGCAATTAATGAACTTCGGTTCCCGAGCGTGGATTGCTTGGGAAGGCATGCAAATGGAAAATTATTTGGTTGTTTGGTTTTCCATGCATTCCGTTTTTCTCTCTGCTTGAGCACTGGTTCTTCGAACCAGTCGTCTACTCTGTGTTGCATGGAAACTTTGAGAATTTCTAGCTCCTTTCTCTATCGGGGAAAGTTTATAAGGCATGAAGGTAACAATTTATTGTTGTTTAATTTATCGTGGAAGAAGAAGAGAAGGTGCGAGCACATTCAGAGGTCTTCTTCAGATTTTTAAGCGACACTATCAGGCATGATAGGCCCTAACTTTTAAAAATCTTGCTTTCCTTCAAATGCTTTCATTAAAACAACTCTGTTCAGGTGATCTTAGCACAGTTGGTTTGAAGCAATGTATTGGGTTCTTCTTTTCTTGTGGATTTAGGAATCCCTAGTTATGTGTAGACTCTGTTGAATGGATTTGTTGTATTTATTTTATGGATTCATCTTCGGATGAAGACCTTGTTGTATTAGCATGTGGTTGAACTTTAGATTGAATCTTTCTTTGAGCATACTTATAGAGCATACTTATAGATTGATTTCCAAAAATGCTTGTTGTGTTTTCATTTGGTTTGACTGAATACTTGTTGAAATGTGTGTGCTGATTTACATATGAATACGACTTACTTGTTGGAGTCCTTGCAATGTTTTTGCATGATTTTCACTTCACTTCATGTCAAGCCTTTGTTGTGAATACTTGTTGGAAACGACTCTGTTGGAGTCCTTGCAATGTTTTCGTATGATTTCGACTTTTGTCAAAGCCTTTGTTGTGAATACTTGTTGGAAACGACTCTGTTGGAGTCCTTGCAATGTTTTCATTATGATTTTGACTTTCAAAAGCCTTTGTTGTGAATACTTGTTGGAAACGACTCTGTTGGAGTCCTTGCAATGTTTTCGTATGATTTTGACTTCTGTTGAAGCCTTTGTTGTGAATACTTGTTGGATACGACTTCTGTAGAAGTCCTTGCAATGTTTTTCGTATGTTTCTCATGTGAATGTGACTTTGTTGTGAATACTTGTTGAAACGACTCTCCTTGTGTGTTTTCATATGTTTCGACTTGAAGTTTTGTTGTGAATTCTACTTGTTAGATATGACTTCTGTTAAAGCCCTTGCTGTATATTCATATGGATTCGATTCAGTTGAAATGTTTGTTGTTTATTCATATGGATTCGATTCAGTAGAAATGTTTGCTTGTTTATTTGTATGGATTCGACCCTGTTGAAATGTTTGTTGTGTTTGTATATGATCTCGACTTCTATTTATGATGTTACCTAGTCTCTTGTTCGACTGAGGTAATGAGTTCCTAACTGTGCCATGACAGGCGATGGCGTTGGGTAATTTCATGTTTGAGGAATGACATGGAAAGAATTGTTGGGTCTAATTTGATTGTTTTATTGATTATTACTTGGTCGCAAGAACTCTTGTATTGCTTAATAGCTACAGGTGATTTTATAATTGAATTTTGATGAAACTGTAGTTTCTTCTTTTGATCTCGACTGATTTAGTCGCATGCGTATAATGTATGTTATATTTGAGCCTGCACCTCTATAAAAAAGGGTCTGGATGGTCAATAAATATAGATTCTGTATATGATGAAATATTAATGTGATTATTGTTTTCTTTACGACCTTGCTTGGTTAATGGGAACACATCCTGACCGAGAGAAATCTTGCTTGAGGAACTCTGATGTTTATTAACATATGGGTAATCCTGGGTCTGCATGGATGGAAATCAGTTTGTATTTGGAAGGAATGGGTGTTGATTTTCTTGCCTTCTCTTCTTCCTTATTGAATTCAAGCTTGAATGTATATGCGTTATTCTTGAGAAGTCGGTACAGTCCTAAACATGATTGGAATGGAAATCTGATTGCCTCTGTTTCTTTCTCCTAAGCTGTAAAGTATATGTTGATATATAACTGTAGGAATAAGAAAATATTCTCTCCTTGTCTAGAAACTTTGAGTGCTTTCTTCTTTTGTATCCTTATGTGAACTCTATGGTATGGGCTTAAGAAGAAAAGACTGTTAAATTGTATGGAGAGACTGGTAAAAATTGTATTGCAGTATAAGTTGGTGTACTTGTCAATACCATTGAAATAATGTTATGATTATAAAGGAATCCCGTCAGTTGAGCTTGCTGGATGTTATAATCTACCTTTGCGGAATTGTTAAAAAAACATACCTGTTGGATACACGAATTGATAGGATATTCATTTTTGAATGGAATAATTTGTTGGATTATTGTTGTCCTTGGGATTCAGATGGATGGATGTTTTGGATTCATTTTGTTCTTCTTAGTCTCTAATATATATGATGAATCATCTAAAAATATTTAGGTTTAATTGGCAGCTATAATATGAGTCATGCGTTATAGTCATGTTAGAATTGTAGAAAGATGATTAGCCTGATTCATGTTTAAGGATTTGAAGAAATGATTTCATTTAAACAGGTTGTTTAATGAGAAAAATTGGTGGAATGCAATTGTTTTAAGAATTAGTGCTTATCATGCTCAGTTCACCGAACTGACCCGTGTAGCAATTTTTGTAGATGGTCATCGTAAGTGATAAAGGCACGCAGATCTGATATGATGCTCAGATTGTTTAATCTGGTTTTATGATGAATTCCTATTTGATATCTCTAATTGTACTATAGTAAGAAAGTTGTTCTTTTGTTGTTGAGTATTGTATCCAATATGCCGAAGTGCATAAGTTGTAATTGTATGGCTTGGAAATAAATGAAAAGGGAAAATTGTTACTTATGTGGCTGCATTTTTAATTGATGGAATTGATCTTCTTAGGTTCGATTGATTTTAAGTGCATTTTTATTATTCAAATACCATTGAGTTATTTGGATTCTCTAAGTAGGCCTTGTAAAAATTATGTGACTGAATACTTCGTGAATGATTGGTAATTCTTTTATGTTTTGAATAAGGCTAAAGTTGGAAAATTAGTCCACTGTTTATGGGAAGTTAAGGTTAAACTACATCTCAATAGGTAGCTGAAACAGAAGAGTAATCTATTACTTCCTATCCATGATCTAAGTCAAGACAACGTAATCGATGATTTTAAATCTATATCTTAATAACAATAAGTAAGATATATTTTAGTCTTGAGAACTGATATAAACTCATATGGGTATAGTTAGCATCCTTATGAGAGGACTTAGGGCTACTGCCCAATTTCATTGATTAAGATTATTGTGAATCAATGATCTCCTTGATGAGATCTCAAATCTTATTAAACTTCTCTCTGTGAAATGGATCTTAAATAAGTAAGGCAACTCAAAGGTGAGGAACCCGGGGTTGGGAAAAGACTACCCAGATAGGAGAGTCTTAAAGTATAATTTCAACTCAACGTAAGTAACACCTTGAAGTTAAGTAAATCTTTTGAGGTGGTTTTGTAGGATGTCGACACATGTCAACTGCAGGGTTGTACCTTCGAGAAGATTAGGATCTTCTCGAGGATACAACAATGCAGGTGACTTATGGCGACACCCTTTGCATTGATCGTTAAGATTTACACCTTAAACTCGAACAAGTTTTTACTCTGGGACTGGTTAGGAACATGGTCATGTTATGAGGCTGCCCTTGGAGACTCGGGGTACCTTGACACACAGGGTTAACTAGGGTTGACCCAGTATGTCAGCTTACCCTAGTCCTCGAGAGCATCCTTATAACGTTGTCATGTTATTAATCCATTCCTGAGTGAATGACTTGGGACAGGGGAGGCTGACAGAAGTCAGTATAAGACATTCTAATTAACATCGGAGTGGGGTGAAGGACGTATTCCAGATTGACGAGTATGCCATCAAGGAATACGAGATACGAACAGTATGTTTCAAATCTTTGGCCAAAGTATCGCAAGCTGCTGATTGCGTTGTCCTATGTCACCTAGTCTGAGGGATGTGATGCCGATGAATAGTGGTAACAATTATTCAGATAGGTTCCTTGGATAGAGCATTCTGAAATCCTAGATTAGGGAAGAGAACCGCAAGAGTGAAGTGTTAAAATAAAAATGCCAACTCTATGATACTCATGAATGGTACACCAAGTCATTACAGCTGCATATGGTAATCTTATAAGAATGATAGTTATGATCTCAGTGAGTTCTAAATTATGTATTTAGAACTAGGAAGCACTTATTAAAAAAAAAAATTCTTGTTCTAATGTACTAAATCGGAATGTTACAATTTAGATCTATGTTCTATAATGATTTTCTTATATGAATGAACACATTGGTCTAGAAGCCATTCTAAGATCTAAGATGAATGTATGGTTCCTTTCCAATCTATTCACTTAAGTTTCTATCATAAATAATGCACTCTCACACAACTCATATAAAGAAGGGGCTCGGCACCCGCGCGTGCCTCGTGTGAATGCCCAGGCCCGGGTGATAGGCCGACGCACATGGTATTTCATTGTTGTTTGAGAGGGCATATAAAATACTACATCTTGGTTCCGTTGTCGAACCTCTTTTCAAATTTGTTATGAGAAATGACATGCATCTCTATCTTTGTGATGTGTAATGATAGAGTGCCTGACTCTAGAAAGTGTTGAAATGTGGTTCAAGAGCATGGAGGATGAGTTTGCTCAAAGATTCAACACTAGACCTGAGTTCAATGTGCATGGATGGGTAGAAGAGAACCTATACCATGAACTATATGAGACATTATTTTTCTACTTCCTAGTAGAGCTATATGAATGGCTTTGGCATACGCATCTAGATCAAGTTGGTTCTATAGATTGCATGTGGACCCAAGATGACTATCAAAGGCTGTAGGATGTAGATTTGACTTGGATGCATGCTATTGATCACTGGTGGAAGGGAGTGCTAACTAGTTACATTTTAGAATACACCATTTTGATGTATTCTTTCCTAGAAGTTGTTGAGTTTGAGTTTCTGAGGGATCTTAGAGGGTCATTTTTGAGTGTTATTCCTCTTTGGCTATGAAGATCTTGGTCATTACTTTGAGTTTAGAAGCATTCCCCATGGTCAGCTAAGATACTTTAAGTGTTGGGAGAGGAAGATAGGGTGGAGGAAGATGGCGAACATTATGGATGGAAAGGAAAGGGAGGAGAGATGACTCAAGTATAGTAAAGATCATGAAAGGGAGATAAATAGACAACACGAGGTTACAAGTGTGATGGATCTATGGAGGTAGACGTTGCGAGAGGGTGTTGAAGTTCATGCATAGGACATGGAGCATGAGCAGTCTATGCTACCCCATCTTGGAAAGAACAAGAGAGAGGCCCCTTCAACTTCTAATGAGAGTTCATTGCATTGAGAAAGGAGAGTCATCGATGTGCATCCGAACCCACTTCATGACCAACCCCTACTTGGTTTTAAAAATCAAATGAGTATTGATAACCAAGTTGGTATCGATGGGAATTACCAATCGATGCCTGTGAGATAATTTTTGTTTGGGATGTGCATGGCTGCACTTACCATTCGATGTTTGGATGAATTTTTGGGAAAAGTACAAGTACGCAAGGTTTAGGCAACACATCTAGGAGTGGCATGGGATACACTTTTGGTAGTGGAGAAATATCACATATCATTGGCACGTAGTTCATGGGATGTTGGGGACACTAGGCACGACCACTTCAGGCCCATTGTTGGTTACAAGAGGATCTGGAGGTGGAACTGGTGGATCGGGAGGCACATGACCTAGTGGATCTAGTGGATTTGGTGGAGGGAACACCAGAGGAAACCAAGGATTTAGATCAGGAGGATAGGGGCCTCAACTACCCCCTCAGGTAATCTTTGAAATGTATTTACACTTTCTAGATTACCAGGGTATAGAGGATGCTATGGAACATGTGCATAAGTGTGAATTACTATGGCGTACGAAGGGGATCACTACCCCAGAGTGGAAGGGTAGTCAATTCACAAAAATTTTGCGAGGACACACACATAACTAGTATAGGAAGCATGACCCACCGTCGCGACGGTGGTAGAATACACCGTACTAAAGAATGCCTTCCTAGAATAATTCCTTATACTTTGGAGTTCGAGCGTAAGAGCATCAAAGACTTTGAAGGAGATCTAACAGGAATGTCAGAGAGTGTGCAGGAGTATGATGCATAGTTTAAGACTCTCCTATCAAATTATTCATATGAGATTCACCCTTCACAACATGCTAAATGGTTTGTTGGAGGGTTGATCACTCCATTTAGGAGGGAATTTTCCCATAAAACATTTACTTGACCCATGCGAGGCTCTAGAGGTTTCCTTACATGCTGAAGCAGTTGGGAGCATTGATATTGGTGTGAGCCCTTTTCTAGAGGCTCAAATTGTTTCCATGGCCAAACAGTTAGAGAAGTTGTCTAAAAATTTGCACATGAGACTCATAGTGGTCTTTGGTGCATGGATTGTGAAGTAGAGGGGCATGCCAAGGATAGTTTCCCCCGGAAGACAGTACATGCCATAGCGGTAGATTGTGAAATTTGTCATGGGGACCATGATGTGAGTAGATGCCCCTTGTTGCAGTGTATAATTTGGAAGAATGTGTCTTGCTACTATAAGATCTGCACCTCTATGACCCATGATACTAAGGATTGTAGGCTTATTGACCAGATCCATGAGGCCATTAATCATGGTGTGTGCCAAACCAACCTTTTTAGTGGTTCCAAAGAAGATGATCACCGTTATGAAGGATGCGTGGATGGAGGGGTGCGTGGGAGAGGTTATTGTGGAGGATTCCATGGTCGTAATAACCATGGAGGAAGAAGTGAGTTCCCATGAGGAACCTGCTACAAATGTGGATCTATAAAACATTACAGATGTGAGTGTCCATATTTGTTGCAGTCCGATCATGGTGTGGGAAAAAGCATAAGTATGAGGAGTTCCCTGAGTTGTTTGAGCACATGAGCCAACAACACCGGAAGGAAAAGGGCACTGGGATGGTGAGTATAAAGAAGGCCGACACACAGTGGATGCCTAGAGTGGCACGTGAGTCAGGGTTAGAACCTGTTTTGGTGACAACATGAGTAGAGGCTGCACGTGCCAAAGAAGTACCAAGGAAAAAGAATCTAGTCTCAAGAGAAGAAGTGGTGCATGGGAAGTATCCGGACCCTGCCCACTAGAAGGAGGTGTATCAAGAGACAATGGATGTCATTCGAGTTTACAGGGACAAATCTAGTGTTTAAAGGAGCAAATCCAGTAAGAAAAGCAAATAAGAAATGCCGAGGCTTCGTAGAAGGACTTGTATGAAGTCATGGAAGTATGCAAAATGTTAAGGAAAGAGAATATTATTACCTTACTAGGAGAATGGCTATGAGATAATATGCCATGTGCTAGAGTGGAGCATGAAAAGTAGGTTTTGAATGCAAACCTCTTTCCCCATAGCCTTGATTATGATGAAGAAATCATACTAAATGTAGTTGTGGATGGTTGGATTTTAAGAAACATATTAATTGACATGGAAGCGTAAGTCAATGTTCTTACACTAGAAGCCTAACATCAAACGGGAAGGCCTACATTATATCCATCTTCGAATGTGTTATATATGGCAAACAAAAATGAGGTAATTCCCATTAGAGTATTAAAGGATGCAGTGATTACCATTCAGGGGGACAAGTTTATTGGAGGGTTTGAAGTCTTGGTACTCACCGAGGCAAACAATTTTCTAGAATTTCTTGGGTGCCCATGGTTGTATAAGAACAATGCTGACCTAAGGTTCAACAAAGGATATATCAGTTTCAGAATAAGGAAGAATGGGTCATCATCCCTCTGATGGATGGGAAGTCAATACCTTATAATGAAACTTTTGGAGAAGAGGTTCTTGATATAATTTATGTGCACTCCATCAGAGACCCGGAGATAATTCACCCTACAAAAGGAGTTATCCAATTTGAGGATGCCTAGTTTGTGAGTGATACCACAAGCATGGCATGTGAAAATTGGGCACATGGGACCTATGAGTTAATTGGGTGAAAGCTGAGGGGTTTGTAAAAAAAGTGACCAAGGCACACTCACTCAAGAACCTAGGAGGAAAGAAGTTACCAAGTTACTTTGGAGGGGCATACCCTAAAATTTTATTACGTGACATGGAAGCTGAGTGGAAAAATAAGCACATAAGAAGAGGGATGCTCGATTCCATGCCTACATGGGACTGCAACATACTTGGTGGGATACATATCGGAGAGCCTCTTGAGTGGTGCGAGGTAAGAATCATGTTCTCTGTAAGGTTTTCCAAAAGCAACATGCCCACGGTCATTCAAGACTACCATGGTAAAGAGACCACTTCCATCCATATCCAAGTGTGTGAGAAGGCCTTGATAGGAGGCACATAAGCCTTTCCACCATCATTATGGGTAAATAAGCTATATCCCAAACTACAAGATTGTGCGTGTGCATGGTATATTCATTTAGGAACATGCCACCAAATAGGAAATTGGCAGGAGCTAACAACTAATCTCATCCAATCTTTTGAATATCAGAGCATAAAGCCATAAGTGGATAAGGCATTACAAGTGATCAAATGCCTTACGATGGGGGATAGTGCCATGGTAGAAGATAGGCTACTAGATTTTCTATGTGAGCCTAGTTCAGAGGCATGTTTCGATGAGGATGAGTCAGAGGATGCAGTTTGAGAAAGCATGCATAGAAAAGGAAAAAAGGAAAGATGGTTTATGTTATAGATGGAGAGGAAATGGAGAGTTTGGATGCTAACCACTCTGTAGGAATGCATGATGTTATAGATAAAAATGATGAAAGGACACATGCTTACCATGAGCCTTTAAAAATGAAGAAGGTTAACATTGGGTTAGAGACAAAACCTAAGGAAGCAATCATTGGAGACTATTGGTTAGAAAAGGAGGTCTCAAAGATCATTGATCATTACGTGAATTCTAGGATTTATTCCCTCGTGGGTATCATGAACTCAAAGGCATCCACCATTCCTTAGGGAGATGAAGATAAAACTAAAGGAAGGTACGTGCCCAATCCAGAAGAGGCCATACCAGATGAATCCAAATTTGCATGTACGGGTCAAGGAGGAGATAGATAAAATGATAGCATCAAGTATCATTGAGACCATAGAAGAATCAGAATGGATAAGCCCAATGGTCATCAGCATCAAAAAGGACGGGAGGATAAGGATTTGTGTTGACTAAAGGGACCTAAATGTAGTATGTGTCATTGATCCCTTCCTAACCCCATTTACTAAAGAAATATTAGAGGGAGTGGTTGGGTGCGAAGTCTACTCCTTCACGGATGGGTTCTTAGGGTACCACCAGGTGCGGATTGCAAAGGAAGACCAAAGAAAGACAACTTTTTCCACTGAATGGGGAAGTTTTTCCTATATGGTCATGCCTTTTGGATTCAAGAATGTTCCCGTAATGTTCTTGTGCATTGTGGTGTAAGCCTTTCAAAATTCATCCATAAATTTCTCTAGGTCTATTTAGATGATTGGACTATGTATGGTCTAGTCAAGGACCATTGTGATAACTTAAGACTAATGTTTGAAAGGTGTCGACAATTGAGGATATCCCTCAACATCAAGAAGTGTGTCTTTTCTACCCCATTTGGAATCTTATTGGGACATGTCATATGCAAGGAGGGCTTATTAGTAGATCCCGCCAATGTTATAGCCATTGTGAGTTTAGGGAGCCTACTAGCCAAAGTGTTGTGCGTAGATTCCTTGGGCATACAAGTTACTATAGGAGGCTTCACAAGGATATGCCAAGATCACCATGCCATTAGATGAATTACTTAGACACAAGAGTTCCTTTCATTAGGGAGAGGCACAACAGAGGGAATTCAACACTTTGAAGGATAGGCTTGTCACAACACCCATTCTCCATTTCCCCATTTGGGATAAACCTTTCCATGTTCATGTGGATGCCTCTAGTACAGCCGTTGGAGTAGTACTGGCACAACCTGGTGAAGGAATTGTTGACCATCCCTTGTGCTTTGCAAGTAGAAATTTAACATCAGTAGAAAAAATTACACCACTACTAAGTGCGAAGCACTATCCATGATCTATGCACTGCAAAAGTTCAGGAAATATCTACTGGAAACACCATTTGTATTCTACACGGACCACATGACATTAAAATAATTGGTAAACAAGCCCATTTTGCAAGGGCGCATATGTCAATGGGTCCTACTATTCTAGTAATTTGAGTTCACAGTGGTTGTCAAGCTAGGAAAGAGTAATTTTGGGTTTGATCACTTGTCTAGAATTGACCTAGGGGAGGACATGCAAATCATTGAGGAGACCATGCCAGACGTGTAGTCATTGTTTAGGTTGCAACACACCCCTCAAACTTAGTGGATATTACGGTGTTTCTAAAAATAGGTATGTCACCAAAAGGGATGAAAGCATTAGAGAGAAAGTAGTTAGCCATATGCGTCATACCCTACATGTTGGTTAGTGGTGATTTATACAAACTAGGACGTGATGAAGTGTTGCGCCGGTGCATGCTAGAACATGAGCACCTAGCTATTATGGAGGAGGCACATGGAGGAAGCGCATGTGGACACTATGCAAGGGACACCACTCGCGCCCAAGATATTACAAGATGGGTTATGGTGGGAAACCCTATATCAAGATTGCAAAGATTATTGTAAGGCATGTGATCATTGTCAAGACTCTTGGCGAACCGGGGTGGAAGGATGAAATACTTTTATGCCCTATTCCAATTGTAGAACCATTTGAAAAGTGGGCCATAGATTTGGTAGGCCCCATTTTTCTAGTCATGTGTAGGAAATGATCATACTATGTAATCACTTACACATATTATTTGAAAAGATAGGTAGAATCAGCGTTAACCAAGGATTGTACTACGGCTACAACAGCTAGGTTTCTATGTGAAAATATTATTACAAGGTATGGATGCCCGTTGAGCTTAACCAATGAAAGGGGTATGCATTTCCTAAATGTAACCATTAGGATTATGTTAGCAAAGTTTATGGTGGCTCATCATAAGACTACCCCTTACCATCCACAAGAAAATGGAACTACTAAGGCATTCAATAAAATACTGAGTCATACCCTGACCAATTTTTTTTTTGATGTTGTAGAAGAGATTGGGATGAAAAAGTATCAATAGTTATATGGGTGTATAGGACAACCTATAAGAGGTTGAATAAAGCCACACCATTCCAATTGGTGTTTGGCATAGAGGTTGTCTTACCCGTTGAATTTATGTTACCTTCTCTGCATATAGCGTGCACGGAAGATTTATCAACAAACAATCTCTAAGGAAAGGATTGAAAAATTGATGAAATTAGATGAGAGATGATCATTGTCTAGGTGAATTAAAAAAACTAAAAAGGCTAAACAAAAAGCATGGCATGATCGCCACATAAAAAAAAACAATTTGAGATTGGGCAGATGGTATTGTTATATGATTCTAAGTTTCTGCACCATCCCAGAAAGCTGAAAGTCCATTGGTTGGGTCCCTATATCATCTCGGATATCCTTAATTTAGGTGTGTGCCAGTTGAGAGCGTTGGATGGAATGAGATTACTAGGCCATTTCAATGGAAGTAGGCTAAAGCCCTACTATAAATAAGTCTTCTTGGTGTTTGTAATAAGGTAGTTTTTCCATTTAGTATAAGTTTCCCTTTATGTAATTTTCCTTTCTTGTGTTTCCTTTCTCATTGTTTTTTCTATTGTTTGTTTTGCACCTTGGGCACCGATAACCACATTAATTTTTGAAGGTTGTGCATGCACAGAGGACCACACATCTATTTTAGTGTGGGGTGGAGTGATGCGAAGTATGGGCCTAATAAAAATTAAACTGGTAGTAGAAGTTGCAGTGAATTACCCAGTTAATGGATACAAAGCACACAAGGATGAAGGAAGCACATGGAAGAAGAGGTGGATGAAAAATGTTGGTGTCAGGATAAGACTAGAGAAACCACGTACAGAGAGAAGCACATGAACAAAATGAGGTAGCCGAGAAAAAAAAAAATTAGGTGGTGGAGCGGAAGAAGTGCCTTCGGCGTTGTTAACGCGCACGTAAGAGTCTTCTCGTTAGAATGGATTGTTTACTCACCGAACATTGTAGAATATTTTTGTGTAAGGTTGGGCACGTAAGTGAATGCACATAAGGTCATCTTGGTGTAAAAAGTTACATTTAATAGTAAGTATGGTGGTAGGTAAAATAGTATTTAATGTTAGAAAGAAGGAAAAACTATAAATAAGAAGTCGGGCACTTCATTATTTACCTTGCATTTTTAAAAGAGAAAAGAGCTCTCGTGAACTAGGGCATCCAAAGGTGATCTGTGTGAAGAAAAATTGAAGAAATCTTAGAGGACATGACTAGAGCAAATCTGTAAACCAATAGGAAAGGAGTACATGGGTGTGGAGGAAGTTGTTGAGAAGGAAGTTGTTGAAGCGCCGTCTTGTGGAAGAATTTTTCCAATTAGGGTTTGGCAGCTAGGGCACGGTGTAGGAGGGTTTCTTTGTAAGGTTGTGCATTAGGGTTAGATAAAGTGGTAGAGTAGAGCAAGGAAAAGATGCTTGAAGTGATAACCTAACTAGAAGAATGGCACCAAAGAAAGAAACCATCTCACCTAAGAAGTAGAAGGGCAAGGGGAAGAAAATGACTATCATCACAAGCACAAATGAAGAATGGTACGTGGAGATGCAATACCCGGATGGGGTATTACTAGGAAAAGAATGGGAATATCATTTACAGAAGATTTTTGTAAGTGACTATAATCACCACACTAGCACGATAGAAAAATAAATGGCTTTGGAGTTGGTTCTCCCAACAAATAAGAGGACACCAGAAGGCATGCCCATCTATAGTGATGAAGTAAAGGTTAAGTTGGAGAAGGAAGGACTACTACAACTTTATGAATTACCCTACTTCAAAAAAATGAGCACCTCTACCAGTGGCTAATGGCACATGTTCACAAAGAAAACTTTTATTTCATGGGGCACAAGATGCACATAACTCCCCAGTTAATTTCCAAGTTCACAAGCCTTATCTACAAAGGGGATAGCATTGATGATGACCTAAGTGAAAAGGAGGCCATCAAGGAAATAATTTTTGCATATGATTATAAGAAAGGATCACAATACTTTGACATCACAGAGATCCCAGACCTTGTGATGAGGATGGTCATGCACTTGGTAACCAAGCTTAATGACCAAGAGAGATGGAATCAAGTGAACAAGGCATGGATGAATGTGTGCCAGAAAATATCGGAGGGGACCATCTAAAACTTTTCCACTTTCATCGTGTATGAAATCATTAGTTTTGCACAAGAAGGAAAGAATATCCTATTTGGTAATTTCCTCCTCACGCTTGTCTTCTCGAAATTAGAGTGTTCCCGTAAAGGTTTGTTTGGGAATACCCGAAGAGGATCCCTTTCCCATAAAATGGTTCACAAAATATACTTGTGAGACAATGGCATCCACTCACAAGGCATACTTAGAGAAATGGTACAAGTGCATGAGGGATGCATTCGAGGTGGAATGGAGAATTCCATAGCAATTACCCGTGCTTGTGCAAGGAGAAGAAGAATTCATGGTATATCACCACTTACGCATTCGCAGATTTAGGGTGATAGATGAAATAATGAGCCCATGGGGAACAAATTCAAAGAGGCCAAGAGACTAAGGTTTGACCTTAGTGAGGTGGATCAATACCATAGATATTTACGTAGGAATTTGGTTTACCCCAAAAAGTGTGCATACATGGAGAGATATGTCTCCCACGAGATACAAATGATGAAACCAGTGACTTTTCCAATCACTGGAAGGCCTGTAGCAAGAATATAACTTCACATCAAGCCAAAATTTGAAAATGTCTTATACTTGAAAAATGATGTATCCATCCCTAAGGACCCCACAGGTAGAAATTATCCCATGCCAAAGAAGAGGGAAAGGAAGAGGGTACATAAAGCATCAAGTGTTCAAGATACATGAGCAGTAAGCCTGTCGGGGACAAACACTAAGCCCAGTACTTATACATGGAGAAATAAGTCCTCGGTGAAAGAAAATACTCCAGAGGAAGAAGCACCAGAGCACGAGGAACCCATCACCTAGGAGAGGTCACTAGAGGAGGAGGAGAAGGAAGCAGAATCTCCTGCCAGGAAGAAGCAAAAGGTGACAAAGAAAATGATTCGAGGATACAAAGAGCTTGAAGGCCTATAGAGGTGAGAGAGATTATGAATGAACCAGGAGGCGAGGACCATCCTATCTATGAGGTTCATGACTCAGAGGAGGAAGGAGAGGAAGAAGAAAATGAATACATATTTTCCAAGAGGAGAATGACAAGGAAGAAGAAGATACTCAAGATAGGGGGTAAGTGAGGAAGTTACAAAAGAACAAAGGACCCAAAGCCTCACTAAGGAACAGATGGATGATATCATGAAGAAGGAAGTAGCCAAGATCATTAAAGACCTAGTAGAGTAAGATATGGAATGCAGAGTGGACCTAGTGATGAAGGAAGCAGAGGAGGAAAGCGTAGAAAAGGAATATGGCAGCATGGGAGGGGATCCTAGTTTGGTATGTGAGATTTCCTAAGGCCACGTGCACAGGGAGAAAAATCCAAAGAGGAAGCACAGGTTTAGAGGATGGGCTATATTGATGACCCAAACAAGGTGTTGTACACATTCTTTCAAAGCATTATACTAATGGAGCAAATCTCAGCTATGAAATCATTTTATGAGGAAGGTACATACCCTCAAAGAAGGAAAATTATTTCTTGGGCATTTGAGTCCCACATCGATGAACCAAAATTTGAAGTGAGCTAAGGGGAAATAATGAAGGTACCCAAGTCAAAAGGTGACAACCCCTTGGTAAATGCTCAACGGATATCAGATGAACAAATATGTAACACGCTTAATAAAGTTTCGGTGGAAGTAGAGGCTAGACTCTTTGGGAGGAATGACATGGTGAAGTTCCTAGAGGTAGAACTAGAGAAAAGGGAAGAGGATTTGGAGAAAGAACCAAGGAGTTAAAGTGGGAGGAGATAATCAACACACAACTAAGGCGTGAGTTGAAAGAAGAGAAGGAAAGGGTGCACGAGGTCTACAAGAAAGTAGAGATGATCATAGATGCCATTTTCTTGAAGCATCTAGATCTAACGCCACTAGTGTAGAAGTATGGATCCACCCTGGAATGTCTAGAGGACTTGACCCACATCCTCACAATGGAAAGATGACCACTGGCCTTGGATTCTATAGAAGAGGCATCAACACACAAAGAAAAGGAGGAAAAAATGAAGGTTGTGGCCATTGTGGCCCAATACAAGAAATTCCTTATGGATGTGAAAGCCGCCACCCAAGTCGCTGAGGCTGCTTATGACAACTGCACCGATAGAGATAGAGTGGTGAGCATTTTAGTCACCACCCATGAAGCAGAGCTCAAGGAGTTCTAGGAGAAGAACAAGGGGAATAGGGTAGAACGTGAAAAAATTCTAGCTAAGGTTGAGAAGAAATCAGAGGCTATTGAGACCTTGCGGGGATCAATAAAAACCAACTGAAAGAGTTATATCCTCGCTATCACTAGAAGGATGGACACATTGGAGGATTTGGGCAAACAATTGGAGGGAATCATGGAGACAATGAATACCCAAGGAGAAGGGCTAAGCTTTGAAGAGGTGAGTGCCCTAGTCGGAGACCTTTGTCAACAAGCACAGAGTGAAGTCGATACCGGAATAAGTTGGAGGTTGACTTGATGAAATATTTCCCTCTCCTCTTGTAGAAATAATCATAGTTCCCCATTCTTTCATTCTTCCCCAAAATTCTTCATTCCTTTATTCTTTCTCCAAACTATTCAAGGACATTCATTCTTTATTCTTTGAGAAGGTGTTCCCGAGGGTAGAGAATAGGCATAGTGTGGGGTGATGTTGGGCCCCTAAAATATTGACTAAGTACAAGAAGGCACGTGGGTGTGAAAGGCCTATTTGAAGAAGGGTGTGCAAGGAGAAATCACGCAGGATAGGGTTTTAGGAGGGTTTTGGTAGAACCAGTGGCGTGCACACAAGGCAAAGCAAAGATCTTGGGACTTAACCATATTTGGCATATCAAACAGAACACGAGGAAAGCATGACTTGACTATGCATGCGAAGTGGATAAGGTGCCAGCCTAGAAACTTGGTGCCCACGGAAGGAATATACCTTGCGATAGAAGATTCCAAAAGGTCATCATGGCAAAGGATGGAGAGCTTACATTTGAAGAAGCATGCTCCCATGGAGGACCACTTGGACACATGGAAAGCAATCTACAACTTTAGAAAGGCATGGTGGTGCTTGATAAGGCTATATATATGAGTGCTTGGTAGAAGAAAAAGATAGATATAGAGATACACATAGAGACAAATGGAGAGATCGAGAATTGAGAGAGGCAAAGCCATGCAAGAATTTTGTGAGAGATCCATAGGTTGGGTTTAGAGGATCTGTAGGAGTAGGTTGTAACAAGGGGATGGGTCTGAACAATTTTTCTTTGTACTATGAAGGGCCTAAGTCTAGTTCCAATGTATGACCTTGGTCTGCACTATCATATGGATCTGTGATTGCCCTAGTTAATGTAATGTGGTTATCAACATGATTAATATGAATCTATGTGTATTTCTAGTTCTACTTTCATCTGTATGGATCAGGTCATATATACATTTCATATGAGTGGGTGTAAACCCATGTGCATTTCTTTTCTATTATGATTTAGATCTATGTTTTGTAATGTTTTTCTTATATGAATGAACACATTGGTCTAGAAGTCGTTCTGAGCTCTAAGATGAATGTATGGTTCCTTTCCAATATATTCACTTAAGTTTCTATTGTAAATAATGCATTCTCACACAAATCATATAAAGGAGGGACTCGGCACCCGCGTGTTCCTTGGGTGAGCACCTAACGCCCGCTGGGTGATAGGCCAATGCGCATGGGATTTCCTTGTTCTTTGAGAGGGCATAAAAATGAATACACTAACATTCCCATAGTGCGAACATGGGCAAGGAGAAACCAACAATAGAATAAGGGTAAGTGTAGCAAGTTGGGTGACCAAAAATTGGACATCAAATCTGAAATTTTATGAACCACGATCACGGTTTGTTTTGTTAGGTTGGGGAAATTCCTAAACCTAAGATCGCAATCAAGGTTTATAAACCACAATTTTGGTTTATAAACTCGATCATGATTTTAAGGTGCGATCGAAGTCTTCTGATACCAAAACATATAACCATGATTCATGCTAATATGATTCTAAGAACCATGATCACAGCTTTATAAACCATGATCATGGTTCTTTTTCCAATATGTCAATTTAGAACCACGACCACAGCTTTATAAACCATGATCATGTCCTAATCAGTATCATCAAATCTACCCTCAAGGCTCGGAAATCTCTATTTTTCCCCAACCCGAGCTTTATGAGGTCATTATGGCTGTGAAAGGCCAAAAACATCATATTTTCTCTTTCGTGGACTTGAACCATGTTGAAAAGTCAAAAACATGTCACAAAACTAGTACCATCACGAAGGGGAGACTGTTATCTTCATAGAAATATTGATTTTAAATTGAATAGAATATGATAAATATCATTTTATAATTTTTTAGTAATAGTAGGTCTTTACGACACTTTTTGTTGTGAATGTTCTTGTCTAAATTTAAGACTACAAATTTTGTTTCACTTGTCAAAATGTGATAAAACCTATCTAATCACAACCATGGTGAAATTCTATACACATTAAAAAAATTATTTGATTTCGATATTTTTTTATGAAGTTATGGCGGGAAAATAGAAAGTGCTCCATTTTCTTTATGTTTTTAGACCACTTTCATGGAAAAAATCATAAAAAAAATATTACTAAAAAATACAAAATAAAATCTATCCCAAGATAGACAACGACATCTAAATTTTCACCAAAGGAAAAAAAAATATCAATTTTTGGTCATCCAAATCGTGGGCAAATGGACTACAATCTTATAGGATTTTTCAAAAAATACCAAGTCATTGAATTTTGAGTGTTTAATATAGCTAAAATTGTTTTTTTTTTTTTAAATTAGTAGTTTAGAAACTATATTTCGATGCTACGATTCATATTTATATAACTTTTTCTAATTTTGAGTGCATGCATTGCTAATAATCCCTACAAGTTGAGATTTTGCTATTTTTACAATATGACATCCACTTATGACCCCTTTTTGCCCCCAAACTTGTTGCACTTACCCATCATATAGCAATGCATACTTATATTTACATATTGCTACACATGATCACCTATATATGATAACTTATCTCATTTTTAACTCTTAGTGAGCTTATCACCAAATAACCATCTACCAATGAATTATATCCATTACATGATCTATGCATTTAGAGGATCTCCTTAGTCATCTGTCTATATAGCTATTTTTTACAAGTATGCTCCTTACATGCCATATTAAAACACATTAATAAAATAATACTCATTGAACATGAATTAACCTCACAACTTAAAAAATAAACATTTTAGGAACGTGTCCTCGCCACATTTGTAGCCACCATTATAGATCATTGTCACTGATAAAAAATTATTAGGTATAGTTATTGTTCTTAGCTATGATATGATATAAGCATTATTCATTTTGGTGTAAATCTTTCACCACTATTACATCATTCAACCTCTTCATTAGTGGTGAATGATAGAATGCTTATTTCCCTACGACCTCCAATGCATCTTTCCTCAAGTATGTTTTTTTATTACATATCCGATTGGAAATTGAAGTTAAAATATTTCCACTTTGTGTTTATTTTTATAAATCCCCTTGTAATGTGAAATGTTTAACATAGGATGTTGATTTCAATTAAAATGTATCTAGTTTACAAACAATTTATTTGACACTTTTACAACTATAGGCACAAATAATTTCCTTATTGATATGATGAAAAAGTAATATTTAATTATTTTTTAATACACATACACTATTGTGACACTATATTATGATACACATTGACCATGGAATAATATATTGAAAAATTTACTCTAGTTTTCTTTCCAAACACAAAATGCTCACAAAATCCAAAATCTAAAGGAAAATAACAATTCCTTCAACCATATGTTTTAATTTTAAAGTATGATGTCCTTTCTCTCCAATGTGTCCCATCCTTTGATGCCACAACATTATCTTCATTACGTAAAAATTT
Organism: Taxus wallichiana var. yunnanensis; assembly: GCA_018340775.1. Classification (NCBI taxonomy): domain Eukaryota; kingdom Viridiplantae; phylum Streptophyta; class Pinopsida; order Cupressales; family Taxaceae; genus Taxus; species Taxus wallichiana. Next base: position 918,572,895 of record CM031235.1, read on the forward strand.
AGGATTTAGATATGAAGATTTCTTATCCTCTACAACCATAGAGACTTTTCACTCATCAATAATAATGCTTTCCTCAAGCTTTAATAGGGTTCCCATATGAATGCATCTTTCCAATACAATTTCATCCCAAACCATATTATAACTATATTTAATAAATTATATATGCATACCCACATCATTCATCTTACTTACAGATATTAGGTTTTTGGTCAAACCTGATTGTGCGAACACATGGGAGGTGTTTACTCCTTCTATCTTTAAACCTTCAGTTGACTCTCCCATGAAAAATGATCTTGCAGGTTGATTTTTCTACCAAAAATACATCACCTCCATTTGAATTTTCATAATCATAGAACCAATCCTTGTGTGGAGTCATATGAAAAGAGGCACTCAAGTTAATTAACTAGGCACCATCATATGCATGCAACGTGGAAGCAGACAAGAACAAATATCCCGATTCTTCATTAGAGGGTTTTGTATTTGATGATCCAAAATTGTCAGATGAATTAGCATTTTCTACCTTTCTAGATCTACATTATTTCTTAAAATTCTCTATTTTGCCACAACTTCAACATTTCCTCTTATCATTTTTGTAGTCTTCGATTTACTTCTAGATTTTGACCGTAAATTGCCTCTTCTTCCTTTTCTCTTGCATATATGATATCACATATAAGGTATTCTTGGATTGATAATCCTTAACGGATTTTAACCTCATTTATTCTAATTGTAAGGCCACAAATAATAATTTTATCAAAGTACTAGTAATATCCATAACTAGATTATCCCACGATTCAAATAAAGAACACAATACATTAATACATTATTGGTGAAATAATTTTTCGTATGGAAAATTATTTTATGTACAAAAGAACACTCATAGGGATACGCCCCTCCTTGTTGTGTATGGGGACACTCCCATTATTAAATGTAAACTAACCTAATCTTATCTAAATGTTGTGGGGTGGCCATATAGGCCGAGGAACACGCACAAAATCTTCGGTGAACCTATGAAAAGTTCTTGTATGAGGTACAAGGGAGGAAATTGTAGTGGCGAGGGGTGAAGGAGAGAAATTAGGAAAGGGAAGGTTATTTTTGTGAGTAGTAAATTTCAGAGTTCATACCCAATAACCAGAGTAGTTCAACATCTAATTAGATAAAGTAATAATGAAGTATCTATTGAGACTAACAAACCTAGAAACACAGCTTCTTAGATTTATTCATCAAATATACAAGGATATTTATTTATCATTATGCTTACAAAGTGCGAAAAGAGAGAAAATAAAGGAACACATGAAAACAAAAATGGAAGAAACATAGATTTTATTACTTGTGCATTGATGATACAAAGCTCAACACCCACAATCATAATCCACAATTTCTACAAAGAACTAAATTTTTAGAATTTTAGTTGTTTCGCACGGAATGTTTCGGCTCTGCAGAATAGACTTGCTTCTATCCTATCATTCCTTTGAGAAATAGATAAGGGTTAGGGCTAGGAGGAATACCTGTTGAATGTTGAGATGGTGTGCGCGTACCATAGAGAAAGATCAGATCGACTGTGAAGAACTCCTTTTTGTCTTGGAAGGACTACCTACAAGTAAGAATACAAGACCACAAGATTTTAATTAGACAACAAATGAGGGATCTGCCTTAGGCCCAGGAAATATAAAAACTTCCTTTCGAAGGTGGTCAGTTCCCCTTTTAATATGATTCAACACAAATGATAATATAGAAAGCTATTGCAAAATCACGATTTAGGTATCTCGTTACAAAGCAATAGAAACTAAACTATCAATAATAAAGCGTCACGTTGTTTGTTCGGTTACTGGTCGTTGATACGTTCAGGTTGAGTTATAGGGATAAACCAGGCTGGATTTGGGGTTGTTAGGTGGCAAATAGGCAAGCAAAAGGTTTTGGGGTATAAGTCACAGTGACCGACGGCGGTCACTAGGTAACCGACCACGGTTAGAGAACATTGCCGTAGAGGATAAACGATACCGGTAGGGGCAGCAATCTAAGTGCTTCTGGATAGAAGTTGGTTGTAAGGTGATTGTGGGGTTATTAGGATTGGTGGATGGCTGAGGGGGATGATGGGAGGATAGGGAAGACTCAGAGTGTGGTAAAATGGCCTTCTGGGCAATATCCGGGTGTGTGGGTGAAGGTTAAGTGCAGTTGTAGCTGGTAGTAGATCTAGGAATAAACTTATGATTACTATTAATCAACAGGCTCAAGAAAATGGTGCTTAGAAACATATAACATACTACTTACTTGCCCCTGATGTAGATGCAAGTTTCAGGATTGTGATGATGAAGACAGGACCCAAGTTGGATGCAGTTTCCTCTTCTGATGCTCGGATGAGTGTTACTGGGCTCTGGTTATTCAGTTGCAGTCTTGGGCCTGATGTCCTTCTCTGCAATCTCTTCTTGTTTCTTCACTTGTCTCTGCTTCGGCCTAGCGAAATCTGGATTCTCTCGATGATTTCTCCTTCTCCCGATCAAATGAAAATCTGATCCTTGTTTTTGGTTGGAAGTGGTCATTTACGGGGAACCGATGGCGGTTATGCAACTGACGGCGGTCGAGTAGGAACCGGTATCGGTCCGGTCAAAGCGGGCTATTTTTGGTAAAATAGCCAGCTTTCCCTCCTTTTCTTCCGAGGGATTGGTAGCGGGCTTGGTCAAGTCATTATGAAGTTGGTTTTAGGTGCGGATGAGGAGTAATTAGTCATAGGTGTGGAATTGGACCAAGTTATAGGTCTTAATTAGGTTAGTTTAGGGTTAAGACTAGGTCATGATGAGGTGGCGACATGAGGTGGTAGGTATGGTGATGTGGATTTATTAATTATAAGGTAATTAATAAATAATTGTGTAAGGTTTAGGTGGTGAGGTTAGGTTGCGAAATGCGATGCGGGTCACAAGGGGTCGTAAGACACAAATTTGGTGTCTACATTAGCCCCTTATTGTCGTGTAGTTTGTTTTGTAAAGCTGCACGGACAATAATAAGAAGTGGTTACTCCTGTTAAGGGTATAGGTAATCCCCCTCAAATCTATCACAGATTGAGGTAGTGTGAAATCAGGGATAGGGTTGATAAAGGGTAAATGGTGTTGAGATGAGGGTGAGATGGTGGGGTAGGTCCAAAAGCAGACGCACGTTAAAATGCAATAGTGCGACTAGGGTACATGATTTGACGAGCAAACCAGCAATGCATAGGCAAAGGTCGATAGTTTATCCAAACAAGGGTGATATAATCCTGGTATCCAAGGCATAGGAAGTAGCTCCAGGGTATATAACAGGTAAGGTACAAGAACGTTTAGGCATGTTCGGCAGTACCAAATGGTTGGTTTGGTTGAGATAAACGTCACGGTCTAGGTCTAGGCAAAGTTGGTCGACAGATCAAGTCAAGGACCCTAATCATGCTAAAACACGAACAGGTGCGCTCGATTGAACAAAAGGCTACTGGGTGGATAAAAGTGTATGTTGTTGATGTTGGCGAAGTAGTTAAGTGGTACGGCCTTGGGTCGGGCTAATTGATGAGTGAGGGCCATGGGTCGGGCCAAGTTGTTGGGTTGCGGCCTTGGGTCGGGCCAAATGGTTGGGGTGAGGCCTTGGGTCGGGCCAAGTTGTTGGGTTGCGGCCTTGGGTCGGGCCAAATGGTGTGGTTGCGGCCTTGGGTCGGGCCAAAATGGTTGGGTTGCGGCCTTGGGTCGGGCCAAATGGTTGGGTTGCGGCCTTGGGTCGGGCCAAATAGGTTGGTTGCGGCCTTGGGTCGGGCCAAATGGTTGGGTGCGGCCTTGGGTCGGGCCAAATAGGTTGGTTGCGGCCTTGGGTCGGGCCAAATGGTTGGGTTGCGGCCTTGGGTCGGGCCAAATGGTTGGGTTGCGGCCTTGGGTCGGGCCAAATAGTTGGGTTGCGGCCTTGGGTCGGGCCAAATGGTTTGGTTGCGGCCTTGGGTCGGGCCAAATGGTTGGGTTGCGGCCTTGGGTCGGGCCAAATAGGTTGGTTGCGGCCTTGGGTCGGGCCAAATAGGTTGGTTGCGGCCTTGGGTCGGGCCAATGAAGTTAACAAGGGGTTGTCAATGAAGGTGGATATAGGCGATGTTGGTAGAAAGGGCTATTAGTAAAGAAGGGCCGAAATTGGGGTAGAGGTGAGATAAAACCGATGTCGATTATCTATGACCGATATCGGTTAGGGGACCGATACCGGTTTCTTAGGGCACAATAAAACCGATATCGGTTATGGGCGAAAAACCTATAAAAAGAAAAATACGGCCTGTCATTGTCACTTTTGCAATTTGGAAACCAATTTGAGTTGTCTGACATGGAGAGTGAAGATTGGAGCATTGGTTGCGTGAGGTGGCGCTATTTGACTGGAGGAGTTAGTTGTTAGTGGGCCCGAGTGAGGAGGAGGCAGCAGTTGATTGGTGGAGGACCCAGAAGAGGACATTTGGAGCCATGGCACAACCAGGAGGAGCAGGAGGGGCTGGACCAGCTGGACCACCACCACCCATCCCTCCACGACGACGTGTCGTCGTACGGGTAGGTTCGAAACCCCTCATTGTGTGTATTTTATTGCATTATGCTATATTTGGGGTTTGGGTAGGAATGTACATTTTGGAGAAAATAATTAAGAAATGGAAATGATTTGAAAAAGGGAGAGGGTAGATGGGTTAAATAGGTCAAGGCGGTAGGGTGGGTAGGTTTTTAGGGTATTTGGGTGGGTAAATTGGTAGAAAAATGAAAAAATGTAGGTGGGGGCCGCACGGGTTGGCTCAGGAATTTACTGACGACGCGTCGGTCGCTAAGTGACCGGCATCGGTCGCAAAATTTCAGGTGTGGGGTGTTTTGTTTTTGACCGGCGTCGGTCGGTCGTGGACCGGCGTCGGTGGGAAGGGGACCGCGGTCGGTTATGGGTGACCGGTACCGGTCCTTAGTGATTTTTAGCTATTTTTGTTGGTTTAGGTTATGTTGTTGTTTTTGAGTTTTTGGTGGTGATTTGGGTATGGTTTGGGTTGGGGTGGGGGTGTTGTGGTATTGTTTGGGTGTTTCAGTATAGGTGCGGTCCTGACTTAGGTTTATGTCAATTTGTTGGTGTGGGTTGTGATTTTGTTTTTGAGTTTTGGATGTGGTTTGGGTATTTGGGCATGGTGTAGGGTGTTTGAGTATGGTTTGGGTTGTGTTGTTGTTTTAAGTTTGTAGATGTGGTTAAGGTATTTAGGCATGGTTTGGGTCATTTGAGTATGGTGTGGGTTGTTTGTTTGGGTGTGAAGAGGGAGGGGAATAGCGTAGAAGTTTTTAGGGGAAGATAGATGGGCGTAGACGTGTGGTATGGAGTCGGGTTGTGGGCGGGTGGATAAGAAAGGGGATATAGAGAGGTAAAGTAGATGTTGTGATAAAGAGTAGGGCTAATGTAGTGGGTTGGTTTTGCAGGCACGTCAGCAGCTGACGATGCAGACAAGATGCCCCCACTGTTGAGCCGGATGCGGCCACACGTGTCTGCAGCACACTGGGGTATCATGCGCGAGGTGGGACTCGGCGGAGTCCAGCGGTACAGAGCGATCGATAGGGATCATAGTTTGATGGTCGCCCTCATCGAGAGATGGGATCCGGTGACCAATGTGTTCCATCTCCCGACTGGGGAGATGACTATCACATTGGAGGATGTGTATCGCATCCTTCGACTGCCGATTGAGGGAGAGGTAGTCTTCCAGGTAGATTCAGAGACGGCCATGGACAACATCCTACAGGTGTTCGGGGATGCAGCTGCGCTACTGACATATCACAGCGCGAGCATCGCGTACGGGGATATGTACCGTGCCCATCGCCATGAGACACGGCTTGCCGTGCTGATGATGATCGGGATCACCTGCTTTGCCCTCCCTAGACTCAGAGGGAGGCCGCTTTCCACGGGCACTTATGGGGGTCTTACATGAGATGGTGGAGGAGCACACCTGTTATGCTTGGGCACCAGTATACCTGGTACAGTTGTATCGAGAGTTGTGGGGCTATCGCCGGATGAGGTGATTCGGGATTTGTTCGACGTTTTTGCTGCATTGTTGGGCATATGAGCACATCATATGCCTTAGACTGATGAGGGCTGCCCAGCAGCCTGGGCCCTGAGTCATATATATAGATACGGCTTTCAGAGGTGGTTGGGGGTCGTGGGTCAGCCACGAGCAGTGCTTGCAGGGTGAGACGTTACTTATTACAGGCATTTATTAGAGGGCCTGACAGCGGCAGATATTGTATGGAGACCGTATAGAGGTCATCACCCTCACGGAGGAGCCCGATTACAGTTGCGCTTGATCCAGTACACTTTCTGGATAGCAGGACGGAGGCCGGGAGAGTATGAGAGGATACCCCTAGAGAGGGTACGCAGGTAGATGGGGCTGCGACAGGACGAGCCACCTCCCTTCCCTCAGTACTGGAGGGATGATGTAGAGGCTCCACTGCCTGCACCACAGCCCTTGGACCCAGATTGGGTTGCTGAGAGGCCAGCAGATGACACTGTAGATGATGCTGGTTATACGGGAGCATATATGGTTTGGTGGGCTGGTCAGAGAGCAGTGAGGATAAGATAGCCACATTGCCTGACAGCCCAGAGACTTAGCGGCTGGCAAGCGAGCGAGCGATCAGCTCGAGGGCGAGTACGATTATTACAGGGGCAGCTTACTGCTGCTGCACAGGCACAGATAGGTGTTTTACAGGGGCAGCTAGCCTAGGCTCGAGTGCAGCACGAGCACCACCACCACGGCGGCACGAGCATAGCACGGCCCAGCACGAGCAGTACCACCACCAAAGCGGCAAAGCCCACCACGGCCCAGTGCACGAGTATAGGTACCACCACCACGAATGACACAACCACAGCCCTAGGCACAGCAGTGCAGTACCACCACACCACGAGCACCACCAAAGGTGACACCAAAGCACGAGCACGGGAGCGGTAGTAGGTGTCGAGGACCACCCAAAGACTACCTACGGTGGCTCGAGAGTGTTACATGGAGGCTAGAGCAGAGGCCCGATGCTATCAAGATATTCTTGATGGTACCGGGGCTGATTATCAGCCCTATGTGGCACATAGAGCAGAGACCTCTCGGGCCGAGGTCTCGGGAGGTGCGGCCACAGCCGGTGGGTCCGTCACGCAGCGGGAGGCGAGAGGTAGGATGAGGACTAGGAGGCGAGAGGGAGGTGGAGAGAGAGGCGAGGGTCCCCGCACATTTTGTATATTGGACATGGGCACCAGTCTACAAACCGGTTGTGTTGATAGAGGCCTGCGTGCCTATTTATTCATTTATTCATTCATTTATTTATTGTATATACTGCCTGCGAGCCGTACAAGTTATATTGATACCGGCTGCGAGCGAGTATGTTTTTGATAGAGAGACCGGCTTGAGCCGAGTCGAGATTATTGACAAGCTTATTATTGCGGCTGCGTGCAGCTTTGTTATATTATGAGATTACGGAGGCCCCGATGCAGGGCACATTGTATTTTTGAAACTTTGTATATATATAGATATGATGTTTTGACCCACATGCTGTGCGTAAAAAGCGTTAAATGTTTTGTCGATGGTTTGTGATATGTGATATATGATGAGTTTGATTCACATGGTGTTATATATGAATGATGTTGATGTCTTTTGTTGATGGGATGTATATAGATATAAATGATGAGTTTAATTGACATGTTATATTATGAAATGTTGTATGTTTGGTCGCTGGTGTGTGAATATTAAATGGTTGTAGCTGTTGATTTGGATCCAAATGGTGTATAGAGTAATGGTTTTTGATATTGGTTATTGATGGCTTGTTTGTTTTGTAATATAGAGAAATGATGTTAATGAAATTGTAATGAGATGTGGATTTAATGAAAAATATGGATAATGGTGTTGTTCATGCAGGAAAAAGGGACGGGCGCCACAAAAATTTCCAAAAATGAAGAGACGACTTAGGTTTAAGCAACAAGGGTAACTTGACCGATATCGGTTATGTAACCGATGTCGGTAGCTATATGACCGGTATCGGTTATCTAACCGATATCGGTTATGCAAGAATTGTTTTCCTAAAAATAGAATTCTTTGGGTTGTGACTTAAGTTCTTATTTTTAGAGCCATGCAAGAAGTTAAATACGCGAACGCGACACTTTTTGACGACTGAGACAGGGAATTGCATGAGAGATTTGAGTGAGAAGGAGAAAAGAGACAGGGAAAGTGAATGTGATCTGAGATTCAGAAGGCAGAAAGGCAAATTTGAAAAGGGTGGTGATCATGGCAGAACAAGGAGAAGCATCCAGCAGGCAGGGACGAGAGGGAAGACGAGTGCCACCTCAAGCTGCTGCAACCCAAGAGGTAAACGGTTTGGTTGTAATTTGATTTTTGCATGTTTTCTGAATAGGATGAGAGAAGTGTAAGTGGTTAGATATGAGAAAGAAAACGTGATAGCAAGGGTTGGGGATGGTATGAGTGCTACGGGGCAGGTAAACAGGGTGGGCCTGTATGTTTTTAGGTAGAAATAGGAGTAAACGGGCTTCATAAATATCGAAGGTGTATGTTTGAAGTAGGGTAGGTATATTTTGACAGTGACCGGTATCGTTTATAAGTAACCGGTATCGGTTAGCCAACCGGTATCGGTTATGCATAACCGCTATCGGTTACTGTAAGGGTTTCCAGATTTTGAGAAAAAACCCGTAGAGATTTGTTCTTTTGAATAATTATGTGTCGTTTTGATGTATGCAGGCAGAAGCAAGGTTAAGGATGAATGATACTGTGCCAGCGTTGTTGTCACGAATCCGAGCGGATGTAACACCAGCTGAATGGGCATTGATAAATCGGTTGGGGTTAAGTGGAATCCGCTATTATTCAAGAATTACGCGTAACCATGCTATGTTGCAGGCGTTGATTGAGAGATGGAATCCAGAAAAGAATACCTTCTATCTACCAATAGGGGAGATGACAGTGACTTTGGAAGATGTGTTCCGTATTTTGAGACTCCCAATGATAGGAAAAACAGTGTATCAGGCATTTCCAGCACGGGGCGGGCAGCGGTGATAACAATAGTATTTGGGTCAGCTGCATGAGATTTGACACATCGAGGTTTATCATTTACGTATGGTACAATGTATGCAACACATCCTGAGGAAACAAGGTTGGCCGTGCTATTAATGATAGCAGTGGGGTATTATGCATTGCCGAGGGTGGAAGGTGGAAGATTTCCCAAAGCATTGATGAGTGTTATTTGGGAAATGATAGAAATGAGCGTGACATTCGCATGGGCACCCGCCTATCTGGCAGAGTTATATAGGGGTTTATGGGCATGTAAGCGAAAACACAGGGGACACCTTTGGATTGTTCGTACTTATTACATTGTTGGGCCTATGAGCATATTGGTTGTGTGCGTCAATAGGCCGACCCATTAGTCGCGAGAGACAGAGTGCAAAGGTTGGTATTCGATGATGGGTCCAAACGAGAACAAGAAGCGAGATCCCGAGCCGTGATAGATGACATTGAGTATTATAAACGTGTATGGAGATGGTGACGATTATGGATATTTCTTTGGAGGCCGTACGAGAACTATATGGTGACAGAGCACATAGGCGAGGAGTTGAAGGGTGTAGAGCGATTGAGGTGGATTGCAGGGCATAGGCCGGGCGAGTACAAGAGGATTCCTCTAGATCGCGTGCGGCGACAATTTAGGTTTGTTCAGGATATTCCTATGACATATAGACCATACATGAGGATTGACGCCAAGGAAACATTCTCACCTCCCCGGCCTACACCTCTAGAAGGGCCAGAAGAGATAGCAGCCGATCGTAGGGTGATGGATGCGGGAACGACGGAGGCCTATAGAGTATGGTGGGTAGCAGAGCTGCGAGGTGCACGTGAGCACCCTGACATAGCTGTGATTACAGCGGAGAGAGATCGTCTGCAGGATTTGGCTTGCCAGCTTCAAACACAGGTGAATGAGACAATGGGAATGTTAGAGGCTTCACAGTTATGAGTGGAGAGACTGGAGGCAAGATTCCTCCATGCGAGAGGACGTATTCGTATGTTACAGGAGATGTTGGCGGATCAATGGGAGGAACCAATGGCAGTGGCACCTTTGAGGATGGAGAGGCCAGCTGAGAGGCATCGACGATCACGATCACCACCTGATTCGGGAGGAGGTGCAAGAGTCTAAGTGGATTTTATAGGAATATTAGAATAAATAAGGATGCCGACCTGCGAGTCGATGATAGAGAAGATGTATTTGGTTAACATCTAAAATAAAACTAAAGATGTATGTTCTTTTGAGTGATGATAATAATAAGAATGGTTGTGTTTTGGATGTTGTTTTTGTTTGTTTTGAAAAAGGATAAAGAGGAACGTTGGCAAATAGAAATACACAAAAAAAAAAATTATATTTACAACACATGATAGGGTATGGTAGGGGATGGTCGAGCTAACCTTGGGAGACCCCATGTCTCCTAAGTGCTGCCTACATAGCCCATTGCACAAAGCAAGGAGGGGCCTCAGACCGATGTAGTTCTCCCTTAGGAGCAGGGAGAGGTGAATTCAGGCAATTTGGTTGTGGTTAGGCAATTTTGTTGGTTAGTAAAAATTTGATGTTGGTAGGGTAATGTTGTTGGTGTTGGTAGGGTAATATTGTTGGTGTTGGTAAGGTAAAGCGAATGTTAGCATACCCAAGTAGTAGGGAATCGTGTCCTGATTAAGGTCAACACACAATCCTAGAGTCGAGCAAAAGAGGCAAGAGTGTCCCGTAATTGAGAAGAGCTAAACAAACCACATATTAATGTAGGATGAGCTTGAATCCCTAGGTACCTTGCATAGGCGAGAAGTCGATAGGTGAAAAGAGTGGTATAATCACAATATATCGGATATACGTCACGTCCCTTGAGTTTTGTTGTTTTGACAAATGGTGAGGTGAGGTGGTTGATGTGGGCGAGGGTGCAGAGAACTTATTATAAGATGATGATTCTGACAAAAGAAAACCAAACCTAAATAGACAAGTCCATGACTCAAAAGTGCTTTGAAGTACTGCTTTTATTTTTATTTTTCTGGATATAGACTGATCGATGCGGGAAGTCTACATGGGATACGTAGTTTGTTGTTCTTGAGGTCTTCACGAAGCTGATCAATGCGAGAAGCTTCTAATAAAGGCTAATGTGTATAGCTGTCCTTCGAGGAGCGATCTATTTATAGTAGCGAGATGCGTGTTATGTATAAATGTCCTTCGGGAAGCAGATCTATTTATAATAAGAGCAATAGTTTGGCATATAGCTGTCCTTCAAGGGAGCAGTCTATTGTATAAGTTAGAGGTCTAGATGTCCGTTGGGCATGAAGCATCTAGTTTTTTTTTTTCTTTGTTTTTTTTTTTTTTTTTTTAAGAAGTTTGACTCAAGAAAATCCCATAAGTGTGTAATTAAGAATGTGTCATTTTGATACTTTGAAGTCATGGACTAGACTAAAAAGGGGAAGGCATCTTTTAAGGGGAGGTGATAATCAAACCATGTGAGCTTGATTGGATTTTGAGATGTAAGAAACAAAGTGTATGCGGTGGTAAATGAGCTCAAGGGACGAGCGTAAGGTAGATAAGCAGTGATATAACACTAATTTCAACAGTAGAATGGTCAAAGATGCAAGGCATTAAGGGGCTCAGGCTCAGGTTTACCATTAAGCGAAGCTAAACGATAAGTGCCTGATCCATAAGTGTGAGTGATAATGTAAGGCCCAATCCAATTAGGAGCAAATTTTCCACGTTTACTCTTTTCTAGTTTGGTTACATGTTGATTCTCTTTGAGGACAAGATCGCCAACCTTAAAAGTACGCTCATGAAGCCGTTTATCATAAGCACGCTTGATGCGTTTTTGGTAGATTTGAAGGTGATCAAGAGCCGTAAGACGATGCTCGTCAAGAAGCTCTAATTGGGCTAACCGCTCTTGGCGGAAATCATCGTTGGTGAGAATATCCTGAAGAGATATTCTGAGGGAGGGTATTTGTACTTCGAGAGGCAAGACAGCCTCGGTACCATATACCAAAGAAAATGGTGTGGCATTAGTGGAGGTACGAATGCTAGTACGATAAGCCCAAAGGGCAAAGCGAATGTGATCATGCCGCTTTCATCCGAACTCATTAACAACTTTCATGAGGATTTTGGTTAGGGTTTTATTAGAAGATTCAGCCTGACCATTGGCCTGCGGATAGTAAGGCGATGAGAAACTAAGTTTGATACCAAAGTTGTCACAAAGGTCTTGTAACAACTTATTTTTAAAATATTTACCATTATCTGTTATTAGGCGATGAGGAATACCAAAACGACAGATAATGTGATGGTTAACGAATTCGACAATTTTTTCTTTTTTGATTGAAATGAGTGGAATGGCCTCCACCCATTTTGTGTAATATTCGGTTGCTGTGATTATCCAACGGTGACGTTGTGAAGAGGTCAGGTGAATCTCACCAATAAGGTCTAAACCCCATTGTGAGAAAGGCCAAAGATCTCGTGCGACCTGTAGCGGATGGCTAGGAGTATGTTGAAGGTTGGCATGTTGTTGACACATAACACAACGCTTAACATATTCGTAGCAGTCATTGTTAAGAGTAGGCCAATAATAACCTAGGCGAAGGATTCGTTTAGCCACGGCAAGGCCACTAAAATGTCCACCACAAATGCCGTCATGGACTTGTTGGATGGTATAAGTGACCTCTGCGCCGGTTAGACACCGAAGAAGGATGCCATCAAAGCCACGTTTATAGAGGAGTCCCCCCATGACAACATAACGAGAAACACTTTTAAGAAAAGCACGTTTGCCGTTACTAGTAAGGTCAAGTGGGAGAACAGAGGTTGTGAGGTAGTCGTGAAATTGGTGGTACCAGGTATCCTGCGAATTAGTAGACACAGTATTTATCATACAAACAACCGAGGCTGAATAAGATGGGGCAAAGAGTTGTTGGACCAAGACGAAAATGTCAGAGTCAGTTGATGAAGCTGGAATTTGTGAGGCTAAGCAAGCCATAGTATCCACAAATTTGTTAGTGGAGCGGGGAATGGTCTGGATAGAATAACGAGTAAATGAGGTCAAAAGTGAATCCACGTAATGTTTGTACTTTTGAAGTTCCTCATTCTTACATTGGTAGATGCCCATAACTTGATTGACTACCAATTGAGAGTCGCCAAAAATATTAATAGATTTGACACCTAAGTGTAACGCAACCTGGAGACCCAAAACAAGGGCCTCGTATTCCGTTGTATTATTAGTGCAGGGGAAATCAAGCCGGAATGAAAGAGGCATAGGTTCAGCATCAAGAGGGATGAGAACAATGCTGGCTCCTCCGCCACGCTGGCATTTAGATCCATCGAAGAAGAGGGTCATTTGATACGACTCTTCCCTGAGTGAAAGAGTGGCGATGAGTTCGTCAGGGAAATTAAAATTGGTGAATTGTTCCCCAGGTAAAGGGGCCTCCACAAGTTGGTCTGCAATAGTTTGTCCTTTGATTGACTTCTGTTGTACAAACTCAAGGTCGAGGTCGGCGAGGATCATATAATGAATGGGGTCCGTGTTGGTGATGACAAAAGTTTTGTGATTCAGGAGGTAATGTCGGAGTTTGGTGGCTACGAATGATAGGGCTAGGCACAATTTTTCTACATGTGTATACCTAGTCTCGTAATCCACGAGAGTACGACTTATATAATAAACGGCTTGTTCTCGACGTGCCGAGTCCCGATGTGCGAGCATAGCTCCTATAGCATGGTCAGTGGCAGAAAGGTAAAGGTAGAAAGGACGATCATCCTGAGGTGGAATAAGCACGGGTGGTTGCAAGAGATAGGATTTAAGAGCTTCAAAGGCTTGGTGACACTCTTCACTCCATTGAAAGGCAATGTCCTTTTTAAGAAGGTGATGAAAAGGGTGACATCGATCCGAGAGTTGGGAGATGAAACGCCGGATGGATTGAAGTTTACCCTGTAAACTACGCAATTGTTTGAGGTTTTTGGGTGGGGGCATTTCTAGGATAGCTTTGACTTTAGATGGATCGACCTCAATGCCACGCAAAGAGACGATAAAGCCAAGAATTTTTCCCGAAAGAACACCAAAGACACATTTCTTTGGTTGAAGCCGGACTGAATATTGCAACAGGCGATCGAAAATAATGGTTAAAACATCGAGATGTTCACTGCGATGTTTAGATTTGCCCAGAAGATCATCGACATAATCCTCAAGGATAGTGTGCATAATGTCATGAAAAATGTAAGTCATAGCCCGCTGATAGGTAGCACCAGCATTCTTAAGGCCAAATGGCATGACACGATAACAGAAGGTTCCCCAAGGAGTTATGAAAGCGGTTTTATGTTGATCGGCCGGGGCTACCAAAATTTGATTGTATCCCGAAAAACCATCCATGAGAGAAAGCATTTCATGGCCCGCAGTGAGATCAACAAGTTGATCAATACTTGGGAGGGGGAAGTCATCCTTGGGGCAAGCGAGGTTAAGGTCTCAGAAATCCGTGCATATCCGAAGTCCCCCCGTCACTTTAGTGACAGGTATGATGTTAGAAATCCATTGAGGATAGTCAATAGGCAAGATGAAGGACACAAAAAGAAGTCGTTGAAGCTCTTCTTTGACCAAGAGGGCGATGCGTGGATGCATCTTTCTCAATTTTTGTTTGACTGGTTTGGAATCGGGGTTTAGGGTGATGTTATGGACAGCAATGGTAGGATCAATTCCTGGCATGTCAACGTAGGACCAAGCAAAAGCTTGGTTGCGGGTACGGAGAAAGGTAGTAAAGGCGGCTTGTTCTGATGTGTTAAGGGATTGTCCGATCTTCACAATGTGAGGATCCTCCTCCATGTGGATGTTGATTTCTATAGTCAACTCATTCAACATGGTTTGAGTTTCAGATGGTAAGGCGCGTTGAATATAGGAGTCATCCGCCCCAAGGTAAGTGAGGATGGAGTCGTCATCTTGGCACTCAACAACATTAATCGAAGGTGAATCCTCTTCGATCATGTCTGGATACAGAAGGGGAAGAGAAGATGGATCCTCATTATCGCGTTGATAAGTGAGAGGACCTATGAAGATAGCATTTATGAAAAAAAAAAGTTAGGAGGGATAGATTCAGGGTCTATCGATTCTGTGGGTGATGATGGCAAAGTGGGTGATGATGGTTTGGTAGGGGTGACGTCGTCTTCTTCCCAGGGATACAAACGACACGAGGTGTCTCCTGTGTAGGTGTTTTAGGAAAACCGAGACCATTGCGATCGTTGTGTTTGCGTGTAGTCACGGGAATGAGTGTATGTTGGCCTTTTCGTAAAGACCAAAACCAAATCCTTTCCAAGCAAATGAGTCAAGAAGGTGAGGGATGAAACGACGATTTGTCAAATATTGAAAATCAGATTGGAAGGGAACCACACCAAGAGGAGGTTCAGGGGTAATGGAGGATGCGTCAACACCCCCATACGTTAGGTTAGTGCGGCAATGGGGTGGTCCGTAAGAGATTACCTCCCCCACGCGACGGTCATAGGTGGGATGTGCATGTAACTATCCGTACTCCTGTGGGGTATGGAAAGAACTAACGTTATATAGGCGGTACTCCCCCAGCGTAAGGCGTTGAAAAACATCTACTAAGGGGTCGGAGGTTGGGATGTTATCTGCGGGAAAGGAAGTAATATTTGTAACAGTTTCATTGGTTGAAGGTGTAGGTGTGTCGGAAGTAGATGGCTGGGTTGGATGAACGGGTGTCTTGACTGGTACAAGCACATCATTAGGGTGATACAACATATTGCAAGTTTTGAAGGGGGGAGGATCAGCTTTTACGGTGTAGGACTTCCCCTCGTACTCAAATTTTATGCATCTATGTAAGGTGGAGGGAACACATCCCATAGCCCGGATCCAAGGGCGGCCTAACAACATGTTGTATTGGAACTCTCCCTCAAGGACATAGAAGAGTTCGGGTAAAGTACGTGGTCCTACATGAATGTTAAGGATCACGGTGCCTAAAGTAGAAGTAATAGCATCATTGAATGATCGCAACATGATGGGGTTGGCACACATGCAACTAGAAGGGATATTCATTTGTTGGAAGGCTTTTGAAGAGATGATGTTTAGGCTAGCGCCCCCGTCAATCATAACACGACGTACCCGAATATCCCGAACGTACGCTGAGATGAAAAGAGCAGGGTCAGGATCTTCGGCACCAAAGTCGATAATTTCATCTTCGGAGAAACTGACAGCAGCGGCTTGCTGTACAGAGACAGAAGTGGTTGGGGAGATAGATTGTTTGGTGAGCGAAGCAACATGATTGGGTGTTAGAATAGAGGTAACAGGCAAGGTTTCATTAGGTAAAACCTCTATCCCTTGAAGGATCTCAACGAGAGCTTGTCGATGAGATTCAGAAGTCTGAATGAGATCATACAATGTCATTTTTACAGGCGATTGGTGAAGCTGTTTGATCATAGTTCGATGGGCAATGCCATTAGAGACGGGATAGGTGGGTCCGCGAATAACCACTTTAGGTGGTGGTGCAATCGGGATGGTGGACGGAGAAAGAGATGCCGTAGGCATGTTTTCTTTCATTAACCTAATGTTTTTCTGCCCTCGAGTAGCAACACTAATCATATTGATCTCGTGAATACGAGAGGAGGAAGATGGTAGGGATAGGTCATGGTTTTCGAGAGGTGGGGCTGTAATAATGATAGATCTTGGTGAGGCGGGGACAGGTGGTATAGGAGAGGGAATTGAAGCTAAAGGTCTCTCTCTTCGTAAGTTGTCTTTCTTAACTTTTCTATCTGAGAGAGGTGACGGACGAAGTATGGTTTTCAACGCTTTGCATCCCTCTACGTCATGTCCTGGTGTGTGGTGGTAAGCGCAGATTTTAGACTCATCGTAACCTATAGGTCGAGGTTTAGATGGATCATAAGGTCTAAGTGGGGGTAGGGAAATGGTCACATTCTCCACCAACATAGCAAGGATTTTGGCGTAAGACCCTTTGAGTGGGTCAAAGTCAGAGGAAAATGAGGCTATTGACTGGGTCGATTCTGGTGATGACGTGGTGTGGTTGGTTTGTATGGGGGGTGGTTTAGCCAAGGAGTTTTGGTAATGGGTTTTAACTAACCGTGGTTTCTTTGACGTAGAGGCTATGTTTAGCTGGTTGGATGATGAGGCCACAGATGATGTGGTATCAGAAAACAACCACGGAGAAATAGGAGTGACAGAAAACAAATCTTTTGATGATGGAATTTGTTTAGGGTTGATAGGTGGACAGGATACGCGGGGTGACGGTGTTGCTATACCCTTGGATTTCTGTATGGGTGCAGAAGGCATAGGTCGCTTTAAAGAAAATGTAGGAGGTATGATATATTGATGTAAGGTAGAGGGATGGGGTCCTAATATGGAAGGTAGGTGTGACGACGAGGGTTTTAGTTGTGTTAACGGCATAGATTGAGGAGATTGAGTCTGTCTCCTAATGGGATGGACGGCTTTATTTTTAGATAAATCAAGCCACTTAGGTGGGTGTGTTAGACTAGGTATGGGTGAGGTCCCAAGCGTAGGGGAAGATTTGGCTAAGTTAATAGAAGTGGACAAGGTATTTGGTAGAGATGAGGGGGGTGAAGATGAGGACATGGGCATTTTAAGCTTCTGTAAACACTTCGGGTATATGGTGGAGGCATCAGGATCGGTCATTTGCATTTGAGTAGAATATGGCGTACTCAAACGTTCCCATAGGACCTGTCTATCTTCTGGGAATGACAGTCCTCACATGTGAATAGGAACTTTTGTATGGAAGAAAGGTGGGTTGTGATTCTGGTCCACTGTGGGTGTGATCTGAGGGTATATGAGGCACTTTGTATCAATGGGCGTTAAGAGGTCAACTAGTTGCTGAAAACATTTAGGTGATGAAGGAATAATAGGTAGGAGGGCGTGTTTGAGAGGATCTGTCATGTTTAAAGAATGTGGTGATGTCGGTTCAAGAGGTTTCTCGTCTAAGGATGACAAAAGAAGTGGCGAGCCTTCCTCTTGTACAACAAGAATGGTAGAAGGAGACGTCTGGGAAATAGATAAATTAGATAACATCCACTCACAGTCTTGCAAGGACGTGGTGTAAGAAGGCTCATTTGTGAGAAGGGAACTCTGGGCAGCTAATTCCTTGATGGGTAAAGGAACGGCAAGGATTTCAGTTTGTCTTGATGACGAGGAAGGGGGTTCGGTTTCCTGCATTAGTGAAGAGGCTTGATTCAGAATTTGTTCGATAGAGGTCTTTGGCTGGGAATCGAAGACTGCATGGATCTCATGAACACTCTCCTTGGCTAAGATATCTTGGTTTAGTTTACTGTTAGAAGAATGATTCAGGAATGGTTTGTTGAATATTTTCAAATTTCGGTTAGCAGGGGCGTTAGGATTATCGAGGGCTATATCCCCTGCATCAACCATTTCCTGCACTATGTTTTTCAACATCTTGCAGTTTCTCATGACTGTGTCCCTTCACACGGTGGAAGTTCTGAAGTCATTTTCTTTGTACCGGAAGGGTATGGCACAAGTGGAATCAAACCCGAAATGAGGTTTAACAGAGGTAAGGTAATGGCTCTGCTTTGAGCAATTTTTCCAATATCACACAATATGTTTCTCCCAAGGAGTGTAGTTGATGGGTTACTGCTTTATACTTATAGGTGGTTTTTGGCGGGGTATTAGATGGTGGTTGGGATTTGACCATCACCGCGTGCACGGCCCCTTTTGATTTCGAAGCGGTTGATGGGTGAGGATTGGTGGTGTTAGGTTTGTTGGTGGAATCTTGGGTTTGGAAAGTGGAGTTTTTGTTGCACAACCACAATTTCTCTTCCTCTAAGGCTCGAATCTCTAGTTTTCGAGCCATAGTAAAGGCCTCGTCAAATGTACGGAAAGTTTGAATTTGGAGGGTAGGGGAAATGTGCTTAGCGTAGGCCCACGTAAACAGTTCGATAAGTTCGGTTTGAGGCAAGGCATACGTAAGTTGGTTGATAAGGCCCGCCATCATCAGCGAAATCTGCGATAGATTCGTCCTCAAATTGTCGGATGGCATAGAGGTCGGTGATAGATACTTTCTTGGCAATGTTAATGGAGAAATGATCCAAGAAAGATTGGGCTAGCTGGTTAAAAGAGAAGATTGAGTGTTGGGTTAAAGCACTGTACCACTCCAAGGCGGGTCCTGATAAGGACATGGGAAAGGTGCGGAGTAGTAAAGCGTCGTCGTGAGCAATCAGATAGCAGGCATGTCTAAATGATCGCAAGTGTTGTTGAGGGTCCTCCTTCTTTGTTAAAACGGGTAAATTTTGGTAATTCCCATTGAGGAGGATATGAATGAAGGGGGACTGAAGGGTGGATAGGCTCCCGAAAAACTTTCTCGTATGTCAAGGCGCTACTGACTTCCTGAAACAGAAGCCTCCAGGTTTTACATTTTGTCCATCATTTGTTTAATTAAATCAGTAGTTGGATGAGATGATGGTGTGGTTGTGGTAAACGGAGGCAAATTGGGCCAAGGGCCACCACTAGACAATGGTGGGGTTAAATGTTGATAAGGTATGGAGGACGACTGTGTTGAGGCAACCGAATAGGGATGTCCTATATAAGCTGTTGAGGTTACCGGATATGTGTGTGGAAATGAAAAGGTGGGTGGAGCTTGAGAAGGAAAGCTCGTGTGGATAGGTGGCAGAGAGCAAGTCATGAATGGAATAATCTGCAAGAGAGACAAGGTAGGAGTAGTCGGCGGTAATGACATGTTGGGCCCAAGATTAACCAAAGGAAAGCCAATCATGCCGTATGGACCCCTGAAGCTGCTGAGGTAGACGACGGGACTAAGGATGCGGAAGGCAAAGCAGAGTTATCAGGTGGGGAAGGGGCTAAATGAGCAGCTATACTGATAGGCATGCCAACAAGGAGTTGACCGTCGGGTGTACGGTCAAGGGCATGAGACAAATAGTATTGTACAGCGCTAGGATTAGCATCCAGAAATTTGGCAAATTCTTTATCTCCCACAGGAATTTTAGGAACCTCGCTGGTATCCGTAGGATTCCCCACAGAATGTGAAGGGGGTGATTCAGGAAAAGAAACAGAGCAAGCATGTGAAACCATGGCGGTGGCTTGCTTTCGAGTGATAACAACCATGGACAGGAGTTCACAGTAGGGTTTCAATCTAGCAGGAACAGAAACTGACGCAGAATGGTGAAATTGGTAGGTTGCTGGTTTGTCAGGAACTGTAAAAGACAGTAACCGATGTCGGTCTAGTAACCGATGTCGGTTAGACTATAGCCGACGTCGGTCAGTTAACCGATGTCGGTGTAATAAGACTGGTATAAGAAAATATAAGAAGCTGCTGATTTGCTCAGTATATTTATCAAATTGTTCTAAGGTAATCACAGAAGACAGTGTATAACAGAGAAAACAGAACTGAAAAACAAACAAGATGCACACGCAAATCCAGAGACTAACCCTAGGGTCAATTTTAATTATTGTGGGCTTATGCCTTTAGACGCGGAATGATGTCAATCCTAAACAAAAGACTTAGGGGAAATGTCAAGTTGTTTTGGCTTATAAGGTTACCTCAATCGGGCGGAGGAATACCGCGGAAAAGGGGGATGTTTTGAGCTGTTGTGTTAATTGTGAAGTGATTTGGTATGTGTTGTGCAGTGAAAGTAAGATTAATTTCCTATCAATACCGTGGAAATCACCCCCACGTGTACGACCTGTTACTTAGTCTATGTTCACTAGAATTGAAAATAGCAAGCAAGAATGTAATGCACGTGTTTTAAACCCAAATCGAAAATGATATTCGATGAAGCAAATGAGATGACTTTCACTAATGCGAAACTAGGAAAGCAAGACAAATTCTTTACTAAATATAACAAAAACAACAACAGCAAGTATGCTTCCTAAAATGAAAATAAGCAAGAGAAACAGAAACCCAAAATGGGTCCCACCGGGCGTGCCAAAATGTTTCGCACGGAATGTTTCGGCTCTACAGAATAGACTTGCTTCTATCCTATCATTCCTTTGAGAAACAGATAAGGGTTAGGGCTAGGAGGAATACCTGTTGAATGTTGAGATGGTGTGCGCGTACCGTAGAGAAAGATCAGATCGACTGCGAAGAACTCCTTTTTGTCTTGGAAGGACTACCTGCAAGTAAGAATACAAGACCACAAGATTTTAATTAGACAACAAATGAGGGATCTGCCTTAGGCCCAGGAAATATAAAAACTTCCTTTCGAAGGTGGTCAGTTCCCCTTTTAATATGATTCAACACAAATGATAATATAGAAAGCTATTACAAAATCACGATTTAGGTATCTCGTTACAAAGCAATAGAAACTAAACTATCAATAATAAAGCGTCACGTTGTTTGTTCGGTTACTAGTCGTTGATACGTTCAGGTTGAGTTATAGGGATAAACCAGACTGGATTTGGGGTTATTAGGTGGCAAATAGGCAAGCAAAAGGTTTTGGGGTATAAGTCACAGTGACCGACGGCGGTCACTAGGTAACCGACCACGGTTAGAGAACCGCTGCCGGTAGAGGATAAACGATACTGGTAGGGGCAGCAATCTAAGTGCTTCTGGATAGAAGTTGGTTGTAAGGTGATTGTGGGGTTATTAGGATTGGTGGATGGCTGAGGGGGATGATGGGAGGATAGGGAAGACTCAGAGTGTGGTAAAATGGCCTTCTGGGCAATATCCAGGTGTGTGGGTGAAGGTTAAGTGCAGTTGTAGCTGGTAGTAGATCTAGGAATAAAATTATGGTTACTTATTAATCAATAGGCTCAAGAAAATGGTGCTTAGAAACATATAACATACTACTTACTTGCCCCTGATGTAGATGCAAGTTTCAGGAATGTGATGATGAAGACAGGACCCAAGTTGGATGCAGTTTCCTCTTCTGATGCTCGAATGAGTGTTATTCTTGGCTCTGTCATTCAATTGCGATCTTGGGCTTGATGTCCTTCTCTACAATCTCTTCTTGTTTCTTCACTTGTCTCTGCTTGGCCAAGCAAAATCTGGATTCTCTCGATGATTTCTCCTTCTCCCGATCAAATGAAAATCCGATCCTTGTTTTTGGTTGGAAGTGGTCATTTACGGGGAACCGATGGCGGTTACGCAACCGACGGCGGTCGAGTAGGAACCGGTATCGGTCAGGTCAAAGCGGGCTATTTTTGGTAAAATAGCCAGCTTTCCCTCCTTTTCTTCCGAGGGATTGGTAGCGGGCTTGGTCAAGTCATTATGAAGTTGGTTTTAGGTGCGGATGAGGAGTAATTAGTCATAGGTGTGGAATTGGACCAAGTTATAGGTCTTAATTAGGTTAGTTTAGGGTTAAGACTAGGTCATGATGAGGTGGCGACATGAGGTGGCAGGTATGGTGATGTGGATTTATTAATTATAAGGTAATTAATAAATAATTGTGTAAGGTTTAGGTGGTGAGGTTAGGTTGCGAAATGCGATGCGGGTCACAAGGGGTCGTAAGACACAAATTTGGTGTCTACATTAGCATCCCTTGGAAGGAAGAGCCATTGCAATTTATAGCATTTTTGAATTACCTCTTCCTCAACCTCCCATATGACTCTTCATGTCTCCACTCAACTTGTGAATTTACATATTTTTATGAAATGAGAAACAAGATCCATTTTTATAAATCAAATGGACTTTTACAATTCAAATTTAGGAAGTCACTTAAGTGAATGAGATGAATTACCATGATTACGCATAATGAAGAATTAGAAAGAGGGAGAGAAGAAAGAGGGAGGAATAGAGAAGAAGGATAGAAAAATATTTGATAGATCTGATGAAGAAGATCCTCCAGATGAAGAACTTTTTGATGATGATCAAAATATCCTTCTTCATGATGCACAGACACATCATGATGCTAAAAGAGTGTTTATAAGCACAATTGAGATGTTTTTCTGATGTGATCTCAAGGTTCTGCGCAGGAATTACTCACGATGATCTGTCTTTGATCCAAAATGAGAATGAAGATCACTCTTTCACTCCTTAGGTTTTCACAATTATCCCTTTATAGCTCATACCGCTCAAGTTATTTGATTTCCTCTTAATGCTTGATTGGTTTGATTAGATCCCTCATCTCACCGAGATCATTGATATCTCTCCAACTAGATCCTCTAGATTTATTATCTTTCTCAAAATTTCTAGATCATTTCTACTATCCCACCCATATCACTTAAATTGGTTCACTTTCATATGCTCCTCATGGAAAAGGATGAGATCTTAACTAGCTCACTTGACCTAGCTCACCCATCTCACCATAACTAGCTTAATGAGCTCATGTCATCTCCACCACATGAGAGATTATAATGATATAATTTGATGAATCATAGGTTTAAACAATTTTATTGACACTTTTCAAATCAGTGACACCTGCATGATTTCTCTAGATTTTATTTGTTGCACCTTGAGATGTTTTGTCTTACTACGGACACAATCGCGATCAAAATGATGCTTACAAGACTTCTGTGAAGAGTGGATTTCCTTGATTGAGCCATGAAAACACATTACAACCATATAAATATGTCAAAAAGTAGCGAGAGAGTGAAAGTGGATCCAACAACAACTTTCTCGCATCCAAATTAGAGAAATTTGTGCTTTTGGCAAGTCGAGCTAGGACTATTTTTTTAATTTACCATCTTTACATTCCCGATAATTCTTTCCTATCTAGAGAATCTTGAATGTTAAGAATTATCCTATTTGACCACTTTATATATTTATACATGTCGCTCCATGGACACATTCTATTTTTAGTAAGTGCACTATGGGTGTCTGATTTACTAAAAAGGTCTTTAAATTCTTGGTTTTATTCCAGATTCCCTGCTTCAAATTTTGGATGATTCCTTAATTTGAAAAATTAGAAAAAAATATTTTTTTCATCATACGGGAATAATAATGAGAAAATGACAATCCTCCATATCTTGCAAAATTGGCAACTTCATCATGTGAAAAATTAGTTTACATGAAACTAGATATTTCAAGACCCCTCTTTTCAAGTTCTAGATGATTTCACTTATCGTATCTTAAATAAATTCAATTCTTTTTCAAGGAGGGAATATTTTTGATGAGAAATAGAGTCCTCAATATCACTAAAAATTAGGTACTTAATGGCATGAAAACTAGTTTACATGAAACTAGATTTTTTAAGGATCATTTCCTCCAATTTTCAAGTGATTCTTCCCACTGAACCGAGGTAAGTAAAGATGATCCTTCCTAATGAATCATGTCATAAATTAATGGAGGATTAAATATTTTTTAGATTCAATGATGGAGGATGAAGAATAATTCCAAACAGTTAGTCAAAAAATGAGTTTTCATGACCTTTTTACCTTCTTAGTTAACTACAACTTGACCTCGGGAAATAGAAATCATGGTGGATTAAAACTAGGGTTTTCAATTCATGGCTTGGGAGAAGTTTTATGCCCCTACTGTCCCCTTGAGGGTTGGGACAGAGGGTGCAAGAAAATGCACCCTCACCTCTACTTGACAAGTGGCAAGGTTTGATTTCTTAATGAGAAGGAGGAGGAAAACAAGTTGTTACTTACTAGGTGCTTGAAACTGGGTCACATGGTGAACTGAGAAGGGGAAAAGGGTGGGGTGTATTGTAACATTCCCATTTTAAGACTTTAGAAACAAGGAATTTAATTTTATAAATATAATGTTCACTATTCTAAATAAATCATTATTTAGAACAAACATTCCATGCCAATCAAATTCAAATAGATAACCATATGCATCTGTAATGACTCGGTGATCCACCAGATCTATTCATTCCATAACTCGGTAATCTACTGATCTATTTATGTTATCTTAAGTATTGAATACATATTGTATACTTCGTATACTTGGTTTTCCTACCCTACACCAGGTATTGAGTGATCTATTTAAAGAACATATCTAAATATCTATTACCAATATTCATCTGATATCACGTTGTTTTAAACTTGGTGACAGGACAATGCAACCAGTAGCTTACGATACTTTGGCCAAAGATTTACAACATATTGTGTATGTCACTATTCCTAGACAACATACTTGTCATATTGGAATACATCCTTCACCTCACTCCTCTATTATCATGATTGGTCTTTACTGACTACCATCAGTTAATTGTTCTAGGTTTAACCCTAGCCCTAGTTATAAACATGATTTATTATAGGAAGGCGCTCACAATGGCTTAGGGTAAATGGGCATACTTGATTAACCTAAGTCAAATAGATGTGCCAAGGTACCCTGAGCCATTGGAAGCTACTTCCTATCCTAAATATGCCACTAACTCCGACCTAGAGAGAAACTAAGTTCAAGTCCAAGATATTATTGTGTAGAGATCTAGATGATAAATGTGGAAGGGTGATGCCACATGTCAACTACAATGCTATATTCTCTAGAAGACCAAAGTCTTCTTGAAAGTATAGCCCTACAAGCGGTTGGCATGTGCCAACATCCTACAGAAACTACCTCATCGAGATGTACATACTCCAAGGAGATCATTAATGAATTATTAATTTAGATTAAGTCTTGATTACAACAACCCTACTAAACCCTAATCCAACACTCCATAAGTTCTTTCCTAAATTTGTTTCATTTAGTCCATGAAGAACTTTGTTAAACTTTTGATTGCTTTTAATGTTTGTTTTCTCAATTAACAAGCATATTAACCAAAACAGGACAACGATATCATAAGTTTCATTTTAAATGTTCTTTAACTTTTAGGAAGGTTTAACAACCATATATCCAATTAAAGTATACTTCATACTAAATGAAGTCTAATAAATAGTAATCATACCTTCATACCTTTTAGGTTTATATTCAATTGAGAGAGATAAAGAGTCTTTCTCTACATGATTAAGTATTATGGTATATCATTCCCAATATCCATATTTCTTAATGCATGTTCATTATGCAACACATTATTATGTTAAATTGTTTAGATAAAACATGTCATATTATGCAACTCAATAAGTTGCTTCATTATAAGGAAAATGAACTAATTCCCATCATGCATTTTATCAAAGATATCAAGATAAAAATAACATAATATAAAGAATATCAACAAGATGGAACTTTCATCTTCTTTTATAAAAATACAAGATAGTTTACACAACCAATGCAAATAAATCACAACTCACATTCATCATTACAACTTATAAAATTTACAAGACTATGCACTTTAGGCAACTACATAACAACAACCCTCATTCTATAAAGTATACAACTTTTCTTTTATAATACAACAAAAGAATGAATCAGAATTCTTTACTAAGAATTATACATATATCAACGAATGCATCATATAATTTTTCCTTCTTTTACCACTTAAGTCGTCTATCTGCAAAAAATAGCTAGCATGGGACAATTTAATGAATCGAGCATGATAAGCACTAATCATTAAAATGAAGTGCATTCCACTAATTGTTTCATTAAAGCAAACACTTCTTTAATGAGATAATTAAAACATCATACAATAAACATAAGTGATCCCAAACAGAAAAGAAGTACATTAATAAATCTAGATCAACTTTTAAGAAAGAAGTAGAATATAATTAACAATATCTGCCTAAGAATGTAAATTTCTATTAATCCTATCTATAACTTGTAAACAAACAATAGATCCTGCCATCCCATTATTTCATAATTCTATCCTAATAGAATACCACATTTATCTTCTCTATGAGACAAAAGAAGTGTAAACAACATGGTTCATTCTAGGATTATTCATCTATATCCTAAGCAAGAATAAGAAGAACCATTATGTACCATGCCCAAACCTATAACATTTGAAAAATAGACTAGATTAATAACATGAGTTACCTATTCCTTTTTGGGTAACAATCTTACACATTCAACATTAGAATATACATCAAAACAAAATTCCATAACAATACAAGAAGGTATAGAAAATAAAAATAGTCCAACTACAATTCCAATTCCAACTCTTCATGCTAGAAGTTATCAATAAAAGATCAGAAATCAATGTTCACAAACAAAGTAGCCCCAAAGAGGAGTTAATCTCTACTCAAGTTCTTCCCAAAGATAAAGAGTACAAGAGACAAACCTACTCCTATCCATAAAAACTAGGCAAGACTAGTCAACAACATTCAAACCCATAAGTATCAATTTACTTAATAACAAAACCTTCTTGGCTACTAGCTCTCAACATTATTTCAACAATGATTTGAACAAGGTAGACCAACAGGTCATGAGAAATCACCATCTCGAAAGAGAATCGAGTATAGAAAAGTTCAAACAATGAGCTTATCCAAGGACAAAGGAATGGTAACTCAAATAAGGAAAGAACCAATGATAAATCATTTTGTTCTACTGAACAAGAAGTTCCAGTTTCAAACCAATTCAGGATGAAAGCATACTTGCAGACCCAAACCAATATACTATCTCAAAAGAATATGAATTTATATATATTTTCTTTCTCAAAGGAAGCCAAAGACTCAATCAGTATATCAATTCAGAATAACATCCCAAAATAGTAAATGATATCAAGTTCAGAATTACCCACGAACCCAAAATCAAGGACTACAAACCTCTCCACCAAATACAAAAAGGTAAGCATTTCACAATTCAAAAGAATCAAACTCAATACATCTAAATGGAGGAGGTTTCCTTCCTTATTATTTCAATTTCCAAGGTAATAATCCAAATCTTCCAATAAATCCCAAATTTATTTAAAGAGACACTAGGGAGGGAGAGCTAGAACCCAAAAATCCCAATGCAGAAGCTATCTCAATCTTAAATTCCCAAGCAACAAGAATGAAATATCAAAACAAAACTTCACAACCACAAAATTATGAAAGTGGTGCCTTAGTAAAAGACAATACATTCAACCCAGAATGTGGGTTTCTTCTAAATAGCGGGGAAATAACATCCCATTCTATTCTCACACCAAAACCATCTCAAGTGAGTTATTACAATCATAGAACTGAAGTTCAAGTTCCTTTAAAGCAAGACGTTTAAAGTTCCAAATCTCAAAGAGATTTTTAAATGACTCAAACAAGTTTCACATAGTTCTCTTAGGAGTATTCACTCAAGTAAAGATAAAGAGTTATAATCGTAGTCATTTAATAAAAAAATAACCCAATACTAAATACCAGAACATAATTGAATGAATCGACCCAAAAATGAGTGCATAACACTCAAGTGTTAAATAGGAGTATAGAGATGAACCCAAGCTTCACGCACAAACATTCGAAACTACTCAGCAAAAATAATGTGAGTACAATGCTAAATATGAACTCTAAGCAATAGTTCAACAATGCACGAGTTTTCCAAACACTGGTTCTAAACAAAAAGAAGCTCCAACATGGGTCTACATCCAAAAGTAAAATGCAACCCAAAATCAAAAAAAAAATAGAACTCAAGTTTTCCTTAAGTTCGATCCATATATTTTCATGAAATTCAGTTCAAAACTCCATAAATTTGAATACAAGATCAAGAGAGCAAAACAGAGATACATAACAAGTTTCTAATACCATTTTCACTTGCATGTTGTCATAAAACTTGCGAAGAGAAAGTTTCCAAAAATCACTATTTTTCCATGGATTCAAATCAAACACACAAGGATTCACCAAACCCAACAAGAAAAAATAACCAAAAAGACATGAAAACATGAATCTCATGAGAGTAGAGTTTTTCTAATGAATCATTTAGAAGAACACAAAGAATTTTAATAGTTAGAGCCTATCATGCCTGATAGTGCTTCCACCAAATCGAAGGAGACTTCCAGTCGAGCTTCCAACTCTTTTTCTCCTCCACAAAAGATCAAAAATCAAAATTCTTTTCCTCCTATGCCTCATATATTTTCCTTGATAAAAAATAGGCTGAAGAAACCAAAAATAGCTTTGAAGTGAAGGTTGAACTACTGGTTCGAAGAACTAGTTAGCTCCATGCAGAGAAAAATCTGCCATGCAAGAAAAACCAAATGACCTCCTACAAACCCACCTCCTAAGTTTCCAAGACAGTTTGCACACAAAGAA
This sequence comes from Taxus wallichiana var. yunnanensis, assembly GCA_018340775.1. NCBI lineage: Eukaryota > Viridiplantae > Streptophyta > Pinopsida > Cupressales > Taxaceae > Taxus > Taxus wallichiana. The sequence continues at coordinate 918,601,881 of CM031235.1, forward strand.
TCGAGGCTCATAAATGCCATAAATGCCATTCAATCCAAAATTCCCACTTATATTTCCTTTCCACCACCTCCTAAATCGATGAATTGCCAATTCAATGCAAAAATACAATTCCATCTGTTAGTGGAGCTTCCACATAGGCCTCCACCAAGTCTACTAGCCCCCTACCAAATCTGGCAGTACTTCATCATTTAAACCCTTTCAAATCATTTAAATGTCATTGGAACCATCACCCTTATGTCATGCGACCCCTTTAGGTTCCCTTTAATAGTTTAGGATAGATTCAAATAGAACTTAGGTTAGTTTAACAATTACCAACATAGGTCTTAAAACATTAGCCATTAGAATTCCCACCTTAGGTTAGGTTCAATTCATAACCCTTTAGTATTAGGTAATAGCTAAAATAGCCTAGTATCACTTTAGTAACCCTTCCCTAATCCATTTAGCACAATTCTTAGGTTAGGATGCCAACCCCACAATTAGAATAAGAGGCTTAGGTTAGAACAAAATTCAAATAAGTAAACATAGCTAGGACATAGTTGTTCTTACCTAGCTTAGGTTACCATTAGGATAATCCTTAGATTTTAGGACTCTAAACTCATCCTCAGAGAATTTAATTTTTCTTAAGTCCTTATAGTCCTGCCAAGATCAATCACCAAAGACCTGAGCACAACATACAGCTGAATGAAAACATGTTCAAATAAGACCAAAGAATTAGTATCATACAAAATTCAGTCTTCTATGTCCCTTAAACTACTGAATGCCAATTTATCATACAGTCTATGAATAGGATTTTAAACATTCCTTGAATCACTAAACTTGATCCAACGATGAGTGGAAGTAAGTAAATCTTATAACCCAGATTATAGTTCATCTTTCCAAAGTGAAAATAATTCTTGATAACCATATAATTTTAGTCTAATGATTTTAAGAACATAAAAGATTTATCCTTATCAAGCATGATCTTCAATCAGTCAAAAGAACACATCTTTATCTAGAAAATCATATGTCAACACTTGAATGCAAAAAGAGGAATATATCAGTTGTGAGGGTGTTACATGCTTCCCTCCTAAAAATTTAATCATCGTCCCGATGATTATCTCATTTTTAACAGATCACATCAAGGAAAAATCATCTTATTCACTTTTCTTACCATATGTCAAAACATATCAGCATTATTAAGTTCCGAAATCAGCATTACATAGTTGTTTATTTCAAAAATAAATAAATATCTTTAAGCACTCTCACCCAAACTAGCTTACTTATTTTATTATAAAAGATAAAATCTCAATTTTTTTATCAGTCAACAGAATCAATCCTATTCAAATAGATATGGAAAATTAATTTTCATATCCTTAAGGTTTTCCCAAGTTACACTCTCTTCAATACACTAGTCCCATTAGACCTTGCATTGACTTATCTCACGATTTCTCAAATGCAACTAGCGAGTTTCAAGCACTCATATGGGTTTAACCATGATTATTCCTAGGTCCTAAACCATGTGGAATTCCAATTTAACACATGTGATAAATCTGAAACGTATTTCTTAAGAAAATAAATATGGAAAACATCATGCATTCATGACAAAGTAGGAGGTAATGCTAAATGATAAGCTACAGGGTTGATTAATTCAACTATCTCAAAAATCCCACATAATGAGGTGATAACTTGGTAGCCTTGCCAAAAGTTATAGAACTCTTTTTTGGTTTAACCTGAAGAAAGAATTTCTCACCAAGTTCAAATTTCCTATCAACCCTCTTTAATTCAGCACAACTCTTTTGCTTATATGCTGCTTCTTTCAAGCATTCACAAATCAATTTAACTTCTTGTTCCATTTCTAAGAATTTCAAGTCCAATTACCTCTCTTATCCTCTATGTTGTCCCAACTAACAGGGGTTCTACATTTTCTTCCGTATAATGCCTCAAAAGGTGCCATCTTAAGAGAAGCATGATATGTATTATTGTATGTGAATTCAACTAATAGAAGGTACTCTTCCCACTTATATTTTTGATCCATGCAATACATCCGTAACATTCTTTCAGTCTGTCCATCTGATTTCCGAATAATACGCAAAACTAAAATTCAACTTAGTTCCTAGAGTTACATTAAGCATTTGCCAAAATCTTGACATCATTCTAGGATCTCTATCCAAAATGATTAATTCAGGTACTCCATGTAATCTGAAAATTTTGTGTACAAATCTTCTTGCCAAAACAGGAGAATCATCCTTCAAATTCCCAACAATAAAATGTACTACCTTTGTTAGTTTATCCATAACTACTAAAATAACATCATGTTTATTTCTCGACATAGGTAACCCTTATACAAAATCCATGCTTATTACTTACCACTTGTATTGTGGTATGCTATGAGGATACAAAAAACCGGTTGGGTGCATGTGTTCCACCTTAATAGGTTAACATTCAAGGCAATGTGTCACAAAGTCGATATATCATTTTTCATCCTCTTCTAGAAATATTGTTGTTTTACATCAGCAAGCATCTTTGTAATGCCGGGTTCTAGAAAAAGATGAATTGTGAAATTCTGCTAACAATTTCTTTCTCAAATCATTTAGTGAAGGTACATAGACTTTGTTTTGAAATCATAATATTCCTTCGTTATCAAAGCGAAAACCTTTATACCTCAAATCATTCAAATCTGCAGCAAGTGCTACTTTTACTTGCTGAAAGTAAGAGTCAGATTCCATAACACTTTTTACTTCATCCTTAAACTGAGTTCTTAACGTTATAAGAGCATAAATGTGCTTCCTATGACTTAGAGCATCATCCACTCTATTTTCTTTACCCTTTATATAACTGATGTCAAAATCATATTGAGACAAAAACTCTAACCACCTTCATTGTCTTGCATTAAGATTTGGTTGAGTGAAGATATAATTTAGTCCAAGGTGATTAGTTTTCAATTCAAAAGGTTTACCAAGAAGGTAATGTCTCCAAACTTGTAGTGCATGAACAATGGTAGCAAGCTCTAAATCATGTGGAGCATAATTCAACTCATGTAACTTTAGTTTTCTACTTTCATAAGCTATGACATGTCCATTTTGTAACAAAATACCTCCTAGACCTTCTACTAGATGCATCGATTACCACCATAAAATCTCCATTAGGATCAACCTCAAGACTGCTTAGAATAGGTGTTGAATTTAATTGTTCCTTTAAGGTTTTGAATGCAATTTCACATTTTCCTCCAAATAAACTTTTTATATTTCTTCTATAAGGAAGTTATTGGTGTAGCTTTTATTTTTAGTTTTGATGCTAATTTATTAGAAATAAAACATTCAGTAGCTCCGGTATCAAAAGAATAGTTATAGGTAAGCCAAATAACTTACCCGAAACTTCTATGGGTGTGTCCTGTTTCTCAATATTCACAAAGCTATCTTGTGAGCTACTTTTGCAGCATGTATCTTGTGTTGCTGATTATGATCATTCTTCTTCAAAGGACATTGATTTACATAATGATATTTTCCATAGTTATAAAAACCTCCTATAGGTCCCTTCCTAGGCTCGGGTTTATTTCCAGCCTTAGAGTTATCGTTCTAACCCCCATAGGACTTTTGTCCGTTATTATTGTTCTTAGCAAAGTTGTTCCATGCATTACCAACAAACTTGTTTGTTGTTGCTTTCTTATTAGTATCAGATGAAAAATTACTTTTCATTCTAAATTTCTTCCATGGTCCTTTCTTAGGTGTAAGAGATGATGAAGAGGAGTTGGGATTTTCTTCCTTACTTCCTCCTTGTGAGTGGAAATTGCCTTTAATTTCTGTTCTCACCTTATGGATTTTTCAACAACCCCTTCCATCGTGGTTAGGATGTGAACATCCACCTCTCCCCTATAATGGGATTCAATCCCATGATGAATTTATGTATCCTAAACTTCTCATCGATTTATCTTGGGTACATACTTAAGGATTTTTATAAATCGCTCCCAAGTACTCGATTATAGATTAACTTTCCTTGAGCTAAGTTATGGAATTAAGACATTTTCTAATCATAGTAAAGGTGTGGCAGCCATTTTTTCCTAAACTAACCTTTAAATTGATCCCATGTGATATTAGCTTCATCAATATTCAACTCAGCCTTACGGTTGTCCCACCATGAAGATGCTTTGTGAGAAAGCTAATATGCTCCCCATATCGCCTTTGTTTCTTCTAAGAAATTCCTTATTGCAAAGTATTTCTCCATTTCGCTGAGCCAGTTCTCATCTCCATCTCCTAATGTGGTGCCATCAAACTTAGGTGGAATTATCCTTTTTATATCATTAGTGAGTTCAGTTGCTAGCCTAGCCTTTTTGTTCTCAGGCTAAACAGGTATATTAACATTGTTATTATCAACACCCACATTGGTGTTGTCCCCTAGAGGTGGCTAATTATTGTTATCATCTTCTTCTTCCTCCTCATTACCCATTACTTGTTGTTCAAGTATAGCCAAATGATCTCTTGTGTCCAACAGGGCAAAGGATCTCATCGAGTTTCTAGGCAGTTACTTCTCCTTCCTCAGGCCGAGGGTTATTTGCACAACATTTCCTCTTGTTCTAACCATTTTATGTTACAAGAAAATTTAAGTTTCATCAAATTATGGACCATGAATAGGTCAAAGAGCTCGCACCTTCACTCTTGATACCAAGATGTAACATTCCCATTTTAAGACTTTAGAAATAAGGGATTTTTTATATATATATATAATGTTCACTGTTCTAAATAAATCATTATTTAGAACAAACATTCCATGCCAATCGAATTCAAATAGATAACCATATCAAAGTAATGACTCGGTGATCCACCGATCTATTCATTTCCATAACTCGGTAATCTACCGATCTATTTATGTTATCTTAAGTATTGAATACATATTGTATACTTCATATACTTGGTTTTCCTACCCTACATACTAAGTCTTGAGTGATTTTTAAAGAACATATCTAAATATTTGTTACCAATATTCATCTGATATCACGTTGTTTTAAACTTGGTGACATAGGACAACACAACCAGCAACTTGTGATACTTTGGCCAAATATTTACAACATACTGTGTATGTCACTATTCCTAGATGACATACTCGTCATATTGGAATACGTCCTTCACCTCACTCCTCTATTATCATGATTGGTCTTTACTAACTACTCATCAGTCCACTTGTCCCAGGTTTAACCCTAGCCCTAGTTAGAAACATAACTTATTATAGGAAGATGCTCACAATGGCTTAGGGTAAATGGGCATACTCGGTTGACCTAAGTCAACCGGATGTGCCAAGTACCTGAGCCATTGGAAGCTACTTCCTATCCTAAATATGCCACTAACCTTGACCTAGAGAGAAACTAAGTTCAAGTCCAAGTTCTTATTGTGTGTAGATCTGGATGATCAATGCGGAAGGGTGATGCCACATGTCAACTACAATGTTGTATTCTCGAGAAGACCCAAGTCTTCTCAAAATACAACCCTGCAGTTGGTGTGTGCCAACATCCTACAGAAACTACCTCATCGAGATGTACATACCCCAAGGAGATCATTAATGAATTATTAATTTGGATTAAGTCTTGATTACAACAACCTGCTAAACCCTAATCCAACACTCCATAAGTTCTTTCCTAAATTTGTTTCATTTAGTCCATGAAGAACTTCCTTAAACTTATGATTGCTTTTAATGTTCGTTTTCTCGGTTTAACCAATAGTTAACCAAAACAAGACAACGATATCATAAGTTTCATTTAAAATGTACTTTAACTTTCAGGAAGGTTTAACAACCACATATATCCAATTAAAGTAGACTTCATACAAAATGAAGTCTAATAATTAGTAATCATATCTCCAAACCTTTTAGGTTTATATTCAATTGAGAGAGAGAAAGAGTCTTCCTCTAAATGATTAAGTATTAGGGTATATCATTCCCAATATCCATAGTTCTTACTTCATGTTTATTATGCAACACATTACTATGTTAAATTGTTTAGATAAAACACATCATATTATGCAACTCAACAAGTTGCTTCATTATAAGGGAAATTGAACTAATTCCCATTATCCATCTTATCAAAGATAACAAGATAAACATAACATAATATAAAGAATATCAACAAGATGGAACTTTCATCTTCTTTATAAAAGTATGAGATAATTTACACAACCAATGCAAATAAATCACAACTCACAATTCATCATTACAACTTATAAAATTTACAAGACTATGCACTTTAGGCATACTACATAACAACAACCCTCATTCTATAAAGTATACAACTTTTCTTTTACAATACAACAAAAGAATGAATCAAAATTCTTTACTAAGAATTAGACATATATCAGCCAATGCATCATATAAGTTTTTTCCTTCTTTTACCACTTAAGTTGTCCATCTGCAAAAATAGCTAGCATGGGTCAGTTTAATGAACTGAGCATGATAAGCACTAATCATTAAAATGAAGTGCATTCCACTAATTGTTTCATTAAAGCAACACTTGCTTTAATGAGATAATTAAAACATCATACAATAAACATAAGTGATCCCAAATAGAAAAGAAGTACATTAATAAATCTAGATCAATTTTAAGAAAGAGAATAATATAATAAACAATATCTTACCTAAGAACTTAAAGTTCTATTAATCCTATCAATGGCTTGTAAACAAACAATAATCCTTGCCATCCCATTATTTCATAATTCTATCCTAATAGAATACCACATTTATCTTCTCTATGAGACAAAAATAAGTGTAAACAACATGGTTCATTCTAGGATTATTCATCTATATCCTAAGCAAGAATAAGAAGAACCATTATGTACCATGCCCAAACCTATAACATCTAAAAATAGACTAGATTAATAACATGAGTTACCTGTTCCTTTCTAGGTAACAATCTTGCACATTCAACATTAGAATATACATCAAAAAAATTCCATAACAATACAAGAAGGTATAGAAAATCAGAATAGTCCAACTATAATTCCAATTCCAACTCTTCATGTTAGAAGTTATCAATCAAAGATCAAAAATCAATGTTCACAAACAAAGTAGCCCCGAAGAGGAGTTAATCTCTACTCAAGTTCTTCACAAAAGATAAAGAGTACAAGAGACAAACCTACTCCTATCCATATAAACTAGGCAAGACTAGTCAACAACAATCAAACCCATAAGTATCAATTTACTTATTAGCATAAACCTTCTTGGCTACTAGCTCTCTACATTATTTCAATCAATGATTCGAAAGGTAGACCAACAGGTCAAAATAAATCACCATCTCGAAAGAGAATCGAGTACAGAAAGTTCAAACAATGAGCTTATCCAAGGACAGAGGAATGGTAACTCAAATAAGGAAAGAACCAATGATAAATCATTTTTTTCTTTGAAAAAAAGAAGTTCCAGTTTCAAACCAATTCAGGATGAAAGCATATGCTGCAGACCCGAACAATATATCTCATAAAAAAATATATATATATATATATATATATATATTTTTCTCAAAAAGAAGCCAAAGACTCAATCACTGTATCAGTTGAGAATAACATCCCAAAATAGTAACATATCAAGTTCAGAATTACCCACGAACCCAAAACTGAAGACTCACAAAGGCCTCTCCACCAAATACAAAAAGGTAAGTAGTTCGTAATTCAAAAGAATCAAACTCAATACAACTAAATAGAGAAGGAATCCTTCCTAATTATTTCAATGTCCAAGGTAATAACCAAATCTTCCACTAAGACCCAAATTTATTTAAAGAGACGAAGAGAGGGAGAGCAAGAACCCAAAACACCTAATACAGAAGATGTCTCAGTCTTAACTCCAAAGCAAAAGAATGGAATATCAAAACAAAACTTCACAACCACGAAATTGTGATAGTGGTGACTTAGTACAAAACAATACAGTCAACCCAAAACATGGGTTTCTTCAAAAATGGGGAAAGAACATCCCATTCTATTCTCACACCAATACCATCTCAAGGGAGTCATTACAGTCATAAACAAAGTTCCACATTCTTTAGCAGCTGACATTTAAAGTTCCAAATCTCAAAGAGATTTTAAACGACTCAAACAAGCTTTCACCCAGTTCCCTGGTGAGTAGTCACTCAAATAAAGAGTTATAAGCTTAGTCATTTAATAAAAGAATAACCCAATACAAAATACTAGAATAATTGAATGAATCGACCCAAATATGAGTCCATAACACTCAAGTGTTAAATAGAAGTACAGAGATGAACCCGAGCTTCAAACACAAATATTCAGAACTACACTAGCAAAATAATGTGAGTACAATGCTAAATATGAACTCCAAGCAATAGTTCAGTAATGCATAAGTTTCCAAACACTTGGTTCTAAAAAAAAGCTCTAAACAAAATTTAATCAAAACACAAAGTTCGTCACAAAACATCCAAATTCAACCCAAAAGCAAAATAAAACAGAACTCAAGTTTCCTTAAGTTTAGATCCATATATTTTCACGACAGTCAGTTCAAAGCTCCATAACTTTGAATACAAGATCAAGAGTGCAAAAAAGAGATACAAAACAAGTTTCACATACCATTTTCACTTGCATGTTGTCATAAAACTTACACAGAGAGATAGTTTCCAAAACATTACTATTTTTCCATGGATTCAAATCAAACACACAAGGATTCACCAAACCCAACAAGAAAAATAACTAGACAAACATGAAAACATGAATCTCATGAGAGTAGAGTTGTTCTAATGAATCATTTAGAAGAACACAAAGAATTTTAATAGTTAGAGCCTATCATGCCTGATAGTGCTTCCACCAAATCGAAGGAGACTTCTCAAATCCAACTTCCACTCTTTTTCTCCTCCATGAAAGATCAACAATCAAACTTATTTTCCTCCTACACCTCATATACTTTCCTTCGATCAAAAATAGGCTAAAGAAACCAAAAATAGCTTTGAAGTGAAGGTCAAACTGTTGGTTCGAAGAACCAGTTAGCTCCATGCAGAGAAAATCTGCCATGCATGAAAAACCAAATGACCTCCTACAAACCCACCTCTAAGTTTCCAAGATGGTTTGCACACAAAGACCGAGGCTCATAAATTCCATAAATGTCATTCAATCCAAAATTCCCACTTATCTTTCCTTGCCACCACCTCCTAAATCTAGCGAATGCCAATTCAATACAAAAATACAATTCCATCTTTTAGTGGAGCTTCCACGTAGGCCTCCACCAAGTCTACTAGCCCCCTGCCAAATCTAGTAGTACTTCTCATCATTTAAACCCTTTCAAATCATTTAAATGTCCATTGGAACCATCACCCTTGTGTCATGTGACCCCTTTAGGTTCCCTTTAATAGTTTAGGTTAGATTCAAATAGAACTTAGGTTAGTTTAACAATTACCAACATAGGTCTTAAAACATTAGCCATTAGAATTCCCACCTTAGGTTAGGTTCAATTCATAACCCTTTAGTATTAGGTAATAGCTAAAATAGCCTAGTATCACTTTAGTAACCCTTCCTAATCCATTTAGCACAATGCTTAGGTTAGGATGCCAACCCAACAATTAGAATAAGAGGCTTAGGTTAGAACAAAATTCAAATAAGTAAACATAGCTAGAACATAGTTGTTCTTACCTAGCTTAGGTTACCGTTAGGATAATCCTTAGGTTTTAGGACTCCAAATTCATCCTCAGAGAATTGAATTTTCTTAAGTCCTTATATGTCCTACCAAGATCAATCACCAAAGACCCGAGCATAACATACAACTTGAACGAAAACATGTTCAAATAAGACCAAGAATTAGTATCATACAAAATTTAGTCTTCTATGTCCCTTAAACTACTAAATGCCAATTTACCATTCAATCTATGAAGAGGATTTGAAACATTCCTTGGATCACTGAAATTGATCCAAGGATGAGTCAGAAGAAGAAATAAGTCTGCAACTCTTAAAGCCAGATTGCAGCTCATCTTTCCAAAGTGAAAATGAATTCTTGATAACCATATAATTTTAGTCTAATGATTTTTAAGAATAGAAAATATTTATCCTTATCAAGCATGATCTTCAATAGTCAAAAGAACACATCTTTATCCAGAAAATCACATGTCAACACTTGAATGCAAAAGAGGAATATATCAGTTGTCGAGGGTGTTACATGCTTCCCTCCTAAAAAGAATCATCATCTCGATGATTATCTCATTTTTAATAGATTGCATCAAGGAAAAATCATCTTATTCACTTTTCTTACCATATGTCAAAAACATATCAGCATTATTAAGTTCCAAAAATCAACATTACATAGTTGTTTATTCAAAATAAATAAATATCTACCCAAAACTAGGCTTACTTATTGTATTATAAAGATAAAATCACAATTTTTTTATCAGTCAACAGAATCAATCCTATTCAAATAGATATGGAAAAGTAGTTTTCATATCCTCAAGGTTTTCCCAAGTTGCACTCTCTTCATTAAATTGTCCCATTGGACCTTGCATTGACTTATCTCATGATTTCTCAAATGCAACTAGGTGAGTTTCAAGCACTCATATGGGTTTAACCATGATTATTCCTGGGTCTGGACCTACAAGGAATTCCAATTTAACACATGTGATAAATCTAAAACGTATTTCTTAAGCAAAGAAATATGGAAAACATCATGCATTCATGACAAAGCAGGAGGTAATGCTAAACGATAAGCTACAGGGTTGATTACTTCAACTATCTCAAAAGGTCCCACATAACGAGGTGATAACTTGGCAGCCTTGCCAAAAGTTATAGAACTCTTTTTTCAGGTTTAACCCAAAGAAAGACTTTCTCACCAAGTTCAAATTTCCTATCAACCCTCTTTAAGTCAGCATAACTCTTTTTCCTATCTTGTTGCTTCTTTCAAGCGTTCACAAATCAATTTAACTTGTTCCATTTCAGTAAGAATTTTAGGTCCAATTACCTCTCTATCCTCTATGTTGTCCCAACTAATAGGGGTTCTACATTTTCTTCCATATAATGCCTCGAAAGGTGCCATCTTAAGAGAAGCATGATATGTATTATTGTATGTGAATTCAACTAATGGAAGGTACTCTTCCCACTTATACTATTGATCCATGTAATACATCCATAACATATCTTCTAAAACTTGATTTACTCTTTTAGTCTATCCATCCATTTCCATGATACGTAGAACTAAAATTCAGCTTAGTTCCTAGAGTTGCATTAAGCATTTGCCAAAATCTTGACGTCATTCTAGGATCTCTATCCAAAATGATTAATTCAGGTACTCCATGTAATCTAAAAATTTCATGTATAAATCTTTTGCCAAAATAGGAGAATCATCCTTTAGATTCCCAGCAATAAAATGTGCTACCTTTGTTAGTTTATCCACAACTACTAAAATAACATCATGTTTATTTCTTGACATAGGTAACCCTTGTACAAAATCCATGCTTATTACTTGCCACTTGTACTGGTATGCTATGAGGATACAAAAAATGGCTGGGTGCATATGTTCCACCTTAACACGTTGACATTCAAGGCAATGTGTCACAAAGTCTATAACATCCTTTTTCATCCCTTTCCAGAAATATTGTTGTTTTATATCAGTAAGCATTTTTGTAATGCCAGGGTGTCCAGAAAAAGGTGAATTGTGAAATTCTGCTAACAATTTCTTTCTCAAATCATTTAGCGAAGGTACATAGACTCTGTTTTCAAATCATAAGATTCCTTTGTTATCAAAGCAAAAACCTTTATACCTCAAATCATTCAAATCTGCAGCAAGTGCTACTTTTACTTGCTAAAAGTAAGAGTCAGATTCCATAACACTTTTTACTTCATCCTTAAACTGAGTTCTTAATGTTATAAGAGCATAAATGTGCTTCCTACGACTTAGAGCATCAACCACTCTATTTTCTTTACCCTTATATAACTGATGTCAAAATCATATTGAGACAAAAACTCTAACCACCTTCGTTGTCTTGCATTAAGATTTGGCTGAGTGAAGATATACTTCAGTCCAAGGTGATCAGTTTTCAATTCAAAAGGTTTACCAAGCAAGTAATGTCTCCAAACTTGTAGTGCATGAATAATGGCAGCAAGCTCTAAATCATGTGGAGCATAATTCAACTCATGTAACTTTAGTTTTCTACTTTCATAAGCTATGACATGTCCATTTTGTAACAAAATACCTCCTAGACCTTCACCTGATGCATCAATTACCACCATAAAATCTCCATTAGGATCTGGTACTGCAAGAATAGGTGCTGAAGTTAATTGTTCCTTCAAGGTTTTGAATGCAATTTCACATTTCTCACTCCAAACAAACTTTTTATCTTTCTTCTGTAAGGAAGTTATTGGTGCAACTATCTTAGAAAAATCTTTTACAAATTTCCTATAGTAGCCAACAAGTCCCATGAAGCTTCTAACTTCATGTACATTCTTAGGTGTAGGCCACTCTATTATAGCTACAATTTTTGAAGGATCTACAACAATTCCATTCTTACTTATTACATGTCCCAAATAGTGTACTTTTGTGTCATAGAAAGAACATTTAGACAACTTACCAAATAACCATCTCTTTCTTAATATTCCCAAAACTATCTTCAAATGCTCATGATGTTCCTCAATACTTTTTGAATATATGAGAATGTCATCCAAGAATATGAGCAAAATTTTTCCAAGTATTCTTGAAAGATATTATTCATTAAATTCATAAATGTTGTAGGTGCATTAGTTAATCCAAAAGGTAAAACCATGAACTCATAATGTCCATACCTTGTTCTGAAAGTTGTTTTATGAATATCCTCATCCTTAATTCACAATTGATGATATCCAGATCAAAGATCTATCTTAGAATATACCGATGCTCCACGCATCTGATCAAATAAATCATCAATCCTAGGGAGTGGGTATCTATTCTTGATTGTTTCTTTGTTTAACATTCATAATCAATGCACAATCTAAGGGTTCCATCCTTCTTTTTCACAAAAATTACAGGTGCTCCCCAAGGTGAAACACTTGGTCTAATCAAACCTTTAGACAAAATTCATGCAACTGAGCCTTAAGCTCTACTAATTCTGTAGTAGTCATTCGATACGGTGCTTTAGAAATAGGTTCGAGTTCCGAGATGATCTCAATCATGAAATCAAACTCCCTTTTGGGTGGAAGACCTAAAATTCTTCCAGAAATACGTCACTAAAGTCTCATAACAACGGATATCATTCCATAATATCACTGCTCTCTTCTATTGATTCAGTAATTTTTACTGCATATAAGGTACAACCTTTATTTTTGGCCTTTTTAAGTTGCATAGCTGACAGTTTTCTAACAAAAATCTCATATTTCACACCTTGAATCTCTATTGTTTTCTGGTACAGTCATCTAAACAACTAATGTGTTTTTCAAAATAGTCCACTTTAGCCTTATGTTCTACTAACTAATTAACACCTATGATTACATCATAAGACCCCAAAGGTGCAACATAAAGATCAACCTCAGTGGAAAATTTAGGTAAATCAAGGACTGCTCCAAAAAGACACATACTAACCATATGAACAACATTGTTCCCATACTGTATAGTCCATGTTTTATCCATGTTTCCATCTTTTCTTTTTATTTTGATGCTAATTTACTAGAAATAAAACATTCAGTAGCTCGGTATCAAAAAGAATAGTTATAGGTAAGCCAAATAACTTACCCAGAACTTCTATGGGTGTGGCCTATTTCTCATCCTACTTGTCAGCTACTGCAGTGTATCTTGTGCTGCTGATTACGATCATCCTTCTTCAAAGGACATTGATTCACATAATGATCTTTGCCACATAGTTATAACAGCCTCCTACAGGTCCCTTCCTAGGCTCGGGTTTATTTCCAGCCTTAGAGTTATCATTCTGACCCCCATAGGACTTCTCCCATTATTATTGTTCTTAGCAAAGTTGTTTTTTCCATGCATTACCAGAAAACTTGTTTGTTGCTGCTTTCTTATTAGTATCAAATGAAAACTTACTTTTCATTCCAAATTTCTTCCATGGTCCTTTCTTAGGTGTAAGAGATGATGAAGAGGAGTTGGGATTTTTCTTCCTTACTTCCTCCTTGTGAGTAGAAATTTCCTTTAATTTATGTTCCTGCCTTATGGATTTTCAACAACCCCTTCCATCGTGGTTGGGCTGTGAACATCCACCTCTCCCCCTATAATGAGATTCAATCCCATGATGAATTTTTGTATCCTGAACTTCTCATCAGTTTGGTACTGAGGTACATACTTAAGGAGTTTTGTAAATCACTCCCAGTACTCAGTTATAGTTAGCTTTCCTTGAGCTAAGTTATGGAATTCAGTCATTTTCTGATCATAGTAGAGTTGTGGCAGCCATCGTTTCCTAAAGTAACCTTTAAATTGATCCCATGTGATATTAGCTTCATCAATATTCAACTCAGCCTTACGGTTGTCCCACCATGAAGATGCTTCATGAGAAAGCTGATATGCTCCCCATATCGCCTTTGTTTCTTTTGAGAAATTCCTTATTAAAAATTATTTCTCCATTTCACTTGAGCCAATTCTCATCTCCATCTCCTAATGTGGTGCCATCAAACTTAGGTGGACTTATCCTTTTTATATCATTAGTGAGTTTAAGTGCTAGCCTAGCCTTTTTGTTCTCAGGCTGAACAGGTATGTTAACATTGTTATTATCAACACCCACATTGGCATTGTCCCCTAGAGGTGGCTGATTATTGTTATCAACTTCTTCTTCCTCCTCATTACCCATTACTTTCTTGTTCAAGTACAACCAAATGATCTCTTGTGTCCAACAGGGCAAGCAAGGATCTCATCGAGTTTCTGGTAGTTGCTGCTCCTTCCTCAGGCGGAGGGTTATTTGCAACATTTCCTCTTGTTCTAACCATTTTCTATTACAAGAAAATTTAAGTTTCATCAGATTATGGACACAATAGGTCCAAGAGCTACAACCTTCAGCTCTAATACCAAGATGTAACATTCCCATTTTAAGACTTTAGAAACAAGGGAATTTTTTTATAAATATAATGTTCACTATTCTAAATAAAGCATTATTTAGAACAAACATTCCATGCCAATCAAATTCAAATAGATAACCATATGCAGTTGTAATGACTCGGTGATCCACCGATCTATTCATTCCATAACTCGGTAAGCTACCGATCTATTTATGTTATCTTAAGTATTGAATACATATTGTATACTTCATATACTTGGTTTTCCTACCCTACACTGGTATTGAGTGATTTGTTTAAAGAACATATCTAAATATCTATTACCAATATTCATCTGATATCATGTTGTTTTAAACTTGGTGACATAGGACAATGTAACTAGCAACTTGCGATACTTTGGCCAAAGATTTACAACATACTGTGTATGTCACTATTCCTAGATGACATACTCATCATATTGGAATACATCCTTCACCTCACTCCTCTATTATCATGATTGGTCTTTACTGACTACCATCAGTCCACTTGTCCCAGGTTTAACCCTAGCCCTAGTTAGAAACATAACTTATTATAGGAAGATGCTCACAATGGCTTAGGGTAAATGGGCATACTCGGTTGACCTAAGTCAACCGGATGTGCCAAGGTACCCTGAGCCATTGGAAGCTACTTCCTATCCTAAATATGCCACTAACCTGACCTAGAGAGAAACTAAGTTCAAGTCCAAGTTCTTATTGTGTGTAGATCTAGATGATCAATGCGGAAGGGTGATGCCACATGTCAACTACAATGATTGTATTCTCGAGAAGACCCAAGTCTTCTCAAAAGTACAACCCTGTAGTTGGCATGTGCCAACATCCTACAGAAACTACCTCATCGAGATGTACATACCCCAAGGAGATCATTAATGAATTATTAATTTGGATTAAGTCTTGATTACAAACCTGCTAAACCCTAATCCAACACTCCATAAGTTCTTTCCTAAATTTGTTTCATTTAGTCCATGAAGAACTTCATTAAACTTATGGTTACTTTTAATGTTCGTTTTCTCAGTTTAACCAACAGTTAACCAAAACAGGACAACGATATCATAAGTTTCATTTAAAATGTACTTTAACTTTTAGGAAGGTTTAACAACCGCATATATCCAATTAAAGTAGACTTCATACAAAATGAAGTCTAATAAATAGTAATCATATCTCCAAACCTTTTAGGTTTATATTCAATTGAGAGAGAGAAAGAGTCTTTCTCTACATGATTAAGTATTAGGGTATATCATTCCCAATATCCATATTTCTTAATGCATGTTCATTATGCATCACATTATTATGTTAAATTGTTTAGATAAAACACATCATATTATGCAACTCAACAAGTTGCTTCATTATAGGGGAAATTGAACTAATTCCCATTATCCATTTTATCAAAGATAACAAGATAAGCATAACATAATATAAAGAATATCAACAAGATGGAACTTTCATCTTCTTTATAAAAGTATGAGATAATTTACACAACCAATGCAAATAAATCACAACTCACAATTCATCATTACAACTTATAAAATTTACAAGACTATGCACTTTAGGCAAACATAACAACAACCTTCATTCTATAAAGTATACAACTTTTCTTTTACAATACAACAAAAGAATGAATCAGAATTCTTTACTAAGAATTATACATATATCATCCAATGCATCATATAATTTTTTTCCTTCTTTTACCACTTAAGTCATCCATCTGCAAAAATAGCTAGCACGGTCAGTTCAATGAACTGAGCATGATAAGCACTAATCATTAAAACAAAGTGCATTCCACTAATTGTTTCATTAAAGCAACACTGCTTTAATGAGACAATTAAAACATCATACAATAAACATAAGTGATCACAAACAAAAAAGAAGTACATTAATAAATCTAGATCAACTTTTAAGAAAGAAGCAGAATATAATTAACAATATCTTCCTAAGAACTTAAAGTTCTATTGATCCTATCTATAACTTGTAAACAAACAATAGATCCAACCATCCCATTATTTCATAATTCTATCCTAATAAAATACCACATTTATCTTCTCTATGAGACAAAATAAGTGTAAACATCATGATTCATTCTAGGATTATTCATCTATATCCAAAGCAAGAATAAGAATAACCATTATATACCATGCCCAAACCTATAACATATGAAAAATAGACCAGATTAATAACATGAGTTACCTGTTCCTTTCCGGGTAATAATCTTGCACATTCAACATTAGAATATACATCAAAACAGAATTCCATAACAATACAAGAAGGTATAGAAAATCATAATAGTCCAACTACAATTCCAATTCCAACTCTTCATGTTAGAAGTTATCAATCAAAGATCAAAAATCAATGTTCACAAACAAAGTAGCCCCAAAGAGGAGTTAATCTCTACTCAAGTTCTTCACAAAAGATAAAGAGTACAAGAGACAAACCTACTCCTATCCATATAAACTAGGCAAGACTAGTCAACAATAGTCAAACCCATAAGTATCAATTTACTTAATAACAAAACCTTCTTGGCTACTAGCTCTCTACATTATTTCAACAATGATTCGAACAAGGTAGACCAATGGTCAAAATAAATCACCTTCTACTAAAAGTTCAAACAATGAGCTTATCCAAGAAAAGAAATGTAACTCAAATAAGGAAAGAACCATGATAAATCATTTCATTCAACTAAGAGGAATTCCGATTCAGCTAATAAATGAAAGTATCAAGAACCTAACAATAAACTGATCTCAAAAGAATACGAATTTATATATATTTTCTTTCTCAAAGGAAGCCAAAGACTCAATCATTGTATCAGTTGAGAATAACATCCCAAAATAGTAACATATCAAGTTTAGAATTACCCACGAACCCAAAACTGAAGACTTACAATTGCCTCTCCACCAAATACAAAAAGGTAAGCAGTTCACAATTCAAAAGAATCAAACTCAATACAACTGAATGGAGGAGGTTTCCTTCCTAATTATTTCAGTGTCCAAGGTAATAATCCAAATCTTCCACTAAAGCCCAAATTTATTTAAAGAGACAGAGAGAGGGGTAGCCATAACCAAAATGCCTAATATAGAAGTGTCTCGGTCTTAAATTCCCAAGCAACAAGAATGGAATATAAAAAAAAACTTCACAACCATGAAATTGTGACAGTGGTGCCTTAGTACAAAATAATACAGTCAACCCAAATGCATGTTTCTATTACAAGTGGGAAAGAACATCCCATTCTATTCTCACACCAAACCATCTCAAGGGAGTCGTTACAATCATAGAATTGAAGTTCTAAGTTTCTAAAGCTAGACATTTAAAGTTCCAAATCTCAAAGAGATTTTTAAATGACTCAAACAAGTTCCCACACAGTTCCCTGGTGAGTATTCACTCAAGTAAAGAGTTATAAGCTTAGTCATTAATAAAAGAATAACCCAATACAAAATACCAGAATAGATTCAAATGAATTGACCCAAATACGAGTCCATAACACTCAAGTGTTAAATAGAAGTACAGAGACGAACCCAAGCTTCAAACACAAACATTCAGAACTACACTAGAAAAAAATAATGTGAGTACAGTGCTAAATATGAACTCCAAGCAATAGTTCAATGTAAGTTTTCCAAACACGGTTCCAAACAAAACGAAGCTCCAACATAGTTTAATCAAAAAAGAAAGCTCCAACATAAGTCTACATCCAAAAAAATGAAAAAAAATAAACAAAAACTCAAGTTTCCCTTAAGTTCAGATCCATATATTTTCACGACAGTCAATTCAAAGCTGCATAACTTCAAATACAAGATCGATATTGCAAAGCGAGATACATAGAACAAATTCACATACCATTTTCACTTGCATGATGTCATAAAAATTGCACAGAGAGACAGTTTCCAAACAATACTATTTTTCCATGGATTCAAATCAAACACACAAGGATTCACCAAACCCAACAAGAAAAAATAACCAGAAAGACATGAAAACATGAATCTCATGAGAGCAGAGTTGTTCTAATGAATCATTTAGAAGAATGCAAAAGAATTTTAATAGTTAGAGCCTATCATTCCTGATAGTGCTTCCACCAAATCGAAGGAGACTTCCAGCTGAGCTTCCAACTCTTTTTCTCCTCCACAAAATATCAACAATCAAACTTCTTTTCCTCCTACGCCTCATATATTTTCCTTCATCAAAAATAGGCCAAAGAAACCAAAAATAGCTTTGAAGTGAAGGTCAAACTGTTGGTTTGAAGAACCAATTAGCTCTCATGCAGAGAAAAATCCATGCATGAAAAACCAAATGACCTCCTACAAACCCACCTCCTAAGTTTCCAAGACGGTTTACACATAAGATCGAGGCTCATAAATGCCATTCCATTCAATCAAAATTCCCGCTTATCTTTCATTTCCATCACCTCCTAAATCTGGCGAATGCCAAATCAATGCTAAAATAAAATTCCATCTATTAGTGGAGCTTCCACATAGGCCTCCACCAAGTCTATTGCCCCCTGCCAAATCTGGTAGTACCTCATCATTTAAACCCTTTCAAATCATTTAAATGCCATTGGAACCATCGCCCTTGTGTCATGTGACCCCTTAGGTTCCCTTTAATAGTTTAGGTTAGATTCAAATAGAACTTAGGTTAATTTAACAATTACCAACATAGGTCTTAGAACATTAGCCATTAGAATTCCCACCTTAGGTTAGGTTCAATTCATAACCCTTTAGTTATTAGGTAATAGCTAAAATAGCCTAGTATCACTTTAGTAACCCTTCCCTAATCCATTTAGCACAATTCTTAGGTTAGGATGCTAACCCCTCAATTAGAATAAGAGGCTTAGGTTAGAATAGAATTCAAATAAGTAAACATAGCTAGGACATAGCTGTTCTTACCTAGCTTAGGTTACCGTTAGGATAATCCTTAGATTTTTAGGACTCCAAATTCATCCTCAAAGAATTGAATTTTTCTTAAGTCCTTATAGTCCTTCCAAGATCAATCACCAAAGATCCGATCACAACATACAGCTGAACGAAAACACGTTCAAAAAATACGAAAGAATTACTATCATAAAAATTTTAGTCTTTTATGTCCCTTAAACTACTGAATGCCAATTTACCATTCAGTCTATGAAGAGGATTTGAAACATTCCTTGGATCACTGAAATTGATCCAAGGATGAGTCAGAAGTCTGCAACTCTTATAGCCAGATCGCAGTTCATCTTTCCAAAGTGAAAATGAATTCTTGATAACCATATAATTTTAATCTAATGATTTTTAAGAACAGAAAATATTTATCCTTATCAAGCATGATCTTTAAAAGTCAAAAGAACACATCTTTATCGAGAAAATCACATGTCAACACTTGAAATGCAAAAGAGGAATATATCAGTTGTTGAGGATGTTACATACATTTTATTTTCCCCATTGTCCCCACTTTCCCGGTGGATAATAAATCTTGCCACCTATCCAATGAAAAAATAACAAAATATGGGAAACTTGAGAACTCATTTCTCAAATCTCTAGATGGTATTTTGGTGAATTATTATTATATGATTTTGAATCCCACAAAAATTCAAAGAAAATGGGAGGTGTATCATTCATCAATTCTTCCTAAATCACCCCGAAATGGCTTCTTTTGTCTTAGTATAACAAAGTGTGTCTATAAAAATGTGTTACCCTCGAGAGATACTTGAGTCAAGTGAAATATTTAAAACTTCCATCATGTGGAGGGTTCTTAAATTTTTCCAATGATTTTTTTAATCCTAACTCCTTACACATCTCTCAAAATCATTTGTAGAAGATCGGTCCTACATTTATCTCTTCATTGAATCGCTCCAAAACCTCCAAGACATCCAAAAATAAGGTAACGAGGCGGAGGGGCACATTTTATTTTTCAAAATATCCACACTTTCATCATTTTCCATTGGAAATTTGGGATAGTTGGGATAGTAGCAACATTCAGACAATCGGGGTTGTCGTGACACCAATTTTCCACTAACCCAATAGAGAAAATGACAAACTACTAAAAACTTGAAATCACTTTTCCTAGAGTTTCAAATATTATCTTAAGATCAATGGGATGGTTTTAAAGACCTGATTCTACCTCCTTATCCAAAATATTCTAGTTTTTCATTCGGGAAAACAAAGTGAGTTTTCTCAAATTGAGCTTATTTGAGAAACACTTGGGTCTTATTAAAAATAAAAATTCTATCATGTAGAGGAATTTTAAAAGTTTTCAATGATATATTTTTTTCTCTAGAATCATTTTAGAGCTCCCGAAATCTTCCGTTGAAGTTCGGATATTATTTTAAACTACAAGCTCTTTAAGCCTCCAAAACTCCCTTTCATTTTTCTTTTTCCAAAACCTTAGAAAATTCCCTAAATATTCCTCAAAACATCTCCATATTATTTTAATCTTCTTGATCAACCCCGAAGGATGCATACATGTCCTTTAGAGGCTAAAGAATTAACATTTTTAGGCTTACTAGAGATTGCATCTTTTGACAACATTCAACCGAATGGACTGAATGACATGTTGATGATTATCTTTCCGATGAACCACAAAAACTTGTGGGAAATCTTAGGGATGTGGGACTTGATCCCTAAGATAACATCCGTTTTATAGAAGCTAGCTCTTCTCTAATTTGGATTGAGATAAGTGTTAGAGAGAAAAATAATAATATGTAAATCCTATCTAAGGAGATGAATTGAATCTTTACTAAAAACACAGAGATCAATATCAAAATAACTACTAGATTAGTCAAAGAGCATCAAGCATGATCAAATATTTCAAAGATATTTCATACAATCTAAGGTGAGATGAAACTAAAACTTACATGCACATTTGTGTAAAAGATATAAGGGCATGTAGCATGACAAATATTTAAGCATTCATCAAGAATTGAATTAAAAGAAAACAAAAAGAAATAAAGGATACAAAGTATCGCGAAATTTTCATTGGCATGTAACAAGAATTATCATTTATAGAGAAAACAATACATAAGGCCATAATGGCATAGATTACAACATTTCCTTACAACAGAGCCTTGCTAAGGCCAATAAACACAATATACTAAACCTAAAATTCTCTTCTCTAGATCTCTCGGAACTTATTTTTTATCTTTTTCTACTAGCACAAGAACATTCCCTTATAGATCCCCTCGGATATTTCTCCAACGTGCCTTTAATCAAGAATCCCACCATCCAAATTTAGTTCCTACCTAGGTGATCTTTCGACCTTTGGAGAAAATCTCAATTGCATGCTTTGGGTCCCAAGATTGCATTCAATCCACTAAACCCCGAGTCCTCTACTTCTTTAGTTGGTTCTTTCAATGGTGGTAGTTACCTTGTATGACACGTGGAGACATAGCATAGTTTTAGGGATTCTCCTCTACTCTCTCTTTTTAATGCGTGCTTGTGCAACACGTGGAGGCCTTCACGTTCTTCTTCTTTGTCTTTGAATTTTCAGCGCACTTGGGATACCTTTTTGTGCTTTAGCCACATTGTCAATTCTCGCTTCTTGAGAGCTCTTGATTTTTGTGCTTTCTCCAAAATGCGTCAAAGGGACACATGGATACCCTTCACATCTAGTTCCATACTTAGGTAAAATTGAATCCCAAAAATTACAAAAGAACACCCAAAGGAAAAGGGGCTAGGTGACAAAAGATTGTTAGGAAATAAAAGTACAATAATAATAAAAGAACAACACAAGGAGATAGTATTTAACATGGTTCACCCAATTTGGTCTACGTCCACCAAGAATCAATTTCTTAGATTTTATTACAAGCCACCACTCTCTCAATACAATACCCAGATTTGTTTGAGCTATGGTCAACAAACTCTACGGAATTCACACTCAATTCGAGACACGTCTGCAATGTTACATCATACCTACCATATGCACAAAACCACATAAGTATACAACTACTTTAGCAGTTTTACAAAACCATGGGTATCAAAACCATGGGCCAAAACCATCCCATAAACCTATGGGTTAAAAATCCTACCCATATGAGAAAAGCACAATTTTCGAGGCCAAAAAACACCTTCCCATAAGGTCAAGCAGACAACTATGGAAAGTGTATAATACTCTTAGTTTATAGTCTTCAACATTTTCAAACATGAAAACATGCTCCACAACCTAACAATCTCCCACTTGGAGACTAGTTTTCTTCTAAGCAAGCTTCTCAACCCTTCACTAGTTTCTGTGAATATGAATAAAAATTGAACATAGCTTCATTTTTTCCCTTGTGACCACCTTGGTCATCATGTCTCTAGGATTCTTACTAGTATGAACCTTCTCCAGCTTTAACTTCTCTTCCTCTAAAGTTGTCCTGATGAAATGGTACCTTAATTGTATATGTTTTGTCCTAGAGTGGAAAGAAGAGTTCTTAGCTAGGTATGTAGCACTCGATTATCACTATGTAACTTTCCTTCCTCCTTATGCCCCAAATCCTCAAAAATTGTTGTAAAAAATCATTTCTTTTCTTGCCTCTATGGCAACAACATACTTAGCCTCCATGGTTAAAAAAGCCACCACTTTTGTAGTCATGAAATCCAGTGACTATTTTCCCACCTATAATGTAAACATAACCTATCATGTTCCTCCCACTTTATCTACATCTCCAACCATATTTGAATCTACATAATAACAAAAGTGGTGTCTCGATCCATTGTAGCACAAAATTATCCCGATGGTCCCTCTTGAATACTAAAGGATACACTTTATTGCCTCTTAGTGATCTCTACTTGGATCACTCATTAATCTAATCACCACTCCCATTGCATGGGTAATATCAGGCCTAGTGCACACCATGGCATACATAAAACTTCCAATCGCTGATGAGTAAGGTACCTTGACATCTGGTTTGTCTCCCTGCTCTATCTTAGGATACTACCTTATTGACAACTTGAAATGGATTGCCAAAGGAGTCCCAACCGGTTTAGCATCCTACATATTAAACCTCTCTAAGACCTTCTTAATGTACTCTTCCTGAGATAAAGTTAGATTGCATTCCTTCCTATGTCGAGATATCCTCATACCAAGGATTTTTTTGGCTGCCCCCAAATCCTTCATAGAAAAGGATTCACTTAGCGTCTTCTTAAGTACTTTTATTTCCTACATGTTTTTACCTACAACCAACATGTCATCCACATACAGACATAGGATAATATAACTGTCATCCTCAAATTTATTTGTATACACACAATGGTCAGAATGATATCTAATATAACCTTACTTAATCATGAAGCTATCAAATTTATTATACCATTAACATGGATCTTGTTTCAAGCCATACAAGTTATTCTTCGCTTTACACACCATCTCCTCTTTACCTTTGACCTCATAGCCCTCTCGGTTGATGCATGTATAGATCCTCCTCTAAATCACCATGGAGAAAACAATCTTTACATCAAGCTGATCTAAGTGCAAGTCTTCTCGCTGCAACTATTCCAAGAACAATTCTAATAGAATTCATTTTTTCTACAAGAGAAAAAAATCTCATCAAAATCTATACCTTTTTTTGTGTAAGCCCCTTTACCACCAACTAGGCCTTATATCTTTTCTTTCATCCTTCTTCCTCTTTGACTCTAAAACCCACTTGTTATGTAATGCTCTTTTCCTTCAATCTTCACCAAATCCCATGAGATCGTGATGCTCCTCATCCATGGCTTGCTCCCACTTCTTCCTAACATCTACCTACATTGCTTCATCAAAGCTCTCTAGGCTCTCCACCGTTTGGTGAGTAATAAATAATAAAGAGAAGGAGAAAATGTTCATGTTCTCTTCTTACCCTAGAAGACCTCCTCAATATAAGAGTTTGGGGTTCCTGTTGAGTAGGTTCCTAAATTGATTCATGTGTCACTTTCCCATCCAAAAGACCTCTACCACTTGTATATTATTTCTTGGATTCTTCCTTGTTTTCCTGCAAGTGTTGCTTATACATTAATTTCTCATTAAAGACCACATCCCTAGATCGAATGATTTTCTTATTCTTAATACTCCAACATTTATATCCAAATTCATCACCACCATAACCAATGAAAGTACATTTTTCGATTTATCCTCTAGCTTGGTCCTATCATCCTTGTCTATATGGAAAAACACCTCACATCTAAAGACTCTAAGAAATGAATAATAAACTTTTTTACCATACCAATCCTCCTCAGGTATGCCTCCATCCAAGGCACTTGAGGGTCCTCTATTTATCAAGTACATAGATGTACTCACCACTTCGCCCAAAAAGAAAGAGGCGGTCCTGGATGTAACCTCATGCTCCTAGCACATTCCATTATTGTTCTGTTCATCCTTTCTAACACCCCATTCTATTGTGGAGTTCCTAGAACCATATTTTTCCCATGGATTCCATTCTTAGAACAGTAATCATCAAATTCATTACTGCAATACTCCCCTCCATTATCTGACTTGAGACATTTTAGCTTAAGACCTATTTCATTCTCAACCAAGGATTTCCATTTAACAAAAGTGTCAAATACATCGATTTATTTCTAATACAATAAACCCAAACATTACTTATTGCATCATCAATAAAAGTAACATAATAACTTAAACCCCCAAGATATGATACTTGAGCCGCCCCCACACATCGAATGCATTAGATCTAACTTACTCTTTTTTTTGTGGGTCCAACCTTGAGAAACCTTACTCACTCATGTTTCCCATATATGCAGTCCTCAAAGAAATCGAACATGTTTTTGTATATCCGGGAAAATCCTTCTTTGTGATCTCCATTCCCTTATGACTCATATAACCAAGCCTATAGTGCCACAATGTTGTATCTACTTCAAAGCCGAAGATTACAAACATTAATGTTATAATTGGTTAGATACAAGGTTCCAACCTTCTTACCTTTTCTTTACCCACAAGAGCGCCCTTGGTAACCTTCCAAGAGTCTATTGTAAATATCATAGTACAACCATCACTTCCTAACTGCCTACCAATATCAAATTTCATTTTAAAGTAAGAACATGTCCAACATCCTTCAATAGCCATGTATTCCCATTACGCATCTTAACCTAAACATAGCATTTTCCAAATATACTGTAAGGCTCATCATCACCAAGAAAAACATGCCCAAAATCCCCTTGAAGATAATCAATAAAATAATGCCTATGTGGAGTAGCATGGAAAATGTCTCGAATATAAAACCTAAGATTCAACAATATCGTTCAAATAAAGAATCAAAGCATCCCGACATACATTACCCATTGCCATATTTACCTCCTTGTTTTTTCTTGTTGTTTCTTCTTGTCCAAGCTCCCAATATTCCTTCTTTGCATTCCCAGACTTTCCACAAGTGCCAACATACTATCTTTCTTTTGGATTTTGACCTTGCCCAATCTTTCAATTTTCCATGGCTTCCTCTATTCTTTTGTCTCCCTCTAGTTTCCATTGTCAAAGAATTCCATGAAGTAGAAGATTCCCCAAAAACTTTCTTCACATTTCCTCACTTAGAATCACCCCTACAACATCCTCAAACTTCAACTTTGAGTTATCTAGAACCGATTTTCTTACGGCCATTACTAGGCTATTCCAACTCTTAGGTAAAGAGAACAGAATTAATAAATCCCTAACTTCTTCATCAAATTCTATTGTAACTGAAGCTAGCATATTTATAACCAAATTAAAATCATTTAAATGATCTACTACCGAACCATTCTTATACATCTTCATATTAAAAAAATATTTCATTTAAAATATATTATTAGAGGCGAGGGTTTTGTTTACAACATTCCTAATGTATACATCAGTTCTTTTGTAGTCTTTTCCTTTGAAACATTAAATAATACCGAAGATGCAAGACATAGCCGGATTGTCCCAAGTGCCTTCCTATCTAGAAAATCCCATTCCGCATCTGTCATGCTTGAGGGTTTGTTCACCTTCTCAGATAATAGAATATAAAGATCCTTCTGATAAAGGTAATCTTCCATCTGCATCTTCTAAAGACTAAAATTCTTCCCGTTGAATTTATCAACCCTTGATCTTCCATCATATACCATAGCTCCCACTCAAGCTAAAACCTTCCCTACATTTCAACACTTCAACAAACCAAACCAGATCGATACCAATTGTTAGGAAATAAAAGTGCAAAATAATAAAAGAACATAAGGAGACAATATTTAATGTGGTTCACCCAATTAAGGCTATGTCCACTAATAATCACTTGCTTAGATTTTATTACAAGCCACCACTCTCTCAATATAATACCCGGATCTATTTGGAGTTATGTTCAACAAACTCTACAGAATTCACACTGAATCCGAGATAGATCTTCAATGTTACATCATACCTACCATATGCACAAAACCACATAAGTAGACAACTACTTTAGTAGTTTTACAAAACCATGGGTTATAAAAACCATGGGCCAAAATTGTCCCATAAACATATGGGTCAAAAATCCCACCCATATGAGAAAATTACAATTTTCGAGGCCCCAAACCCTGACAAGACAAGCGTGGAAAGTGTACAAGACTCTAATGTATAATCTTCAACATTTTCACACATGAAAATGGGATCCAAAACCTAACAAAGATAACATGGGAAGAGCCTCAAAAAATGTAGAAATCATTCTACAATTATGGAGACTCACCAAGGGACTTCATGTCGGTCATGAAAGAATTTGAAAATACTTCCCACCGTAGAAATTCAAAATGTGGATCAAAGAGATGCCACTTAGAGTTGCTTTAAAGTAGCACTGGTACTTGAACCATTCAGCTTCTATCGAGTAAGTCAAACGTTACAAATCTTGAAAGGATCTATCCAACTCGGTTATCTCCTTATGAGAGAGTTTTGGATATATTGCACCCTTTGTGTGTAAAAGGAACTCTAGTTTTATTATTAGGGTCAAAAAGGCCTCCACCTCGGAAACATTAGAGTCCTCCTTTAAAGACTAAAAGATAGTCTTATTTTGCTACTTGGCCATTAGTATTTGTTGATCTAGTCCTCCAATAGGATAATGGATTCATTGGGAAAGGGAGAGGGAAGTCTAGTTGAACTAGTTCCTTTATGTGTTGCTTCCTCTCTTTGATCCCTAGTTGGAGTTAGGTTAGGAGATTCTGGCACTTGATAGATGCCTTATTACAACTCAAAATCTCATTGATCTTTCTTTGTGATCATTTACCTATCTATAATGTCAGCCCCTTGTAAGGTGGACTCTAAAGATTCATAAAGTTTCGAACCATCATTTGTGACTCGGGACCTTGATGGATCCAATGTTTCGATGGTGGAGGCCGAGGATGGATGGCCGTTGACACATAGGGTTTGTGAATTAGATATAAATCTAAGTGCACACCCTAGGTATGTTTCCATGGTGGAAATTATTTTACAAATGGAAGTGTATAACCTCTACACTAATGTGACAATCCCCTATTCCGGGGTTGTTGAGCTAGTTTTCGGTCAAATCCTTGACCATGCCTTTTGCTAACTTGCACTTTGTGTGTAAGCTTTCTTTCTCAAATTCTAAGACATGCAACTTTACTTGAAGCATGGTAACCTCTTCTTTCTTGGAATCAATCTCCTACTAAAGGATATTTTTCTCCCGATGAAGCACAGAGTGGTCACAATTTTTTATGATGTTAGCTCAACTTCTAACTTCTTAGTCCTCACATGAGAAGTTGTAAGATATTCTTATGACATCGCCTCTTTTAAATCCTTGCAGAGTTATTCTATTTCTTTTCCTTTGCCTTTGATTTCAGAATTTAGGTGGGCCACAATATTTTGTGTCTGTAGGAGGTTAGCCTCCATTTTATTTAGCTTTTATTGAGCTTGAGGTAGTCCATGGTGACCATGACATTTGTTTATCTCATCAGTTTGACCTTATCTTGAGCTCAGAAATGCATAAGGTCAACCGCAATAACACTAATGGAATAATCATCAGGTTACATTTTCTCTGCGGGCTTCGAGAAATTGGGGACCATCTGGGTGATGTTCATAGAAATATTTTGATGTTCATACAATGACTGCATCTACCTCTCATCTCATGTTTCCATCTTATTTTTATTTTTCTTCTTCTCCCTCCTCTTATCTCGAGCCACTTTCATCATCTCGGCTTGATTGAAAAACTTTGAGGGTGAAGGGACCATCCCACCTTCAAATGGGAATCTTGGTGACATGCCGTAGGGGATTGTAACTAGATGTTGGCACCGAGAAGTCACGAGAGCCATAGAAGGGCCCGTAAAAACTTAGGGAGAGAATGTAGGAATGGTGGTGGGTGGCGGAGGTAGGAAAGGGGATATGGGGGAGAAGAGTCTATGTTAGGGTGACCAAAACAAGAACACCCCTAGTTGGGGAAATGAAATGCAAAGGGAAAGAGATGAAAGAACGGGAGGAGGTGAAGTGGTGGTGGAAGAAGGGATGTCGACCTATTTCAATTTTTTTTTTTTTTCGAGAGGGATTTGGGCTTGGCCCCTTCACCGGTGGTTACGGAGGATGAGGCCATGGTTACCCCATGTTGAGGAAGATTCTCCGGTTGGGGTGACAAAAATGGGAGCAAATCCCACTAAGAAAATAAAAGTTAGAGGGAAAAGAGATGGAGGAATGGGATTAGGAAGAGTGGCGGAGGAAGAAGAGACCTCGGCAGTATTCAAATTATTCTTTAGAGGGTTGAAGGGGCTTGCACATTCACTAGATGTCATGGAGGCCAAAAATGATGGTTGGGATGAGGTGAGCCCTTGGGTTAGGTATGACACCGGTTGTGTTATTATCTCCCCACCATAAGGGCCTAGTGCTTTCTAAACCATGGGCATGTAGCTCAACAGATCCTACTAAAGAATGGAGGGAGGGGTTGTGGTAGTGCTTGATATGCGAGAGGGACTAAGGGACTCTACTATGGTCCATGTGATATTCTCTTTGAGACCTCCATTACCTCCTTGCTATCTGAATTAGAATCATGCTCAACATCCTAGAATTCCTTCCACTACTCATCAGTAGGTGCGACCTTGAAATTGAGGTTAGTATTCCTGAATTTCCTACCTATATTCCCAATAGGTTTCTATTTTTATATGCTCCATTCCTTGCTACATAGGGCCACCCTCAAGCCCCTAGTCATTGTTATGATGGGGTCATATTGGCACAAGACTAGATGAAATGACTCCCACCGTGGAGTAGGGATGTCACTCATCTCTACAAACATTCTAGGAGTCTCTGCCTGGGGATCTCCTATCTTTAAAATATTTCCTATGCTCGTTACGGTAGGAATTTGAGACTTTGTTTCGGAAAGGAAGGATTCCATCTTCCCATCCAAGTCATACCTCCATGTATCTTGAATTAAGGTGAAGCCGTAGAAAGTCATATTTCACATGAGTATATTCTCTTCCTTGCATTTAATCATTGTAACCCTTCCCCTTCTTTTTAAGGTCGGAGCCATAATCTATGTCGAGGAGCATTGACTATCTAGTTATCCTCAAACCCACCACCCACAATATGAGGATCCTTGGGAGCATGAAGGATTCATCTTAGAATCTAGGCAACCGAATCATTAAATGTGGCCCCAAAGAAATAGTTGCGGGGATGATGGGGTTTGACTGGATGCCCTAGATCAATCATTCATTTTATTATCGACCCCTTCGGGTCAAATTCATGCGGAGAGGTGTAAAAAATGGTTAGTGAACTCATATACGTTTGAGGAGCGGAAAAATAGATGAGTCCATGTAGAGCACTGGGATGAACTTTCAGGGGTTCACCTTCATGTCCCATAGATCCAAGGTCATATATTGGATAAAGAATTGGGCGTTCTAATACAAAATGAGCTGGAAAAAAAAGGAAGAGTGCCTGAAAATGTAGTTTATAGAGAAATAGGCCAACTTATTGGAAATAGATCCTGTTATGGCCTTAGAGAAGTCAAATTGATATGCCTAGTCCTTCACTAATCTCATCCTAAAAGGGTTGCACTTTGTCGGTCATGGACATTTCTATCTCGATTCTTGGTTGAGAATGAATGCTAACATGGAGAAAGCATCCTTTGAATCTGACATGAATATTTTTAGTGGTATTGGGAATCCTAGTGTTCGAGATCGCTTAAATCTCATTTTCGTAACTCCATGTTGATGAATGATTCTTTATTCTGGCATTGATCCTAGATGCCTTGGAGTTTGCCATGTCATAAAAAACTAGTTGATTTTTCATAAGGTAGGGCTAACATATCCCTAATGGTCTGTGGTGTAATTACCACCTGCATGTTTTGGCCCTTGATGGTGTTGGTATCTAGGTCAAAACAACATGCACACATTTGCATGAGCTCTAGATATGGGTGCATGAGAGGCACCATGTATTGGGCAAGTGTGGAGGTCCAAATTCTAGAGCCAAAAGACTCAGAATCTCCCAAATTTAGGAATCTAGCGTGGGAAGCATCTCTCAGAGCCTTTAGTTTCTTAGTGAGGAAGATTGAAGACCCCATCTATGAAGTATGTGACCACGGAAGTGTCACTGAATTATGTTCCTTTGTTCAAGAATTTTAGCCTTGGGTTGAGAGAGTGATGTGGCACTTTGAGTCTCTTGCGTAAGATTTTAGGCCGAGGTATGAAACCATAAACTATCATGGCTTCTCTTAAACTAGGGAAATCTCTAGTTCTTTGAGCTGGGGACTTAGGAACTTAGGGAAAGAGATTTTTAGCTCTCAGAATGAAGCTTTGGTGACTTCAAAACTTGCCTCAAATAGCCACCTCAACTCATGCAAAATAAAGGCTTATGTATACATTGCATCACATCATTTAACGAAACCGGGTCAAAGGACCCTTAGCGCAAAATTTCATTTCCAAAGAGATTTTTCATTAACAATTTGATCCTTTTCATTAATTATTAAAAATACTTGTTAGGATCATTTATTTCAGGAAAACTAGGAAGGAATACTACTTTTCAAAACTTCAAAAAGGGGTAAAAGGGTCTTCGCTTGAGACATGTGTCCAAAGACACTTATTCAAAGGGGTGACACCAAAAAATAAGGCAATAGACAAAAGAAGGAGGGGACTATACATATGATATTAAATTTAAAACATTAAAAAATATTCAATGGAAATGTTTAAGGTGGATCCTGTTCATTGAAATCGCATGGGATCACCTTCCATAGTCTCAAGATTAAAAGCGGTGTCTATTTGCATGCATTGATCTATAACGGTCCTTTCCAGAGAGGGACAAATTTTCAATGATTATTGGGTTTGGCAGCCCTCACGTCCCACTTCAAGACTAAAGTTTTAACTCATAATTCGGGTTATGAAGTCTTCTCGATCAAACCAAGTCTTCACAAATTTGTGTCGGCTAATCATGGATTCATGAGCTGCCTCCCATATTTCTTGAAGCTCTACCAGCTCTGCGAGCCTTACTGCATCAATCTATGTTCCTCAATCTCAATTTACTTTAACAACTGTAAGGTTGGGACCTCCATCATGATAGGCATTATGAAAATTTTACCATAGACTAGTTCATATGGCGAGGGCTTCAATATTTTTTTGGTCGTGATTCAACTAGCCCATAAGGCAAGCTGTCATGACATGATCATGCCACAACCTCTTATGTTCCTCCCCCATCCTTTTTATGAGTCTGATTAGATTCTTTTGGTTGATTCTTCCAAAGCATTACCTTGCGGGTACTAGGCGTCTTAAGATAGAATCCATGTCTAATTGCGAAGTCAAATAATTTTTACCCCGAAAAATCCTTGGTATTATCTAATATGATCATGCTAGGGGATCCAAAGTGGGTAATGATATCTTAGAGAAGTTCTAGGATCATATTCTTTGTGTCTTCCTTCAACGGAACTACCTCTATCCATCGAGTGAAGTAATCAGTGGCGATGAGAATCCACTTGTGACCTGCGCTTAAAACTGGATTAACCATTCCGATGAAATCTATACCCCATTGTGTGAATGGTTCCTCAACTAGGATAGGGTTAAGGGGTAGTGTGGAATTTATCCATAAGCCCATGTAGAACTGGTAACTTTGTATTTACTCACCATTGTTGCATAACAATCTACAATCAAACTAGACCAAAAGTATCCTACCTATAGGAATTTTATGGTTGTGGTTTTGGCCAAGAAGTGGCCTCTTGAGCTTTCATGATGTAACTCATTTAATAATTTTGCAGCCTCCTCCCTATGAGGGTTGTCAATCCTCTTCATTAATAATGTCAATCTGGTTGGTGTCCGAAGGTTGTATGCATTAAGAGAAGAATATATTGGAAAGCAGCTCCTTTAAACACAATCCAAACTTGCATAAAATAAATCACACATGCAGAAATTTAAAGGAACACTTGCAGAAATGTAAACACACTTGCATAAAGGAAATCAAACTTGCAGAAAATGTAAACACACTTGCATAAAAGAAATTGTTGAATTGAAAATAAAGGAAAGAAGAAAAGACACCTACAAGTTCATAAAAGAAATTGCATAACATAAAAAAAAAAATTACAACAAAAGGAAAACTGTAGAAATAAAGAAATAAACATTAACACATTGATCCATCTTCCTTGGAATGAGTGGCCAACTCATTCCTTGGAAGAGGACTTAATTCATACTTTTAATTCAAAACTTGCAAAATAACTTTACTTCAAAAGATTGGAAAGAAAGAACAGATCTTTATTTCTTGGGAGAAAAGAATTACATATCTTAGTGTGGAAGGTTGCATTTATAATTCATGCAAACAACCAACTCATTATTTTAGGAAATACAATATGATCTTATCTTTATTCCAATCCTAACAACTAAGATCTCCATCTCCACAAAATATGGAAAGAGATATATTATTGGAGTCAAAGTCTTATCTCACTTGTTTTAGGAAGATTTACTCTCAAATATTCTCCTTTCTTTTGGTAACAAGAATCACAATGATTTTATTTCCCTACATTATTGGGAGGTTTTCCTTAAAATATGATTTTTACCAATTACCTTTCCTAGATTTTTCATTTGACTTTGTTGTTTTTAATTGTGGAACTTTTAACACTTGTTTGATATGCTTTTTCCTCGACTGCAGTTCACTAAAAGTTAGATATATATTCATTGGTAAAAATTGTCGCAAAATTTGAATGATTTTTTTGTTAAAAACATTTCTATGAACAAAACCTCTCTCGATTTTCCATTTGACTTTTCTATTTCTGTTTATGGAACTTTTAGTGCTCGTTTGATACACTTTTTCCTCGACTACAACTCACTAAAATTTGGCTTTATCTTCATTGAAAAACCTATAGAAAATATGAAGGAGATTTTTGTTAAAAAAATTCTATGAAAAAACCTCTCTCATATTTTATTTGACTTTTTTGTTTCTATTTATGGAACTTTTAGTGCTCGTCTAATACACTTTTTCCTCGACTACAACTCACTAAAAGTTAGATTTCTCTTCATTGGTAAAATCTGTAGCAAATATGAATGAGGTTTATATTAAACACATTTCTATGAACAAAAGATCTCTCATAATTTCCATTGGATTCTTTGATTTTTCACAATTCCTCAAAACTGTCATTCTGTTGATGCAAGTTTCGGAGCTAATCTTTGTCATTCCTTTTATTCAAGTTCTAGAACTAAAATTGTCATTCCTTTTATGCAAGTTCCGGAACTAAATCTACAAGTTCCAGAACTAAATATTATTTTTCCACAAATTGCAAGTTCTGGAACTAATTTTCATTCTATACCTTGTAGCTTTGTCCACTATTTTAATTGCTTGAAAATATAAATATATGAATTGCAAGTTCCGGAACTAAATATGTAATTTCTAAAACTAAATCTATGAGTTTTGGAACTAAATCTGTGAGTTACGGAACTAAACCTATGAGTTCCGAACTAAATCTGCGAGTTCCAAAACTAAACTTGCGAGTTCCAAAACTAAATATGTGAGTTCCGGAGCTAACTTAAAACAACTATAAATTTTGCATGTGATCTCAAATTGAAATGAATCTTTTTTTGAATTTTCATAATTTTTTGATAGGAATATGAATATGAAATAATATTTGAGTTTAAATGTACTTTTCATGATCAATTCCACTTTTCCCAATACTAGCATTATCTTTCCTTTATGACCTGCATACACAAGACTTTGCATCTTTTCCCAAATAATCAATAGGATTAGTAAAAAAATAGATAACAAAATATTTCTAAATAATGAACAAGATATATATCCTATATTCTATCTTAAACAAACTATAAGTTCCAATATTACATTTAAATCCACTTTCAAAGGTAACTTGGAAGGATAAAATAATGGTAATTTATGGCCAATTTATGGCCTCATCACTCCCTTTTAGGCATCTAAAATGAATCCCATCAAAGTTCCTTTTAAAAAGGAAATTATCAATTATGAAAAATTCATATCCCTTTTGTTTGTAATATCTTTTCTTTTTAAGATGAAGGTGACTTGGATACTCACCCTTCTACATGAAATGCATCCTATCCAATACCCATGTTTTAGATTCGTTCTCTTGAATACGGAGCACCACCTCAGATTCTTCATTCTTTGGGGTCGTTAGATCTTGTACGAGATATTGACACATACCTCTTCCTCTTACCATCTTCATGGGATTTATTTCAATGTCATATTCTAATATTTTAGTGATCTAGTTAGCCCTTTTTTTAGTTATCTCACCTTCTGTGATGTATTCTTTGACACTAGAGTATGCCACCAAGACCGTGATCTTGCTTATTGGTAATGAGGTGTTTGAATTTCTTTAGACCTTTGATAATGGCATAAGCCTTTCCCTCTACAAATTTATACCTTGTCTCATAATCATGGAGAGTTTTTGAAAAGAAAGAAACTGGACATTCCTCTCCTTCTGTCCCCTTTACGTGTCGGTCATGAATGCTACACCGTGTTCACTCCCATATACGTACATAATGAAATCTTTGGAAAAGTCTAGGTTGCATAGAACTAGAGTAGATGCAATTGATATTTTTATCCCCTCGAAGGATTGATGACCTTCAATGGTCCATTTGAAGCTTAGATTCTTTTTTAGCATTAGTGTGATCGGGCGGATCATTCCAAAGAAAATTTGAAATGAATCTATTGACAAAGTTAATATTTCCTAGGAAATATTGTACTACCTTTTGTTAATAGGTAGAGGCAATTCCAAAATGTCCTTGACTCTTTCTAGATCAATTGAGATCCCATCCTTTGAGACAATGTGTCCCAGGAGTTTTCCTTGCAGTACTCCAAAAACACACTTCTTCAGATTCAGAGAGATTTTGAATTCCTGAAATTTCTTAAATACAACTTCTAGGGCATCAAAATGATCCTCTCGTTGTTTTGGTAAACACTATGAGGTCATCCAAGTAGATTAGGATTATATTGCTGATCATCTCTCTAAATTTGGCATCCATGACTCTTTAAAAATTTGACCCAACATTGGTGAGTCTCGAACGACATCTTCACATATGCAAAGGTTCCCCACTTCTTCGTAAAGGTGGTTTTATGTTGGTCTTCCTCCGCAAGCCATATTTGATTGTATCCCAAAAAACCATCAAGAAAAGAAAATAAATCCACAAAGATTCTAATTTCATGATTTTTCTTCCTCACTCGGTGCCCAGATTAGACACTCAAGTGGAGTGATTGATTGGGAAGATTATTTTAGCCTCTAGGAGCTTCCTGAGCTCTTCAACCATGAGATACTCTATCTTTGGATTCACAATTGGTTTGTGCCCTTTTATGTTGCTCAACTACATTCATCTACCCAAGCGGTTGCGCTTTGGAGACTTATTGCTATTTCACCCTCTTAGCCATTGTATGTAAGCTCCCTTGATTCTCGAATGACTACCGAGGTCTCTTGTCTAGTTGTTGCCGCAGGGGAAGTGAATTTCATAGATTCTTTCCTTACTCTATTCGGTGTGATAGGAACAAGGATCGTAGCTTCATCATCTACCTCTTGGAATGAGTGTTGTAATTTGATGTATTGGATTTTTAGAATTGGATGACAAATTCTTCTCCTTTGACCCAATAGAAAGGCACATGTTCAGTGCAATCTCGCCTCTTGTTCTAGGGACATCCCTTGTATTTATGTAACTAAGGCCACGTTTTAAATTATAGGGATCGGTGTGGTCTAAAAGCATTGACCTCATGTCCTTCCCTCGATCTTTTCTCTATTAAATTTAGTTGTAGATTCCCGTGGGGAAATCTCTTGGTATATGAGGGGTATTGCAAGTGAAAAACCAAACATTGGGATCTTTTGATAAATTATTCTATCCTGGAATCAACTCTCTCGCACTTGTGGGTGGGAGGTTTTGGAGTTGTGTCATTATTGGGAAAATTTGGTTAGAAGGCTATATCGATGGTGGTCTCGGGAATTTTGATATTGCGGAGGATAAGCGGGTCTACCCCCTTGATATCTTTGATAATTATATCTTGGGTACACACTTTGGTTCTTCTTAAGATTAAATATCTCATTAGAGAAGTTCCTAAGGATGTTTTTTACTTCCTCCATCTCCGAAGAAGAATACAATGATTCTACGGTAGGGGTGGTGGATCCTTGAGAGGATGGGTAGTTATATATGTACACAGGAGTTTGGGAATAATTCAAGAGGTATGCACTTGAGAAAGGGGAGCTACCTCGGATACAATGACAAAGTGATCTTTGGGGAAGTTTCCCAATATCTATTAATTTATTATCGATCAATTTACTGATATCATATGCTTGTGGAAAATAATCTCCTCCTAACGATTGAATCATAACAGAAATATATGAGTTTATAGATTTTAGATAAAATACAATAGCCATACCTGTAGGTGGTCTAGATAGAACTAGAATCCTTTTCCATGTCTTATGGAATCTGGTATTGAAATTAGTCATGGGCTCTTGTGGATCTTTCTTGATGTTCATAAGTTATAAAAGTGAATATCTATCTCCCTTTTCACCGAATCTTCTAAAAAATACATTTTCCAATTGATCCCAAATCTTGATACAATTAGGAGTCAAGGATCTGTACCAATCGAGAGATTTTCCCTTAAAGGAGGAAACTAGTAATCTTAAGGCAACATCTTGCTCTGTGATGTAATGTACCGTGCATATCTCTATAATGTCTTGAAGATGTTCCTCTGGGGTATTTAAGTCTTCACCATTGAATTTAGGTAGTTACTTTAGTGAATTTACTGGGATGAGATTACATGTTGTCGGAGGTACTGGCAAGATGAGCGAACTTCCTTGATTCCAAAAGATGAATTGACTTGGAAGAGGTGATGAGCCATTATGATGGGTGCGATAACTCTAGTGGATTGCAAGAAGGGCCTACCAGGTGGAGGTATTGAAAGAGTTTGGATTAGAGGAGATGGAGATATTTGAATTTTTTTCCTCTTATTCCTCTATCTGGGGTGACTGTAAAGTATTCAAATACACTTTTTTCTTGTTCTAGACCTTGTTTGGATTCTTCTCATGAATTAGGGGCATGTTTGGGTCATCGATCTTGTTGGAACTAGTTGATATGTCGAATGGTGTCACCATATGTGTTTTTGTAGAGCCTCCAAAGTCCATAGTTTAATCAAGACAAACATAAAAACTTGATAAACTAGAAATATTGATAATCGAATTCCCACTTTGGGTGTGTAAAGAAAATTGTTGACGATTATCTTTGCAGATGAACCACCAAAGTTGTGGGAAATCTTAGGGATGTGGGACTTAATCCCTAAGATAACCTCCAAGTTTTATAGAAGTTGGCTCTTCTATTATTTTGATTGAGATAAGTGTTAGAAATAAAACAAAACAATATGTAAATCTTGTCTAAGGCGATGCATAGAACTTTACTAAAAATCACAAAGATCAATATCGAAATAACTACTAGATTAGTTGAAAAGCATCAAGTATGATCAAATATTTTGAAGATATTTCATACCATCTAAGGTGAGATGAAACAAAAAAATAATTATGTGCACAATGAACATGGGTTATGTAAAATATCTAAGGGCATGTAACATGATATATATTTAAACATTCATCAAGAACTAAACTAAAAGCAAACCGGAAGAAACAAAGGACAAAAAGCATCACGAAATTTTCAGTACACGGAACAAGAACGTTTATTTATAGAGAAAACAATACATAAGGCTAGAATGGCATAGATTACAAAATTTCATGACAATAGAACCTTGCTAAGGCCAACAAACACAATAGATTGAACCTAAAACTATCTTCTCTCGAGATCTGGACTTTATTTTTGTCTTTTTATACTAGCACAAGAACATTCCCTTATACATACCCTCGTC
Organism: Taxus wallichiana var. yunnanensis; assembly: GCA_018340775.1. Classification (NCBI taxonomy): domain Eukaryota; kingdom Viridiplantae; phylum Streptophyta; class Pinopsida; order Cupressales; family Taxaceae; genus Taxus; species Taxus wallichiana. The sequence continues at coordinate 918,640,975 of CM031235.1, forward strand.
TCTTGCTCTAATGCACCTTCAATCAAGAATCCCACCATCTACATTTAGTTCCTACGTAAATGATCTTTCGACCTTTGGAGAAAATCTCAATTGCATACTTTGGGCCTCGAGATCGCATTCAATCCGTAGAATCTCGATTCCTATGCTTCTTTAGTTGTTCCTTTCGATAGTGGTACTTGTATGACATGTGGAGACCTAGTACAAATTTGGGGCTTATCCTTTTCTCTCTCTTTTGAATTTACACCTATATGACATGTGGATGCCTACGCGTTCATCTCCTATGTTTTGACTTTTCATCCCACTTAGGTTGCCTTTCCATACTTTAGCCACGTGGTTAATTCTCATTTCTTGAGGGCTCCCGATTCTTTGTGATTTCTCCAAAATGCGCCAAGGGACATGTGATACCCTCCATGTTCAGTTCCATACTTAGGAAAAGTTGAGTCTTGCAAAACTATAAAATATCACCAAAAGGAAAATGGGTCAAGGCGATAAAAGATATTAGTAATGGAAGAGCCTCGAAAATGTGAAAGTCATTCTACATGACCTCATAATGACATTTCAAACAATTGGAAATATTTTTCATCACATATGAGGTATTTCAAGGATCGAGATAGGCATGGCATGGAGGGTATAATGATTTGGAGAGGTTTTAAGAGGGATTTAAAGAAAAAAATTGATACTAGGGTCAAGTTGTCATGTTTGAACATTTGAATTTTTCCCTTGAAAAACACATGACCATCTCTATACACTATCCAGATAGATAAAAAAACTTGAGAAATTGATAGAGATATGCTATCCATATAGATGACCCCATATAGATATATGGCCTTCACTTCAAATTATAATCCCTCACTCCCATACCAAGCATTCCCGGAGAAATTTAGAGGGTTTGGGCAATAGAGAAACTTAAATATTAGACATAAACCCAAATATAGATATAGTTGGCTCTAGGTGTGGGACATGTTCTAGATTAAGCACAATGAGGACAAAGAAATCACACACCCTATAATCTCAAGACACTATGTGGACTAGTGCCTTATCCATTGGGCTTATGGAGTCATTTCTTCTAAACACACACAAACAAACAAACATGATGAAAGGGAAACACACCAAAGAAGGAAACATCACATAATGGAAAGTAAAATTATATTATAAGGGAGGGAAATTTACATAGGTGGGAAAGAATTTACTCGGGTAATGGGTTAGGAGAAGTACAAACCATCATAGATAAGGAACTAAAATCTAACCTTTGAAGTACAAAAATCACTATCTGATCATACCATGTTCATGTAATGGATTTTCCTTGTTTGATAAGAAGAATGCACACCAGCTTTTCCATCTTCATACTTATATTGAACTGAAATTTTTTTACATATGATGAAAAACTTGTTACTTGTTTGAAAATATTGTATCTAACATCTTCTACTTGATGTCTTGTGATCATGAGAAATCAACCCTTCATGTTCTCAAAAATGGAAACATTGCATTTATCTTGGAAACATTCATCATCCTTAAATTGGAACATGAATTCCATCCATGAATTAGTGTGGTACTTAGAAGAGGTGAGAACAAACTTATTCTCTTCACATTCAACATCTTCTTAGAAACTTTCACTTTGTTTTGAGGACCATTACTTACAAGAATGGAAGCCACATGTATGGTACGCAGATCTTCATCATCACCGAGTGAATTTTGCGGCATAGAAAGATGTACAAGACCATCAGGGGATATAGAAATAGTAAGTGTAATATGATTTTGAATCCTTTCACAAGATTCATGCACATTCTAACTTCATTAACTGTAGTGATTATTGTCAATAGCCCCACCAGCTCCAAATTGACTTTAACATCATTTCCAAAATGTAATCCTTGATTTTGTCATAGAAGAATTCGTCAGCCCTTTAGTGAATATTTCAGCATGGATTTGTGTTCCAAATTGGTAGGGAATCCAAGATGGTCAGAAAAAATTGGTCTTTACCCCACTCATAAGATTCCCGCACCTTTTCACTTTGTCTTGAATAATAACCTTCAATAAAAATAGCTCAACATTTTCTTTACTATCATCCTCTCTGATGGAGATGTTTTCTTCAAGACTTAGAATGTTCATAAGAGATTCAAGAATATCCTTTCCTTTGCATTTATGATCTTCTTCAAAAACAAGAAAGAGGAAGACTTATCTTCACCTTTTCTCTCATCTACCTAGGCATTAGGGAGGACATCAAGCACATCCATTTTCTCCATATCATCATCGAAAATTGGTGCATGGAAAGGAAAAAAACAACTTGCCTCATAGTTATCCTACATTTTTATAGCTCAGATAGGATCTCAAGAATAAGATGGGGTATTTGGTTTCTTCCATAGTCGTTAGATTGTCTTGCGAGGATTTCTCTTCTAAGTCTTCCATACACTCACCTTCGTCTTCACTAGAAGATTCATCATACTTGGGCTTCAAGGAGATGATTGAAAATATGATCCACACATGGCCATAATCCATTTGAAACATCCTCATCCTATTGTTATGCATTTCTTGTTGTTAGAAGTTAACCTTCTTTCCATACTAGGAATACTTTGATTTTAAAAATTATTAGACAAGGAGAAAATATCCAAGCTACGTGGGAAGGAAACACCTTTGAGCTCAAAATATATTTCATTTTTTTCATGATGGGAGGTAGAGAACCATGTTGGGGCTGCAATATGAGAATAATTTTCAAATCCGTCTTAACAATGTATTCCAACATCTTCTTGTTCACAAGGAAAAGGAGAGAGTTCATGTTTACTATGACGATTGTCACTATGATCCTTTAGTGAGGGTGTTCAAATAAGCTCTTTTAAAAGGTCGTGTGCTCAATTTGCACATCCTCTTAGTTTCTAGAAATAAATTTAATTCTTTCATTTGTTCATCCATGATTGAATTAGGAAGATAATTTGATTCTTCAACTATCTCCATTTCATCATTCAAAATTTTTACATCACTTGAAGAGTCAAAATTTAAAAGGATCCTATCCATTATTACCTGAAATTCATCATTTTTTGAGTTTGATATGTAGGATTGATTCCTCCTTCATCTTCATGATTGATAGGGTCCTTGGAAAGCATCAAAACATCTCTCATATAAAAATAATCTTCCTCTCTTGAATTTATTGTTTCTCCCATGGACTCGTATCTCGAGCTAGAAAGAATTGATGAATGGAGGTTTAACCATCATGTCTTCTTCATCAAATTCCATGGTTCTGATTTGATTATCATCGTAGAAGTTAAATGATAGAGCATTCATCATAATTACATAAGAATATTCTAAGAATAAACACCTCATAGTGCAGAAAATCATCAGGATCTTCCTCCAAAGGAAAAATATCCTCTTCTTCCTCCTTGCTATAAAGTGCTTCAAGTTTTTTTATCTTTCTTTCATGGCTTTAGCATAGTTCAAAATTTCAAGGTAGATTTGGGGATCTAAATTTCCTTGCACAACACTCAAAATTCTTTACACATACTCAATTTTCAAGGATGTCATTTCTTCATTTCCATATGTAAGGAAATCATCCCAAGGAAGAGAGATAAAAGACATGGCTCGAGTTTCTTGTTCAACTATGTGAGGTTGAAAATATTACCTTAAAAATATTCTTCATCTTTGTTGACTTTATATAACTTATTTTACCTCCTTTGCATCTTTTTCATCAAGTTCTTACCTTCTTCCTCATCAGCAAGTCCCATTTTCTTTCCTTTAGCGTAGTTTTCTTGAACTGAAGCCACTAGGATTTGATGATAGGTTATTCACAAACAACAATTTTTTTCATTCTACATAGTCTTTCCTTTATTTTTGGAGACATGCCACTAATCTTCTTTCCCTTTTCTAATTGTAGATTTTTTCTTGAAGCAAGAGATCTTTTTTTTGTTCTTAAATTCTAATCCTTGTAAGAACTGGTCCATAATGATGGTTGATCAAACATTTGCATTTCTTGGTAGTAATCTTCTTCTTCATTGTCACTCATCGATACCAAACTCCAATCTTCAAATTTTTGTAATGTGTTTCGAGAAATGAATGTGACATGGATTTGTTAGTGTAGGTTATTATTTATCCTTTTATTTATTTATTAGGATAATTCTTACACTTGTGTTAGCCCTACACTTGTTGGGTTAGCTTGCTTAGGTGTACTAGTTGTGTGGAGTTAGCTTCTCAGTTATGTCGAGTTAGCTTACTAGTCTTTTGGAGTTAACTTAACTACTAGTATTAGTTAGTGGGAGTTCTTCACCATTGATTTAGGTAGTAGTTGCACTTCCCTCCTCCTATATGTACATCTTTCTTATTGAATAATTCAAGTCATTCTATTGTAATGTATTGAGCATTATGGATTATGATGGATTTCCATATATGGTATTTTAGCTCTTCGCTTTACAAATCTAATGTGGTGTGCTATTATCATCTGAGATCACGGCTTGGAACAATATTCTTATCGTTCCTTTTATGGTATCGAGAAGCAGGACAGAAAACCTAAAGAAGTAGTATCAACACCACACCCTCCCATACTTCGAATGAGTAGAGTGATACCACATATCGTATGAGATTTTGAGTTGAGCTTCTTAGGATGCCTTGGAGCGGATCTTTACTCTCTTTACTTTGTTGTTATTGGTTTTGGGTACCTTGCAGTGTCCCTTTTTCCTAGTTATTGTACATGAGTACCTCATTAGGCCTAGTTGTCGAGACTCATACTATGGACATGCCACTTCTATTTTGGCCCCTAGCTTCACTTGAGGGGGGGTTAGAGTAGGTATTTACCTTAGCTCATGTTCACCTAGGTACTTTATTTACCTTTATTGTATTTATCCTCACCCACTTATGTGTGTGGATATTTCTTTTATCTTATTTAGATATTAGAGATATTATCTAGTTGTTAGGTATAGTTCTTTCCTTGATCTATGGTATTGACTAGATCCTTGATGTCTAGTTCTCTCCTAAATCTATGGTCTTGACTAGTTCTTTGATGACTAGTTATTTCTTTGATTTATGGCTTGATCTAAGACCTTGACGGGTTCTTAGATTTTTATCCCTCGCCTATTTAAGCAAGGCCCTTTCAATGTATTGCATTGAGTTCCATAATAATATATGATATTGTTTCTCATTTGTTTGCAAATGTTTTATGTAAAGTTATTATGGCGAATTGCTTTCATCTTATTGATCGTGGTGTTTGATTAGCATCTTTGTTCTTGGCTTGATACGATCGGTTATCGTTCCTTTCTGGATTTTTCCTTGAAGGATTCACCGTCAAAATCTCATTTTACTTTAAAATTTGATTTTTGGTGTTTTTGAATTTATATATATATTTTTTTATTATTGCAAATATTTTTGATTGTGCACGTGGTAAAATCTCTCCTTAGTGGAGTTTCCAAAATCTGTTGGTGAAATATTTTTCATATGAAAAATTATTTGATTTCCACCAACACTCACCGGGTTATGCCCATCCTTCTTTTGTATTGATAGGCTCTCATTATTAAATGTAAACTAATATAATCCTATCTAAATGTTGTGGGGTGTCCAAATAGTTTGGGATCACATAGGAACACTTTGTTGAACCTACAAAAAGTGTTTGTACAGACGGGGTACAAGGAGGAAATTGCAAGGGTGAGGGGTGAAGGAGAGAAATTAGGGAAGGGAAGCTTATTGTTGTGAGTAGGAAATTTTAGATTTCACAACCAATAACTAGGGTAGTTCAATATCTAGTTAGACGAAAGAAAAAATGAAGCATCTAGTGAGACTAACAAACTCAAACACATGGTTCTTAGATTCATTAAACAAAGATACAAGGCTCTTTCTTGATCACTATGCTTATAAAGTGCATAAAAGAGAGAAAATATAGGAACAAATGAAAAGAAAAATGGAAGAAATATATCTTTTATTTATTTTTCATTGATGATACAAATCTCATCACCCAGAACCACAATCCACAATTTCTACAAAGAACTAATTTTTTCAAACTTTCAGGATCCCTTGAAACAGAGGAGACATTCCAATTTATAGCATTGTGAATTTCCTCTTCCTATACCCCCACATGCCTCTTCATGTCTCCACTAAACTTGTTACTTTATATCTTCCTAGGAAATGAGAAACAAGTTCCCTTTTTATAAATCAAAGGAACTTTTACAATTCAACTTTAGGAAGTCGCTTAAGTGAATGAGATGAATTACCATGATTACACACAATGAAGAATTAGAAAGAGGGAGAGAAGAAAGAGGAGAAGAGAGAAAAAGGAAGGATCAGGATTTGATAGATCTAATAAAGAAGCTCCTACCGATTAAATTTTTTTGATGATGATCACAATCTCGTCCTCCATGATGCACATATACCTCGGTTACTTTTGAAGAGTGTTTAGAAACATTGTTGAGAGATTTTTATGATGTGAGCTCAAGGTGACCACAAGAATTTCTCATGATGATCCCTCTTTGATCTGTAGTGAGAGTGAGGATCACTCTTTCACTCCTTAGGTTTTCACAATTAGCCCTTGATAGCTCATAGTGCTCAAGTTGCTTGATGTTCCTCTTGATGATTGATTGGTTTGATCAGCTCCCTTAGCTCACTAAGTTTTTGAGTTCACTCTAATTGAATCCTCTAACTTGTTTAGCTTTCTTAGCTTGGATATCTCATTTTAACTAGCCCACCCAACTCACTTGACCTGGTTCACTTTCATATGCTCCTCATGGAAAAGGATGAGCTCTTAACTAGCTCACCTAACCTATCTCACCCATCTCACCATAACAAGCTCAATTATCTAACCTCAAATCAACCGCAAAAGAGATGATAGTGACCTAATATGATGAATTATAGTTTTTAACAATTTTTTGAAAAATTTTAGATCTATGACACCTACACAATGTCTCTATATTTTACCTACCACGCCTTGAGATTTTCTATCTTGCTTTTGGACACACTGTGATTAGAATTATGCTTTCAAGACTTAAAGGAATATTTGATTTCCTTGTTTTAGCTATGAAACCACCTTAAAATTCTCTAAATATGTAAAAAATAAATGAGATGAGTGAAAGTAGAGCCAACAATAAATTTTTGCATCCGAAATGGAGACCTTTTTATTTTTGGCGGTCGAGCTAGGATCATTATTTTTACAAATTTTGTCCTCTTTACATTCCCTAATGCTTCTTGCATGTCTAGAGGATCTTGAATGTCAATAATTATCCTTATTTTAACACTTTTTATATTTAGATATGCCTTGCCATGGACACATACTATTTTTAGTATGTGCACTTTGTGGGTGTCAATTGCAATGAAAAAAGGTCTTAAAATTATGGGTTTTATTCTAGGATTCCCCACTCTAAATTTTGGATGATTCCTTTTTCTAAACAAGTGGAAAAATTAATGTTTTTTCATAGGGGGTAGAATAATTTGAAAAAATCGGTAGCTTCATCATGCAAAAATTGATTTACACAAAACTAAATTTTTGAAGACCCTCCTCTCGAGTTTCGAGATGATTTATTTTACTTGATCTTCAGAAATCAAAAATTTATTCAAGGAGGGAAGAATTATGATGGTAAATTTTTTCCTTAATATCCCTAAAAATAGGGACTTCATGGCATGAAAACTAGTTTACATGAAACTAGATTTTTCAGGGATCATTTCCTCTAGTTTTCAAGTGATTCCACCCACTGGAACCTCGGAAGTGAAGATGAGCCTTGATGTCCTTTCCCTACTTGCATCATGACAATAATTAATGTAGGATTGAATATTTTTCAGGTTCGAGATGGAGGGTGAATGAATAATTCCAATCATTTAGTTAAAATAGTTTTCATGACCTTTTGCCTTCCTAGTTAACTTGAACTTGACCGGAAAAAGAAAGCATGGTGAGTTAAAACTAGGGTTTTCACTCAATGTGTTGGGGAATTTTTGTCCCTATTTTCTCCTTGGGGATGGGGATAGAGGGTGCAAGAAAATTTTCCCTCACCTCTGCTTAACAAGTGTCAAGGTTTGATTGTTTGATGAAAAGTAGGAAAACAATATGTTAGCTCTTGGGCTTGAAACTAGTTCACATGGTGAACTTGAGAAGGGGAAAAGGGTGGGGAAAATTTTATCGTCCCCATTTTCCCACTATCCCAAGGAAAGTTTGGACGTAAATCTGTCACCTATCCCCAACTTAAAAATGACTAAGTACGAGAAATTGAGAATGCATTTCCCGTGAGCACCAAATTGTCTTTTTAGAGAATTATTATATTATTTTGACTCCCAAAACCATCCAAAGAAAATGAGATGGGTATCATTCTTCAATTCTTCCCGAAACTCCCTAAAATAACTCCTTTTGTCTCGAATGACAAGGTGTATCTCGCACAAATTGATCTACCTTGAGAGATACTTGATTTTTATAAAATATTTAGAAATTCCATCATGTGAAGGTTTTTTTATAATTTCCAATGAGTATTTGATTGACTCTAACTCCTTAAAAATATCTCATAATTTTCTCGTGGAAGAATAGGTCTCGATTTAGCTCTTCATTCCAACTACTCCAAATCCTCCAAGGCAAAAAAAAGCTAAGGAGTGGGAGGGGCACCATTTTATTTTCCCAACTATGCTAATTATCCTCACTATCCCTTTAATAATTGGGATAGTCGGGACACTAAAATGCGCCACCCACCAAACTCGATAAAAAGAATAACTCCCAAAACTTAAAATCATTGTTCCCGAGTTCCAGGAGGTCTTTTAGGAAACGTTTTATATCATTTTGAATCCCAAGATAATTTAAATATCAAAGGGACAATTTTAAATACTTGATTCTTCCTCCTCAATTTTTTTTGCTTTTTCATTCGAGACAACAAGGTGAGTCTACTAAAATTGAGCTTCCCTGAGAAGCGCTTGGGTCTTGTGAAGAATGTGAAAATTCCATCATGTAGAGGACTCTTCAATATTTTGATGATATCTTTGTTTCTCTAGACTCATTTTGGAGCTCATGGAATCCTCCATTGAAGTTTACGTATCTTTTTCAACTACAAGCTCCTTAAGCCTCCAAAACCTGCTTTCACTGTTCTTGTTCCAAAACCTCTGAAACTTTCCTAAATCTTCATAAACCTACTCCATTGCATTTAAAAATCCTCAATAACATCTCCATATGGTTTTAGGATTCTTGATCAATCCCAGAGGATGCACGCTTGTCCCAAAAAGCTAAAAATATCCTTTCTAGGCTTACTATAGATTTCATCTTTTGACAACATTCAATTGAATTGACTGAATGACCTCATAACCACATTTCAAAAATTTGAAATATTTTTCATCACATATGAGGGATTTCAAGGATTAGGATAAGCATGGCATGAAGGGAAGACTAAACCAAAGAGGATTCAAGAGGGCTTTCAAGAAAAAAATTGATACTAGCGTCAAGTTGTCATGTTTCAAAATTTGACTTTTGTCCTTGTAGAAAAACATGCCAACATACATTTATCCTCTTCTTCCATAATAATCTCAACAAAAATCAACTGACATACCAAAATATCAAATATGTTCAAATTTTTTTCGCAATAGATTCTTCCTCATTCATTCGTAATGAATATAACTTCTTTTGGAGAAACAATTTGTTCACTAGATAATTTGTCTGATACAGAGTCCCCAACTTCTCCCATAACACTTAAGTAGATTTATCATTTGACACATTCAACAAAAATGAACTTGACATACACAATCTAATTGAACTCCTTTCCTTCCTATTGATATTTTCCTAGTTCGCTACCTTCATATCCACAAGCATGACTCTAGACAAAATAATCCACTTATCTCTATCCACAAGAATATCTTCCATCTTGAGCTTCCATAACTCAAAAAATTTCCATTAAATTTTTCCATCTCAATCCTTGTACTTCCAGGTCATTTTCATATACTTGAAAATTTTACTCATGTGCCTCCCACTCAAATTTTTTTATCTCAAGTTTTAGAAACCCTATGTCTTCACATAAAATCTAGCATCTATCTCTAATACCAAATGATGAGAATCAATCCAATAAAAAATAAATGAGAAGATATACTTAAAATAATATTCAAGATAAATAAAAATGTAGAAAAAGTGCATACACAAGATTTATCTTGGGAAACCCTTTCGATAAAAAACCCAATGTAGTATATTCTCTTTCCTATTACATTTAATGCATTAGCTTAATTTTTACAATACATTAATGTACTTCCAAGTTTTGATTTACCATACTACATATCTAACTATTTGTAAGCACATCAATTAGAAACTATCAAAGTAGTTTTACAATACAATGGGTACCAAAACCATGGGATAACAAAACAACCATTAATAATTCCTCAAAATGTATGGGTTATGACACCACCCATATACAAAAGGGGGAATAAGCCCTAGGCAAACTAGGCAACTACCTAGGGCACCAACACTAAGGGGGCACCTAAATTTTTAAAAAATAATTATTTTTGTTATTATTATAACTTAATATTAATATTTTTTACCTAAAGTCAATATTAATTGACCCTTTTATTGATATTATTATAGAGTAATATAAATTTCATGCATAAACATAAAAATGTACTATAATATTTTTACAAGTAAAATAAATATGCATATTTTTAAGCTCATCCAATTTTCTTGGTATTATTACCCTTTCTTTAATGTAGCTCTAGATAATTCAGGTGTGTAATTTTTTCTTAGAAATGTCTCATGTATATTTTATAATGTCACATTGCAGCTAGTAGAGCCAAGTACAATTGAAGGAAATAATTATTTAATTCTCTATTCCTAATGTTTTAGGGGAAATGTCTCTTTTTTATGGAGGAATTAGTAGGCTTGGTCCAGATACCACTATGCATAAAATGATGGGAGCCACCTAAGAATTTTTTTCTTTCAAAAAAGTGGTGCTTTTTTTAGCTTTAAGTCTCATCACCTACTTGATATTGGTAAATAAGACAAGTAACCAAGCTTGTATACAAAATTGTATTTTTCATATTCTAAGCACCTCCTATGATTAATTTTCTCCATCCATGGATTATCACTTGTCCTTATTTGATAATTTTATAGGATATTTTTAATCCTTTTGTATACCAATTTCTCTAAATTAATGATGTATTATGATCCTTATGCAAATTCTAAAAATCATAATGTACGTGGATTTTATTTAGTTATTTTATGGGAATAAATTATTAACTAAAATTTTAAGAAGGGCGTCCACTTCAATTATTGCCTAGGGTGCTCCTAACCTTTAATTTGGCCCTGCATATACACGTATAGATAAAAATCACATATCTATACTCCCAAAATATAGGGGCCCCTATTAATGCTCATCGTAGAGATGTACTTTGTACTCTCGAGTATATAAAATGCAAAATATACAACACATTCTAACATTTTTCATTATTTCCACTATTATAACTTCATCTCATTACTTCTTCCGATGATTTATTTTCTTAGAAACCACATCTAGAGAAGATCTTTAAAATTCTGTTATAAAAATATTCATTTTAAGGGTTAAATATATCTTCCTTTACCACTTGGGTCAAGGTTATAGTTCTTTTAGCTTATATCTGAAATTTTTCGACCTTATTCTTCCCACTAGTCTTCCAATTCTATCAATATTGAAAGTATGGTATAATTTTCTGGTGATATCGCTTAGCTATAACGTAGGTTACATCGACAAAAGATGACATAATTTTTATACAACACATTAGTTTATGCAATTTGTAGGTTCTTATTAGAGAACTTATTGATATTACACAAAGAAAAATATAATTTTAACAAATGGGTATTCCAATTAGACATAACATAGAATCCCTAACACAATTTATTACATAAAATAACATCTTTTATTCATATATAACACAAATCCAATCCATAATAATTTCATATGACAATCATACAAATAAACCACGTTACTCCCATGGTGTATACAATTCTTTATATCTCTTTATTCTCTTTATATCCCTTTATCACATGGCCCACATTTTTATAACTTACAAAAATTCCTACTTGCAACAATAATACTTGATATAAATTACATATATGAAAGGACATATATATTGGGCATGTCTATTTAACATTCAAAGTCTTCAATGCTTCAATGAATATCATATGATACTATGTAGGTTTAGGAAGATGAGTGCCTTATTATAACTTGTTATAGATGTCACCGAGAGAGGTTGCTTTGTGCTCGATAGGGTTTGAGTTTAATGCTTGATTTTGCAAGGCACCGTATTTCTGTCACACCACATTTTTTTACTAAGGTGAGATATTTATTTAGTGGTTTATTTCTAGTAATTTATGTTTTTGCCCTTTGGGCTATGGCGCTTGCCTATTTTAATGGCAACAACCATTTTCCATGCATCTCTTGATGAAGGTTTAGGTGGTGAGAACTCAAATGATCATGCATGCGGTAAATAAGTGAGCTCGGAAGGTTTTCCCGAATGTTTATGATGAGGTAATGACCCTCCTCTACCTGAGCCTAATGTTGTTTTAGATTTACCTCAATTTGAAAAGACTTTCTCTTGGCTTGAATCTTTCACTTTGGTTGCATATTTCGTTGGTTATGTCCCCTGGAGAGTATCCTCAAACAGTGGGTTCACAACCACTAGTAAGGCCATGGTGTCAAACTTGAGGGTGTTAAAAATCTTACCAAGGGGTTTTTATTTCATTTTTCCAATCATAAACATTACAAGGCCATTATGAATCATGGACCCTAGTTTATTAAGAACACTTTGGTCATCTTTTCCCCATGGATGTGTGATTTCTAAGTTTTTTAGCATGCCAAACTCAAAGTTCCCATCTAGGTGGAATTTTATGGCATGTTACTACCCCTATATGGCGTTTTCCATAATACCTAGTCAAACCAATTTGTAGGCTTGTTTTCCATGAACCAAATAAGTTTTATGCAGCCAAACTGCAGTGTCAAGTCTGTGTGGAAGTTGATTTAGCCAAGGACCTCAAGGAAACCATTGATATCTAAGTGGGTGACACCCGATTCACTCAACGAGTCCTATAAATTAATCTTCCCAATACTTACTTTCATTTTCAATCTGCAGACCATATGATTTGTGAATGTCTACTAATGGCTTCCTTTACCCCTCCTACCATTGAAAAATAAAAGTGCCAATTGCAAACCGTCCTTCTCCTTCGGAGAGGGTTAGACAGTGGTCACCAACAAGAAAAACCCTTAACCCCAATAGTTTATTTACCAGCCCATTGGAGGGTTTTCTTGACTCTGTCTCCCTTGGCTAACAAGAAAAAGGTGGCTCCTCCACCAATCCATCATTCCCTGCTTGAGTCATCCTCAATTGCGCCGACGCTTGTGAATTCATGGCCTCGTTATGAGGTGAATTTTGACACTTCTGGGAACAAGTCCACACACATGCATTCTCATAGACCCTTTCCTCTAGATGATGATTAATATGTCCTGCTACAAATACATCATTTTTAGATGGGTGGTTACATTCATTTTTCAAAAATCATTAGCTCTTCCATTTCTACAAACCAATTTTCCATCTTGGGGGCCTCGAGGAGGAATTTGGCATGAATCTTGATAGTTCTCAATGATAGTGTTCTCTTGGAATGTACATGAGCTTATTGAACTAACTCGTTGATATACGGTGAGTGAGATTTGTTAAAAGTTTGGTCACATGTATGTGTTATGTTTGCACAGGAGGTTAAGCTTGTTGGATTTCTTCTCCAGTCTGCAGCCTATACTATTTGGCCAAGTGTCATTTGTCATCATTCCAATCATGAGCCTAGGAAAGGGGGCGTTCTTACTCTTCTCTCTCCTTCTCTACAAAATTTACTATTTCTTGGGGCTTTGACCCTCGCATCGGGTTGTGTGGTCCCTTTTTTATTTACATAATCAAATTTTTGGTATTGCTAATATTTATGCTTCCAATGATGTTGTTGAATGGTCTTTACTCTAGCGGTGGCTCGTTGATGAATTTCCCAATGCGCACTAGATCATGTGTGTAGATTTTAACATGGTGGATTATGCTTTGATGATAAAGTGGGTCGTCTTCCTATGCGGTGGTGTGTTGGTGAGTGAGAAGCATGGTTTCACATGCACAATAAGCTTGGGATTTTTATCCTAAATATTTTTTAGGCATGCCTCTGATTCACCCCCGGTGATGACAAAGTTGTTAAATGACTTGATCATGTATTCCTCCCAGATCAAATGGTGTTTTCTTTCTCCACTAAGTCTAGCAGACCCATTTTTGTTTGGGAAGAAGATTTTATTTTAGACCATTCACCTATTTTTTAAAATTTAGTGGCACTCACTCTTGTAACACCTTAGAGCTCCCAATTCTACCTTAACACTACTCACCTGCATCATAAGAGAACTATGGAGCACATTTTGCACATTTAGAATCTAGTTGAGCATCCTTATTGTACAACTAGGTGGATTTTCTAATGGAAGGATGCCATTATTATAATTAATTCTTTTTTCCATATGTTTGGGAAATAGGTTGCGTTATTCAGAAGAAGGGTGTATAATGGCCTCTTCTCGAAAGTTTTTAGAACTTTTAGAGCTCTTGATTTCTCACCCTTCAACACTCACCTACAAACCGAGGTGGTAAAATGGTGTAGAAATATTAGGATGGAATACGTTATCAAGCCCCGAAGCTCAAATTAGAGCTCATCTACATTGGCTCAAGATCGGTGATAGAGTGACCGAAGATGATTTTACTTTCCTTAGACGTCGTCATGCCTCTAGTTCAATCCAGGTGATCAAGGGTGTTTCTAATTGAATAAAAAACAATTTGGATGTCCTACAATACTTTGTTCACCACTACCATAGTTTCTTTGTTGCACAACCATACACTCCATAGAGGGATGCTTCTTTGTTACAGTGTCTCCGTGTAGTTCCTTGTAAACTTTCCGAGTCCCAGAGAGTTTATTATGATCGATCCCTTTCTACCGATGGTATTAAAAGGAAGATGTTATGCAAATGAAGAAAGATAAATCTCTTGGTATTGATGGATTTCCGTGTGAGTTTTACCAGGTGCTATGGGATACTGTTGGTCTTGATTTTCATCATGTTTATTGTGAAGTGTAGACACCCATAATTACACCTAAGCAAGTTAAATACTTAAATTGTGCTAATCATCCCCTTTCTCACAAATTGACGACATATCATCAAAAGCGCTCATATTCCATCTTGTTGTCATTAATTATTTACAATACACTAATTGATTAAGTTGCCTATCAAGCTAACAACCTAATTAACGACCTTTTGTTAATTATTTACCCCTTCTATCTAGACTAATTAATTATTATTAATTAATTAGCCTTTCACTTCATTTAACTAGTAAATCAATATTTAATTGATTTAATCCCCTTCTAATAGCCTAAATCGTACTAATATTCCTCTAATTAGCTTCTATAAGCTTACATATACCTATTAGTTAATCACCTTTGATTAATTAAAACATCCCCCTAACTCCCATGACTTGCTAAGCATAAATTAAACCCTTCTAAAGTAAGGTTACCTTTAATAAAGAAACCTTATCCATTCCTAATCATGTTTTACCTTTATCCCACATGCAAAGGGATGAAGTGTTTCCTTTATCCATTGGGCTATATAAGGAGCCCTCCTTCTACCTTTATACCTACACCTAAACTTCTTAAGAGAGCAAATGCAAAGCATATAGCAAAGAGACTAAGAGCTTGCATTTTGTCTTCTTGAGAGGTCACCATTGTTAAGAGCTAAGCTTCCTATTATTGCATTCTTTAAGGATCAAACAAGCAATTTTTGATTGCCATTGGAGCTAAATAGGTCCATTCATTCTTGTTGGCAATCTAGGAGAGTAGAGATTTTAAATAGCATGCTAGTTTTGATCTTATGTATTTCAAAGTTATGATGTTAATTTAGATCTTGTTTAGCTCTTTATCTTGATGGTGCTTATGCTTTGTTTTAGCTAGATTGTAGAACTATTTTAGGTGGTAGTTCTTGCTCCATTTGATTTAGCATTAAGCAAAGTACACATGCACACATAAAGCAAAGGATACCAATTCTCTACACAATCAAGGTAATGTTAAGTTTATCCCCAAATTTAGAGATCCTAAAATTATCACCAATTGGAGATTGATCAATCTTTTGAATGTTTCATACAAGATCATAGCCAAATCCTTGGCCCTCATGATCCATAATCTCTTGCCTCTCATTGTGCGTAACGAACAAATTGGTTTCATTAAGAGAAAATTCATTCTGGATAACATTATTTTTGTTTGGGAAGGTATGGAGTGGGCCAAATTATCTAATCAAAAGGCTCTCTTCATCAAAATTGATTTTGAAAAATCATATGACAAGATTGAATGGCCTTTCATTATTGCCATGTTACAAGCTCTTAGGTTTGGCCCTAGATTCATCTGATCTGTTAATATGTTATTCCAAGATGCTAATGCTAGGTTCACCATTAAAGCAATCCAATCTGATATGTTTGATTTTGACATGCCCATTAAAAAGGATGACCCTTAGCATCAGCTTTTTATGTGCTTTTTCTTTGAGGGTTTCAGTTACCTTCTTGCCATGTTTTCTTCTCAATGGTTAGTTAAGGGCATCTATCTCCCTAACTCTGATCAACAGCTTATTAATGGCCACTTTGTTGACAATTATTTCTTAACCTTAAAAGAGAATGAAGATAATGTTAACAACACTTTGCATTGCCTATAAAAAAATTTCTTGTCTTTAGGATCTTCAATCCAATGGAAAAAGACTCAATGCTACAGACAGTCTATGGACCCCACACTTACATGGCTAGAAGGATTTTCTTGGCAATGGATTCAGCTAGGGGTATAGTTCAAATTCCTTGGCATCCAATTTTCTTTCCAGGGATACTCTTGCTACTACTTTTGGTCTAATGTTGTAAAAAGAGTTGAGTAAAAGATTACTTATTGGATTACCTAGTCTCTCTCTCTTACATGTAAGTTTCATATTTTCTCTAAGGTGTTTTTTGCTACTCATGTCTACTACTCCTCCTGTTAGGTGCCCCCTAAGGCTTCATATGCTAAGCCAGAGAAGTTACTTAGAGATTTTTTATGGGCCAACACACATGGGCACAAAGGCTTCCACATAGTAGCTTGGGACATTTTTTTTTTTCCGAAAAGGTGAGTGGCTTAGGGCTTATTAACATTCACATGCAAAGCATCGCTTTAAGTGTCAAGTGGATTATTAGGGGTTTATAAGGAATCTAGGCTTGGAATATATTGCTTCGTCACTACATCTGTCAAGATTAATCCTTTGGAAAACAAGCATAAAAAAACTTGTGGTTGTAAATTCTATTGGTCTCCCCTATGCTAGTTAAAATTAGAGGTAGGTTTGTTATGAAGATTATTTAGAAGCCATGGGATTTGGTCAAACCTCACCTTATTTGGGTGGGTGATGGTTTTAGAATGGGGATTTCCATCAATTCACACTCTTTATAGTGGTCCCCTGTTATTAATTTTCTCAATGTTCTCTTTGTTATGGTGTCGTGGATTAAAAGTCTTAGGATTTTTAAGCACTACATCAAGTTACTTGGATATATTTTCTATAAGGATACCCATTTTTTGAAACCTTGGGTTCTTATCAAAGTACAATTTAACCTTAACAATGGAGATAAATAATCTAGATACAGGAAATTCATAATGTCATACCTGAGGATATGCTCCACAAGATTTGGGTTTCTCCTCCTATTCATTAGTGGCATGATTGGCACCGCCTATGAAGACTCCTTTAGTCGGTACAAACCCGACTTGGTTACCAATTTTTATCTCCGCCTACATTCCTTATGAAAAATTAAACAATTAATGGAAGCTTAAGTCCCCACATAGGGTTTGGAAACATAGGTTCAATACCATTTAGAAAGCTTACATTGAACATCCTAAAAAGGCTCATTTTCTCTAGTACATTCCTTATCAAAGTTTTCCAATTGGAAAATGTCTTCAATAGCTTGGGTTTCTAACCTCTTGTGTCATGCTTGCCAACAAACTAAATCTATTATGCATTTATTCTGATATTTCCCCCTTGCGTAGTCTACCGGAAAGTGGATTCACTCCATCTTCCATATCTTTCACCTTAAACCCTTCATCTGGAAAATTGTCTTACTTGGGAGACTCCACCTTGCTTCCTACAAAATTCAATATTTTTTGGTAAATATTTTGTGTAGAAATTCTATTTGAAATTTGGAAGATTAGAAATGATTCTATTTTTAATCAAACTATTCTTATCATGGATTTTTCTATGTATGCTAAAACTAGAATTATTTCTCATGTTTTTCTTCAGATCTAGGTCCAAGTGGAGAAAGTCCACTCGAGGTGGAAAATCTACAAGATATTCTCTCCCGTAGGGTAGCTCCCCTTGCTCAGCCATCCAGGTTCTGTCTCTTCCGTGTCATCGTTCTTCACCACAAAGAACAATCTCTTCCTCCCCATCGGTCTCAATCTCATGGCCAAGGTGCTCAAAGAACAACAATGCGCCCAAGATCGGTGGATTTCCTCCCCCTAGTGGCGAGACCGGTGGTTTTTTCCAGCAGCTCGATGGTGCCGATGGCTGGGGACCCTCCCCGCCCTCTGGAAGGCGATGGCTCTAGGCTAGGGATCCTCCCTCTAGCTAACATAGTGGTGGTGGCTCTGTTGGCCTTCTTCTTCTCCCCTTCAGTTCTAGATGGGGTACTCCCTCAAATAAATTTCCTCATCTTGATATGGCTATTTCTCCTAAAATACGGGCTTCTCGACCCTCGAGAAGGGAGATGGATGGGATCCTATTCTAAAATCTCTCGACCTCTCGTGAATGGGTTAGGGTGTTGATTCACGCAAGATGTCTTCTTCTCCTCCTCCTTCATCTCGCCATGTTTACTTCTTCTACTTAGTTATCACATATGTGACTAGTTGTATGTTCACTTGGTTTTTATTTCATGTGGCACATGTGTGCAGTGTGATGTAATCTAGGGTGTAACTTCTCCACCCATTTTTGATGTGAATCTACAATGTAATTTTCTTAATTATATCAATATAAAAGTGTGTTTTCAATAAATCAATGTGTGTGTGTGTGTGTGTGTGTGTGTGTGTGTGTGTGTGTGTGTGTTTAGAAAAAATGGAATTCTACAACCACATGAAAAATCTATGCTATCACCAAATTTTGATTTGAAGGTGCCCATAATTTGAAATTCTAGGCTTAGATGCGGGTGTGCTTGTTCCCTGTCTTCTTTAGGTTAGAATCAAATTTTGATTTTCCATGATGATCGATATGGATGCGTAATAATGGATCCCACTTTACACACACACACACACACACACACACACACACACACACACACACACACACACACACACACACACACACACACACACACACACACACAAGTAATATTAATTTGAATATTTTATTAGGATTTGTCTTACAACATAAATAGGGAATTTGTCATAGGTGATGGCCATTTGAGAAATTTATTTAGCTTTAAACTTATGTAGAGAATTTGAAACTCATTATGACATTAATATTTCAAAACTTTAATTATCTAGGACCTCATATTCTTGGGCCTCTCTTCGTCATTGGGATGATCCCCTCCTCTCTTTTATATTACTAACTATGCCTACTTTGATAGTTTATATTGTGGCCCTTTCTTAGGTTTGTTAATATATTTTTAGGTTTACATTTTATAATTTGAATACGATTTTGGAACCTATTTATAGTAAATCATCTATATAATTTATTTTCTAATTTTTATTACATTGATATGTGTTTTTACAATTTGGTAATCGAGGGTGGTTTTGGGGCAATGGTGGTGGCGGAATCTAATGTCTATCATTTGTTAACAATTAATTTACAACCTTAAAGTTTGCATCATTTTGACTATCATAGAAAAAATTAAGTTTTAGATGAGACATTCATTTGTTAGTCACTTTGAAGATTTTTGTTTTGTTTACAGATCTTAATTAAAAAATTATAATTTATGAGGAGTTTGAAGACCTTTTTTTAGAAATATATTTTGAAACGAATAATGTGATGGAGCTAGATTGACACAATTTTAACCATTGTGGTGTCAAATTTATGGAAAATTTAATGAATTTATTAGTCAATGTGACATGAAAAAAAATCAAAATAATGGTCTTTAGATTGACATCTTTCAATTTGTTTATCATATGGATTTATTTAGAATATTTTTACTAGTTAATATTTTTGAAGATAAGTTTCCAATTACAATGTCACTTCAATATTGAAAATATAATTATTTGGGACGGGCATGAAAGAAATTACATTACTACAAAGAAGTGGTCATCAATTTGAGCCCTATCAGAACTTGAAAACCCTCTTGTGAAGTAGGGTAGATTCATTTGCTACAGAATGATCACTTGAGTTAAATTAACAAAGACATTAGTTTTTATAGGAAGAGAAAATAAACTTAATCTTTTGAAACTACTTAAAGAATTTAAATTTAAAAAATTATTGACATTGTATTTATAGTTACAATAATTTTATATTTATAGGTATTTATATGTTTTCTTTTTTATAATTGACTATATACTAGAAATTACACCAAAATGGTGTAATGGATATGTTGAAGGAAATACATGGGGGTGGATGGAGACAAATGGAACATAAAACATTTGATCCAGTGATCAAGCATATAAAAAGATCAATGTGGAGAGAAATTTAGAAGGAACGCCTACATGGTAGAGTACAATTCAAGAATACAATTATTGAATCATTTTAAACTAAGGCATGATGTCAATATAGAAAATATAGGAAGGAAGACTCCAACTGCTAGTAAATACATGAACCAAACCAAAAATAAGAATGATAAGAAAACAATGTGTTAGAGATGGCTAGCCCAAAGCTATGATGCCGATAGGGTGACATGGAGAAGTTAAAGTTGAAGGATTGAATGAGATATTGGAGGGAGAAAGATTCATGATGATAAAGGGGTTCAAGGGAAGATGATTTCCCGAGATAAGTGAATCTAGTGGAGGAATGTAGGCATTCATCTTCTTTCTTCAAAATAGACACATACATACCATGTGTCACTTTTTCATAGCATAGCAACATCGTCTATTTAGTCCAATGTTTGTTGAATGTTAAAACCAATTTGATTTCCGCCAAGTTGAAAAAACCTACATTTCATAGGATTTGTAGTTATGGATTTTAGTAATGTAAGTGTAAAAGGTAAATGCATGTGCATTGCAAGGACAACTAAGCTTCCCACCTATGGAGAAGTAGGTTGAGGCATTCCAACCTACCACTTGCCACTTGTTGAGTAAGGATATGGCATTATAAATCAATGATAAATAGACTATAGTTAAAATAAAAAGTCTATATCGAGAAGAAAACATGAGTCCACTTGATCAAATATAATATCAAGTATAAAAATAACATTGTGTAAAGTTTGTTTTTAACCATTCATGAAGGGTTGTCTTAGGTACCACCATTAACTTATCTACTAATTCTAGGGCATTTGGGAATCAATTGTTTCACAATAGAAAGAGGTGGAAACTTTTGAGAAAATATGGAGAAATAGGGATTTGATATTTTTGTTTTATTTCTTATGTTGTGAAGGTTTTTGATTCGAACATGGTGCCAAAGCGAGCCCTTATAAAGAGAAACATTCGATAAAAAGTTGGAGTGATGATAACACAAAGCATGAGGCACCCACAAAGTTTCAAAACATATTTCCTAATGCAATTGCACTTCCACGTAGACAAATCAGATTCAGTTGTGCAACGCTCGCATTTCCTTACAAAATTCAGCTACATTCATCAATTCCCTGACACATCTCGCAACAAAAATCATAACCATTGATTAAATAAACTACAAACTTGAAATAATCTTACATTGCTCTCCTCAAATAGTTGTCATCAATGCTATATGTACTACTCAAAGGCTGATAATAAATTACACCTTTGGCATAATTATATTATAGTGTAAATCCGCATAATAGATGTTTACACATCACCATGCATTGCATTAACTATTGACATTTGAATTTGGGTGGTCAAGAAAGGAGCCCACCCCGTACCACTTGCCAAGCAGACAACAATTTAGAACCGAAAGAAACTCTATTATTGATTTCAGGAAAAATAACAATAAGTTCGACAACATCTTAAAATGAAGCTGTGATATCATGTACTCATCTTCGAAGTATACATATCCCATTATATATTTGAATGTAAGGGGCATTATTTGTTACAAACATAAAACAAAGAAAATCGGATCGAACAATTGTCAATAACTAAAAGGAAAACAACAAAAGACTAATGTTGGACTTGTGGTTACAGGGGTTACATGTGCGGATGCAAAGCAATGTCCCAACCACACAACTTTGCAATTCAATATTAGCTCACAAACATGACAATCTATTAATAAAAGTATGGAAGAAGCGACTGTGTCTGGTAATGAAAGGGACCACTGCTCGCCACAACTTCCTGCAATATATTGATTACACATACCTGGGTATTAGAAAACAGTAAGCGCAGGTTAAAACCAACTATTTTGTTGTCTCTTAGCAGGCACGAGAAGATGCCGTTGGTTTACAACTTGAGCGCTCCTTTTTCTTATTTGTAAGTTTGTCTGGCTTTTCCTGCATGACAAAAACTGGGGCGGCAATGGAAAATAAAATACAACAAAACGTGAAACCCAAGTTAGGGAAGAAGAAAGTGAAGGGCAAACCACCAGAAGTTGAAGTTTTCAGTATTTTGACATGTGAGCTAAAATTTGCGCTCAGTATGATGTCATGGCGGGCCGTAGAGAAAAAAAAACCTCTATAATTTCCATTTGTAGAAGTTCAAGGAAGGTATGTCTGCTCACGGCATTTCCAATTAAGACATTTATCGGTACGACATTGTGTTGTTGGGATTCGGGAATGGGGAAGGAAAAAACCAGTGGCAATGGAGGCGGTGGCGCTGGTGAGACTAGAAGAGGAACGAAACACCCAACGTACATAGGAGTGAGAAAGAGGAAATGGGGGAAGTGGGTGTCTGAAATAAGGGAGCCATTGAAGGATAAGAGAATATGGCTGGGGTCGTTCCCCACGCCAGAAATGGCGGCGCGTGCGCGGGATGCGGCTGCGTTGGCGTTGAGAGGGCCCTCCGCCATCTTCAATTTCCCTGAATTGATTCACTCTCTTCCACTCCCCTTAACTTGCTCTCCCGCAGATATACAGGCCGCCGCCGCCCTGGCTGCAGTACAAACTCATGCTTCAGCTTCTCAGCCATCGACTCCACCATTATTTTTACAGGAGGAGAGCGTGGACAAAGAACCACCACACCCGCTGTGCTCTGATAATACTACTTACGCAGACTCCATTAATGAAGATCCATGGAAAGACCGCGCTGTGTTGGAATCCATTGATATAGATGTCGATCATGCGGTGGAGGACGTGGATTTGTTGGATTTGGGAAACCTGCTAATGAACATTACGGATGATACGTCGTCTTTCCTCCATCATAACGCTTTCATTGCTGAGGACGAACAAGATTACCCATTTATGTCTCTTTGGGATTTCACGTAGGTGATGTACTTTTCTTATATTTTGTGTAGCTCTTAATGCACAGGTGTGGATTGGGGTGGTGAATGCCCTATAATATACAATGTAATTTATGAACTGTAAATATATACTTGGTTTTTTTTTTTCAATACTGTTGTTACCTTTATACTAATCCGTTTTGATTGGAGCCAATCATCTGCCCCTTCTATCATACTGTTAGTGTATATATTTGGTTTCCTCTTTTCCAGTACTGTTGTTACCTATATGCTAATCGGTTTTAGTTACGAGTTAATCGACTATCCAACATAATAAACAAATTACTATGATCTTAAAATGAATGCCTTTCACAGATAATTTTGAAATTTCATTTCGATTGCGAGGACTGCCCATCATAAGTAACGAAATAATATGATCATTGAATGAATGCAATAAGTTTGGTATTTCATTTTGATTATAAGGGACTGCTCAAATTAATAAACAAATTATTATGATCTTTAGATGAATGAGAGATAATTTTGATAGGGACTACCCAACATAAATAACAAGCTAATATGATCTTTAGATGGATGCCTTTTACTGAGATAAATTTGGTATTTCATTGGGATTGTGAAAGACTATCCAACATAATAAATGAATTAGTATGACCTTTAGATGAATGCCTTCCTAAGAAATGATTTTGATATTTAATCATTTCGATTGTGAGGACTGCCTAGCTAGTAGCATAATAAACGAATTAATATGATATTTAAATGAATGTCTTCTCTGGTATTTCATTTTGATTGCGAGTGAACGAGGAATTAGTATGATCTTTAGACGAATGCCTTTCACAGAGATAATTCTGGTATTCCTCAATTTCCGTGTGCAACAGAAAAATGGTTTTCAATGTTAAGAGATGCCATAATCTGAAAATAACTTGTCCAGAACACGTAGGTTCAGGCTTCGATAATTTAACCAGTGTATTGTTTAAATTTTTAAATTTAATAAGCTGCTTAAGTTATTCTCCTATCATTAAACTTCGACCAATTAAATTCAACAGTTCTAGGTGTAATTGTAACGTCCATAGTGATAGATAATTCTTATTGTGACATTTATTTTTCCTGATATAGTCGGTTTCTTAAAAATTAGCCTACCATCTTATATTCTGTAAATAGATTGTGCCCATAAGTCCCGTACATCATATCCAAGGAACTTGTCCTTCTAATTCATTTGAGTTTGTTTGGAAACAGTTTTGCAGCTTAGGTTTCGAGGGGTATCAAAATAATACATATTTTTAGTCTGTAACATACGTCGCAATACGACTTGGTAAGTTGGTAATATATGTTTTATCACATATGAGGCATTAATTCATATGCATAATCGTTTTTCCATATAAAAGCATAATATGGGCTTTATCAGAACTATTATTAACGTGATATCCATAAGTTTCTGTATGTTCAAGCGAACCTCATTTTTATGATTCGAAAACAAATTCTCCCTTTGAAATTGTTTTTTAATGATTTAAAAATTATAATTTATATTTGAAAATAAATTTACATTAATACTTAGCTTGGGTGAGTGGCATCATACAAATTCTATAGTCCATGATTATTAATGTTACTATAGAAATAACCTTACTATTTTACTACACTATAATATAAACTAGATAAACTTCCAAATACATAATTTACTATACTATAATATAAACCAAATTAACTTTATGTGCCACAATAAAGAGCCCTCTTTGCATTTTTATATGTATCCTATATATGGTTCTTAATCATACAAGCTTTTTATCTTGACAAATAGTATTATATAATATTTCTTTTGATATTAAAAAAGCATTCAAAAAGTTATGAGCCATATGAAAGGATATAAGGATAATAATAGTAATAATTGTCATTAGTCACATATATAATAGGGCTAACATCTAACTACGCATTGCCTCATATATTGGTCTCTCCAGAAACTCATCATCAAGCTTCTCGAAAACTTATCTTCTAATCATCAAACATATAAAATTCATGAATATGAAGCAACTATTTCAGTACACCTCCTTTTCTAACCAAAACTTGCACTTTGATCATGTTATCTTTTTTCATCTCTTTATATTAGGGAAAATTTTAGTGGCGAATTTTCGTAAACTTGCGAATATTAGGGATTTTGGAAATTGGAAATGACGAATTTTCGAGTAGTTGCTATGGCCCGATTTGCCTAAAATTTCAGCCGAAAATTCATTTGTATGGAGTCGGTTAGTTCGTCTAATATTTATAGTTAAAAATGAACTTATGCATGTATTTCGCCAATGTTTCTAATCAAAATCCGCTCATATTCGCTGAGGTATAATACATAGTCCGAGGGTTGCGAGGACCCGAGGTTAGACAATGCGTCCATTGTCCGCCATCCAACCCAAGTTGGATGACAGCTAATGGACAATCGTTCATTGTCTTTCATCCACCACCGGTTGGACGAAAAACATTAGGCGGTCATCCAACCCGGTTATATGACCTCCTAACTAGAATAGACGTCCCTTCAATCCATTTCAGCCAAAAACCATCCAATACACATGTCCAACCATATGAAACCGCCAAAAAACACATGTCGAATCATATTTTAGAAACCGTCAGAAAAAAACACCCTACAAATTTTCCTTTGTCGTGAATCACTTTTTTAGAGATTCGCCATCATTTCGAAATTCCATTTCAGATATTCACCACCCATTCTATAATAATTTTTAGAGGGTGGGTCTTAAAATGAACCCTACATATTTTTTAAAAATTAAAGTATAGCTATACTACCAAAAATATACTAATCACACAAAAAATGGGTGCAATGAAATCACACCATACAATGTGTATGTCAAATCAAGCTCTACAAATATTGAGAAAGTTAGATCAACAGAATGACTATATTAATTACGTAACGACCCAAAAATACCAACACATACACGAACAACACAGTAAAAGACAGGATATTTTTTTATTTTTTTGCTTGCTTGACACATAACATGACGCAACATGTCGTCACCAAGGATACAACTAACACTGTGAACAACTTGATACAAGGATGGCCATAAAGGCAGCACGGAGACATTCACACCTATCAAGGACAATACATTTTTTTTTCTTCTTTTGACAAGACAACAAGGAAGTCCAACCACATGACACACTTACATTTAGGGCATCCCATGAGAAAATTCTTGTTAAATTTTCTTGTTTACTAAAATGTCTCTTAATTCTTAACTTACGTTCTTATAAAATTTCATGTAATGATTCACACAATTCTTTTCACAAGGGAGAACTTCTTTCTTTTCAACTATTGACTAAATAGCTTAAGGCCAGGCTTTCTAAACTAGGATCATCAATTTTATGTCCAAAGTTTTTTATTCATTTGATTTTAGAACATTTTCCATTTCTTACAAGGTTAATTAATCTTACTCAAGCCACTAACACATGTTCCACACCTCTGTTGCACAGGTGAAGGCATAAGCTCCGATTGAGTGGAAAGTACCGCTTAGGGTTCATAACAATAACCTTCTTGTTTAAGGATCAAATTTTGACCTTGCTTAAGAAATATCACCATGAATCAAGGCAAGGGTTAACAGAACAGGACAACAGAATTTAGCTTCAGGGTCACATTGTTTACTATCAGTCTTTTATTGAGGTTAAGAGTTTATCAAGATTGGTTAAATGTTCCATCTAGACTTTACTTAATTAAGTTTGACAAAGGAGAACATTTCAAACGATAGAGAGATATTTAAGGTTTTATTAATCAATTTCCCTCCTACTTATTAAATCCTATCATCTTCTAAAATCTAACCATTGATTTCACCATGAGATCATTTAAGGTTTCACCATAAAAGGATAATGTTTATTAGTTTAACTTTTATAAGGACTATCCAGCTCACTTCATAGTGCTTACAAACTCATTACTACTATGCCTTAGGAGGATTTACAACTCAACATTTTAACTCAAGAGCAAAGTTTAACAGTACTCGTTTGCGAAAACAAAACAAGGTTACATCAATTTATTCCAACACGATGCACAAACCAAAGGGACATACCATCTCTATTGAACCATGACTAGGGAGCAAGAGAGTAATAACATGGGACATGCCCGCTACTATTCTAAGGATTAAAATACACTAGAATATCCCGTAACCAAGTGGTAATCAAATTTCATCTTTCACGTGATAACCAAACAAACCAAAGTTTCAATAGTTACAACAACAATACTCTATAATACATTTACTAAGGCACTGACCCTTCTTCTAAAATGTCCAAAGGCCCTTTCCAAATTTTTATAACATAATACACATTCGTACAAAGGAACATCATAACCAAGATTGATGCAATAATCTACAAGTCTTTCCATCATCTAACCATGTAAGCCATCTGCAACAATTAATAACCTGAGTCAGTTCACGAGAACTGAGCAAGATAAGACTATACATAGCAACAATAAGCTACTAGCTAACAAAACCATGAAAGGAAGCATTCTATTTCAAGAAATGGATCAAATTTCTAACCTCTAACAACCTTTTGAAACAAGATATAATTTTCAACATATCAACTAAGAAGAAATCCATAAGTTTTAGTTATGAAAATACCTCAAAAACTACAAAAGTTTGACAACCAAATACGCAAGACTATGAAATTTAAATGATTAGACACAAGAGTTGAGAGTATTAGGATTTCAATCATGTAATCCCGTAGATTACGTGATTGAAATCTAAAGTGTAACCCATCAATCAACATTCTCAAGGTGAAGTCAAAAGATAAAAACCAGACCCGATCTTAGTTGCCAAAAAAATATAGTTTTGCAATCGTTCCGTAGGGCCATAGGCCTAATAGGCTAGAAACGAACAACGAGGGTAATAACAAAGTTCCATCATGTAATCAAAAAGGTTTAAAGGATGAAAATCTTATATTCAAACCCACAACCATTATATCTTAGGTAATAAGTGACTTCATAGCTAATAAGGATGAGTGGAAAGGACGATAAGAATGTCTGGAATAGGCATTGCCTAACAGCCTACCTACTGAACATAACCAGGGCCGGAATAGTGACAAGCCTCATTAATACCCAAGTTGAGTAGGCAATCTAGCATTCTAAACACATCCTTGCAATTTTCATAATACTTTAGATTTATAACCCTCCCGTTCTAGAGGAACATAGCCATGAATCTAGACTTGGTTGAAATTTTTGACGTCAACTCACTTTCTAATATCATAAATGATGTATACAAAGAAAAAAGTCTCTCAACTCTCCTTAATTTACATCTCATCACTAAGTTTATGGTAACCTATGCAGTGATTAAACACATAATATACCATTGAAGATAGATATCCTCCAATAATGAACTTCTATAACGATGTAATTACAATTATTACGTTCGATACATATACAAACTATTCCATAGCTTCTTTTCCCTTTTTAGACAACAAAATATATTCACGACCTTCCATCACAATCATTCTAAATTTGTAATGAAAGGTCACTCATCAAGAAGGAAGTACAAAACAAGTTTGACTAAATTAAGGAACTTCATGTTACCTTAAGCAGTTGATGAAAACCTTAACTTTCACGAACCGTGAAAGATATTACCTTACTCCATCAAGGCATTATGTCTATACATAATTAAATCGATCACACAAGGAATCATCAACATACCATATCTTAACACCATAAAGGTCATTAATTTTATCAAATTTTACTCATAGAAAGAGTAGAATCAAATGGGGTTCTATCAATAATTTATGCCCTTCTATCAACCCAGGACATATTTTCGGTCCAAAACTTCCTTCTTAACAAGCATATATATTGAACTTCTAATTTCCAAATGCCCTAATAATTTGCACAATACACGAAGTGCATAATCAAGCTTATCATAAAAATAATAATAATTTAACTGTATATTTTCCTCTAGGGCAATAACATAAAAGGAACCCAATACTAGTCAAAGCTGCAACGTTCCAGGGGCGATTACATACCCAGGTTCACAAAAGAAACAACGATATTTTGCAAAAGGAAGTAACTTTAAAATTATATATATATATATATATTTTTTTCATATGATCAATCGAAGCATACACTGAGAACCTTTGTTTTTTTTTTTTAATATATAAATGGGTTTGATCACTTCAACAAGAACAACCAACGGAGGCAAATCCGGAAATGTAACAAACTATTAACCATATACTGAACACAAATCCACAAAATCACAAATTTAAACCAATTTCTAGAAAGAAAAAGTTTCATTTCAAGAGGTTTATTAGATACTAGCATATTATGTATATGGTTAGTCTATCTTGCCTATTTTAATGCATCCACCAGTCGTGTACATCCAGCAGGGACTGCTACAGCCACACGCCCTCCGCTTTATCCTCTGCTTCACTGGTCTTTTCTTGCAATATACCACACCAGGATTCCCTTTTGAAGGCACGACTAGAAGAATGCAATAGGTGGCTGTCCAAACACTAGATTGCTTCAATGCAGCTGCTTTGGGGGTGAGAGTCGAACTGCTTACCACTCAGTCCGAGAGCACTTGCGCTAGAAAGCTAAACACCAACCATGGTTTGAAGCTCGGACACAAGACATAAAGATTACATCGCTCCTGGCTCTGAAAGGCATCTACCGTATTGATACATAAACCTTTTCCTTCATCAGATTTGGGGACAACATCAAACTCTCGGTGCAAACATTACAGCTGTAGCTTGTAAGGTGTGATAATTCCAACAGGAAACTTTATGCCTGCCAACCTGGTGACTCGTTGAAGAAGCTCATATAATGGCAAGGCAAATTGTGTTTCATGAATATTCTGATATGAAACAGATCGGCCTCTATGAGGTTCTCTTCCATGAGTTACATCGTACAACAAGTAAGATCTCAAAAGAGAATCTTTGTAAATAAATTTCATCGGGTCTGCTGGTAACACCCTCACTATCACAAAACGATTTTGATAAAAAGTACCTTGAAGGAGAATCCCAAATTCGGGATGCGAGATACAATGTAAAAAACAGCCTAGTTGGACAACCTGCCTGTTGGAGGCGCTCACGAAGGCTTCTACCAAATGGAACGTAGCATGCCCATTGCACGGCTATTTATCGTCGGCAGATTCTGTGATCCCAACAAGAACACACCTTACAGCTCCCAAGACATTTTCTCCAACATTGCATAGATTCCCTGTGCCTGTGGGTGCGATCTGTCACCAAATCTGGGTCAAGCTCATGGCTGAAACAATAAAATACAAGCACAAATCAATGGCGAGTTAAGAACTAAGACCAGGTCGAGCAACAGTTAGATTGGAACATAGAACAGGGAGGTCATGAGCCTTTGACACGGCGGCAATGCCAGAAGAATACAAAGCAATGAAAAAAACCCCCGACGAGAGTGAAGAGCTATGAGCTCACGGCTGAGCCTTCCACAGCAAGAACAGAAAGAGGGGAACATAGTGGAATTTCACTCACAACGATGCACACCCAGCAGAGCACGATTCAAAGCCATTCAAGCTGGACCCAACTCGCAAACCCCAGTTCGAACCAGACAAAGCGGCCAAGCTGAGCGTCCATGGCCAACCACGATACCAGCAAAACCATGGAAATGCAAAGCACAAAACGCAGCCTCAAGATTTGATCGAGCTTCTCCATGTTAAATTCACCACCTGGACGGAAGTGACTTTCCAAATGAAAAGGCAAGACAACTCAACTAAAACTTTACCTCGTTCTTCTACTACAGCTACAAGATTCTGCAACAACTGATCTCGACTGTGGTCGCGTGCAACCAGAACATCAGGATCAACACCAACGGTTCCTTGGGCTCGCCCTGCAGTAGCTGTCACACTTAACTCTCTCTGGAGGCCACTGATTTTCTGGGATAAGTTTACTTCTCTACCCTGTAGCTGCTGCATAAAGCCAATCACTTCCTCACGGCACTCCTAGGAGAATTTCAGTTCTACGCTCCACTGAAACTACCTGTACAGCACGATTTTGAGACCCACACCCACCCACGCAACATCAGGGCGATAGACCTTCATTTCACCATCAATGAATCCACTGTCCAGAACACGCCAAGAAGGTGCAGGGGGTTTTTAATGCAATGGCAGGTGTCAGGGTATAAGTCAAGGTAGGTTGATGAACAAGTAAGCCTGTCAAACAATGAAGATAGTTGGTGGAGGCGCCCAACCACACACCACTTGCCAAAAGGACAAAACAACACTCGTGGAATAACTTCTCTCTCACGCTAGGCAGGTCGCAGAGATGACCATAAAGGATGGCAAAGGAGGGCGATAGAAAAGGAGTTGATGCCCGGTTAGCTGGGCATTACAAATTACACATTTAATTAATATATAGGTTTTCAATTAAAAAATATTAAGACAAGACGCACAAACATTAATGCACATGTCATACTAGGAAAAGACAAAAACATGGTAGTTGATGGAGATAGATGAGGACTATCAAGATTTCCACCACGACCACTAAAGCACAGGAGGGTCCACAATGTTAGGTATAGGGTCGCAACCATTGTTCTCATGATTTTATTACTTTTGTTCAATCTTTCATATTAGGATTTGGCAAGATCTAAATGAGGAAACTTTCTCCAAGTAGAATTCCCCCATGGGAAAAACCTACCACCTCCAAGTTTATCACACACTCCACTAATGCCTTTTTCAAGTGAAGGACAATGAGAATGATTAGATATGCTCTTATATATTTGGAATAGTGTACAATGATGGGGAAATTCTAGATATACTCGAAAAAAACACAAAGGGTCATTTTCCGATACTCTAGGATATATCGGTTTTCCAACTTCAAGCGAACCTTCTCAACCTAGACCTAGATTTGAAGAAAAGAATTGAAAATCATAACAACTTTGTTAGTTACCGCAAAATAGCTTTCCATCAATAATAAATTAAAAGTAACATGATCTATGTCTTTCCAAATATGAAATAAATTATCAACATGAAATATTTGGTAAGCTTTGTTATATTTTGTCAGTAGCATATCAAGTCCTTGAATAAATTCATTTTTCAAATAAAATGTCATGGAAAGAAGGGTTGAAATAGGGTATGAATCCACTTTCAACCACATTCTGCATGTGAGAAAACTATAAATTGTTCTTGATAGTGTCAACTTAATGGAAAGAATGAAAATTTAGATTTGGGAACTTCATATGCTTCAACATATCCACAACTAGTATTCCTTAATAAAGAATCCATAATATGCAATCCTTGATATATATATTTTTGTTTTGTGAACTATATATAAATTTAGAGTTGGTCTCCTTTTCGAACAAAGTTTTTACATATATACTAATTCATTTCTACAATGGTTCAACAACTTTCCCAACACAATAAATGAGTATGATATTTATCCATAACCTTCCAATATATACCTTACATTGGGATAATTCTACTATTCCTTGATTTCCTTTATACTTGAATACTTTTTAAAGAAATTATCCAAAGACACATAAGTTTCGATAATAAATTAATCTTGAGTTTATATCATTGGTAATTAACCACAATACCTCTTGGTGCAATTGTAACATCCATATTCTGAAATAAAAAAGGCATTACTTAATAAAAATAATAATATTTTTAATTACTAATAAATTGATCTTGAGTTTATATATTTTTCCAATAAATAGAGCATTAATTCATATGCAAAATCATTTTTCCATATAAAAGAAGAATATGGAATTTATATGCATTATTGTTGATAAGATGAGAAAGTACATGGTATTGAATCCATAATTTTTATACACGTTCAAGAGAACTTCATTTTTATGATTTGCAAAAAGAAAATATCTTTAAAATGTAGTTTGAAATTATTTTTGTAATTATGAAATCTTTATTTGTATAAATAATAATAAATTTATATTAATTGGCTTGTTTGGTGAGTGGTATGATATTAATTTAACAGCTTTAATCCTTATATCGATGTGAAAATTTTTACTTATATAGAAACAAAATTCCTATTTAATTGGCTCTAAATGCATACCTTAACAATAAGATATAAACCAAATAGACTATATTTCTACTACCAATGAGATGATAGTAGATACTCTAATAGACTTTGACACTTATGTACATAGGGTGGTTCAACAACAAGTTCCTTCCTACTAACATGCTAATTAATTGGTTGCTAATGCTATCCCCCACCCTTCCTTGCCCCCACACACATTCTAGTATTCCTAAAATAATGTGCTAGATAAGTTTTTTTTTTTAAGTCTTCAAGCCGAGATAATTTGACTAGTCTATCGGTTTTACGATTAATCATAAATTAATCTTGAGTTTATATTTTTGTTAATTAACCACAATACCTCTCGGTGCAATTGTAACGTCCATATTTTCAAATCGAAAGGACATTAATTAATTAAAAAAATTTTTTTAATTAATAATAAATTAATCTTGAGTTTATATATTTTTCCAATACATAGAGAATTAATTCATATGCAAAATCATTTTTCCGTATAAAAGAAGAAGATGGACTTTATATGCACTATTATTGATGAGACAAGAAAGCACATGGTATTGAATCCATAATTTTTATACATGTTCAAGAGAACCCCATTTTTATGATTTACCAAAAAAATATATCTATAAAATGTAGTTTGAAATTGTCTTTTAATTTTGAAATTTTTATTTTTATAATAAATACTAAATTTATATTAATTGGTTGGTTTGGTGAGTAGTATCATATTAATCTAATAGACTTTAATCCTTATATCGATGAAATTTTTGTTACTACGAAACAAAATTCCTATTTAATAGGCTCTAAATGCATACCTCAACAATAAGATATAAACCAAATAGACTATAATTCTATTGCCAATGAGATGATACTCTAATAGACTTTGGCACTTATGTAAATAGGATGGTGCAACAACAAGTTCTCTCCAACTAACATGCTAATTAATTGGTTGTCTATTCCCCCACCCACACACACACACATTCTAGTATCCCTTGATTTCCTTTATATTGAAGACTTTTAAAAAGAAATTATCCAACACATAAGTTCATGCCGAG
The DNA here is from genome assembly GCA_018340775.1 of Taxus wallichiana var. yunnanensis. Classification (NCBI taxonomy): domain Eukaryota; kingdom Viridiplantae; phylum Streptophyta; class Pinopsida; order Cupressales; family Taxaceae; genus Taxus; species Taxus wallichiana. Next base: position 918,675,401 of record CM031235.1, read on the forward strand.
ATAATTTGACCAAATTACCGCTCGATTTTGATTAATGATAAATTAATCTTGAGTTAAATTGTTGGTAATTAATCGTAATACCTCTCGGTGTAATTGTAATGTCCATATTCTAAAATAGAAAGGGCATTAATTAATAAAAATATATATTTTAATTAATAATAAATTAATCTTGAGTTTATATATTTTACCAATACATAGAGCATTAATTCATATGCAAAATCATTTTTCTCAGTATAAAAGATGAATATGGACTTTATATGCACTATTATTGATGAGACAAGAAAGTACATGGTATTGAATCCATAATTTTTATACATGTTCAAGAGAACCCCATTTTAATGATTTACACAAGAAAATATCTCGTAAATGTAACTTGAAATTGTTTTTTTAATTTTGAAATCTTTATTTCTATTTTTTTAATAATTTTATATTAATTGGTTGGTTTGGTGAGTGCTATCATATTAATTTCATAGGCTTTAATCCTTATAGCGATGAGACAATTGTTACTATAGAAACAATATTCCTACTTAATTGGCTCTAAATGCATACGTACCTTAACAATAAGATATAAACCAAATAGACTATAATTCTACTACCAATGAGATGACACTCTAATAGACTTTGACACTTATGTAAATATGGTGGTGAAAGAGTAAGTTCCCTCCTACTAACATGCTAATTAATTGGTTGTCTATTCCGCCCACCCGCACCCACACCCGCCCCCACCCATCCGCCGCCCACCGCCCCACACACATATTACCTTGAAAAATAATAGTATATAAAATTTCTCATGGGATAAAACAAATGAATGAGCTTTATAAATGGGAATAATAATATGGTTGGCCACATGTGGTACTATAACATTCAATCACTCATTGCCAAATATAGCCACTTAAGAAACTCATCATCAAGCCTCTCAATAAACTCCTCTTCTAATCTACAAGCTTGTTAAATTGATGAATGTGCAAAAACAAATTCACTACTGTTTGCATAACCACCTACAATGTGTATTAGTTAATGTTAACATTCCCCCTTAGTATATTGTTAACTTCATGCGACAGGACGTCGTCTGAATTTCTTTGAACCGCTGCTTGCCCTCCTGCGTGGAAATCTCCTGTGGCATTTTTACTGTTCTTGTTTTGCATTTTGGTAGAGCATAACATTCTCCTTTGGCGCTTTGCTGGAAGTCCGAAGCGACCAGCACAACATTAGAGAAACAAAGCGCTCTTCAATCCCCAATGCAATCAAAGTACTGCTGGTTCCTCGAAGCTGCTGACTATCATCTGCCCAATTACTCAAGCGATTGTCTGGCCGTCCCCTCCTTAGTGTTCGGAAAATAGAGTCCAGGTCAGATGGACTCGAAAAACTTTCCGGTCAGCTGCATTATCTATGGACCGATGTAGCACTGATGTAGATGGCACAGATGGTACAAGGAAAGAATGCTGAAAAGCTGCCCCAGAAGATTGTAGATCGAGAACCAGGAACAAAACGTGCAAGGATAGGAGTTTGGCATTTTGCTGTCTTTAGCGTAAGAGGGAGAACTGTCATAAGAAGAGGAAGACAAGTCAAAGCACGTGCTCCAACCGCATCTCTTCCATGTATATATGCTGTTATTACATTGTGTAATATTATTCAACATTTGTGCATTTCTCCTCAGCCAACAACTACACCTACTTCTCCGAACAAAACATGCACTTTGATCTTTATACATTGTAGTCTTCTAGTATAATAGATTTTTTTTTTTTTATGGGAAAGCACACTTAAATCAGTAATACATAAAAATAATGTTAATTATACCAAGAATGAAATGGAATCACATCCTAGAATGTATGTCAAATCGAGCTATACAAGCCTTGAAAATGCTACATCAACAAAATGACTATATTAATTACATATAATTAATAAAAATATTTTCAATAAACAAATCTATAAAAGTAAGGACACTCAACCACACAAACATCAACACATATGGCACTAGGTAGTGACAACAAACATGACAAGTGGTTACTAGGTGGAGGACTATAGACTTGCCACCCTAACTACTAACATCAAGAGGATCCATAGTGTCAAGTATGGGGTCCCAACCATCATTCTCATGCTTCTTCTTTTTTAGGATGTTAAATTGGAGATACGAAAAAAATAAGAAAGAAAACTTTATCTAGGGAATCCCACAAGGCCACACCTTCCACCACCACCAAATCTATCAAACACTCAACTATTGCCATTTTCAAGTGAAGATCAACAAGAATGAGTAGAGACGGTCATATCTTAGAGCGGTGATGTCAAAATCCCTTGACGTGACCTTGGGACAATGCATAGAGGCAAGGAGATTGTAGACGCACCCAAAAAGTAACACAAGGGGAAATTCCCTAATGATATTGGAGAGGTAAAGGAGGTTGTCCATCTCCAATAAAACCTTCTTATCTTAGACCAAAATCTAAGGAAAAATATTGGAAACGATAACAAATCTATTAATTACACTAGATAAATTCCATACCCAATTCACGAAATATAGCATGATTTATTTCTTTCCAAATGTACAAAATAATATCAACTAGAAATATTTACCAAAATTGTTTGTATTTTACAATTAGCATGGCCAAATCCTTAGCAAGACCATTTTCTAGGTAAAACTTTAAGGAAACAAGGGTGGAAACAAGTTATGAATCCACTTCATGTAGATTGAGGATGAGGGAAAACCAAAAGAACGTGTTTGATAGTCTACATCTCGATGCCAAATAGGGAAAGTGGGATTTGGGGGCCCCATATGCTTCACAATATCTCTTATAGCTAGTAATATTCAGTTAAAATCCATAATTCTCAACTCACCATAACTTGAAATATTTTAAAGAACAACCTTTGGGCTATCTATTAAAAAAATGCAATGTTTTGATAAAGGGAAGGAAAGCACATGTTGTTTAATAGTTTAATAGCAGATGTTTGTGTGTGTAAGTATATTCTAGCATATCAAAATACATCATAATCAATATAGGTAACTCTATTTCAAGAGCAAAATTTATTCATCATTACGATAACTTAGTTGTACCTTGATTACCTTCTAAAAATATTTGTGTATCGATACTCAAAACATATCATCAATGTTTGTAGTAATTACAATAAAATGTTTCACATATATTTATTTAAAATAGGACACTTTTGTTAAAAATTATACATGAATAATCACATCAAAGTTTTAGCATAGATATATTTAGAATTATATTGTTTTATAATTTACTTTTTGAACATCAATTTTCACATGTTTAATTTCAATTCAATGTTTTAACAATTAAGATATCATATAATTTTACTACTAATAAGTGTAAAATATCATAGTTATCAATTTATTTACTTATAAGGTGTCCTACAAAAATTATTTACACAACTAATACTCTTCTATTGTAATTTAATATCTATCATTATTGGATTATATTTTCTTAAATCATATAATGCAATCATTATAATCAATATAACAACATATGAATACTTTGTGATTTGTGAGACAATCAAAATAACTTCTTTATGGTACTATATTTTACAAGTATGAATGAATTTCGGTGGTAGGTACCTTACATTGTATTTCATATTAATGCGTAAGAATATGTGCATTCATAAAAGCATGAAAAAATTATATTTTTGAATTGAAAAAAACTAATAAAATTGTACTTGTAAAAATTTTGAAAATAAGACGTAATGCAATGCGGTAACACGGATTTTAATGATGAACTTTTAAGAAACTTTATTTTTAGTATTGAAACAAACCTTTATATTAATATAAAGGAAGGTTACATGGTGGGGTGACCGAACAATTCATAGTCCCACAAAATGCCATGAGGGCAACACAAGTATGCCACCGGACAAAAAAATACCACCACAATGGCAATAGAAGATGCCCATAGGGAAACAGGAACTAAACAAACCAAGGCCTAGAAGGAGCCATGGAGCCAAATACAAACCAAGTGGTTGAAACCTTAACATAAGGATCGTCAGAGCCAAAAGAAACAAGAGTTTCCGAAGCCATCACCGATAGAGTAATAGGTCGAGTAGCAAGAGACAAAAAGTGCCCCTTCTTGTCCTTAGATTTGGAGACAATAGTCCAACTACCAGGTTGGAGATCCAATGCTCGATAAGAAGCCTCCATGTCAGAACAACCATGATTAGGATTTGAATATGAGGATTCATAAACATGAGATCACTTAACACTTCCAAGCTCCCATGGGTAGGAATCATTGACATGTACATCTTTTTACCAACAGGAGAAGGGATTTCTTTGTGTTCGTGAGGTGTGAAATACTTCCAACCTTTCACCTTTGCTGAAGGAGATTTCCTATTATGTGTCATGGGGCACTGTTGAGGACAAGTGTCGTGAAGGTGTCCAGTTTGATGACACATCCGACATCGGAAGGTGGTGTTCTCATAGTCCAAAAGTTGCACCCACTTGAATTCTTCAAAATTCAACTCTATTTTATCGGTGAACAATCTTTTCTTGGACCACTCCTCATCCATATTAATAAACCAACCAATACTATTGCCAATAACAACACAAACTGTAGGGTGCCAAAAAGGGAGTGGAAGGTTTGGGAGACGAACCCAAACTAGCATTTTAGACACCACCATAGAAGAAGGATCGAACTCCAAAACCAAAAAGTAAGGAAAGGCCACCTAATCCCAAAACCAGGGTTCTTCATTAAAATCCCGTTGATAATCCTTCGAGAAGAAAAAGAAAACAATCAAAGACCCTTCGCACACAACTAAAACTCACAATCATCTCGACCAATTAGAATGGATCCAAGTGTGTAGAGCCCTTAAAAACTTAATTTATGAATAAAAATGATCATAACATTATGGTTTGATATTTTATCAATTATTAAATTAGGATATTCTTGTAATCATTACATTAATTCACTAAACAAATCATATGTTTTTCAAATTGGCGACAAAAATGTGGGAATTTACATATTCATGTGGTAAGCTATATCATGTGATTATTGCACCAATTTATCGACAATTATCATGCCTTATATATGATTTTACATTTTACAATTGAGATTTTATTACTCTATGTGATCATTTACATTAGGATATTATCTAATCATTACGTTAGTTTTCCAAACAATTAATATTGTAAACACCAAAATTAGGACACTCTAACTCCCATTGGTGCGTATGCACTCTAACACACCCCTTCACAACCCCAAATGGTCATTTTCATCTTTCTACTCGACTTAATTGATCGTTTCACTACTCATAACCACATATAACCATAAAAAAACTTAAATCGATAAAAAATCAAACAATCTAGATGTAGTCATTTTTATGCCCTCTCAAAGAACAAGAAAATCCCATACACGTTGGCCTATCACCTAGTCGGTCTTGGGCACTCACCCAAGGCATGCGCGGGCGCCGAGTCCCTCCTTTATGTGAGTTATGTGAGAATGCATTATTTATGACACAAACTTAAGTGAATAGATTGGAAATGAACCATACATTCATCTTAGCGCTTAGAATGGCTTCTAGACCAATGTGTTCATTCATATAAGAAAAGCATTATAGAACATAGATCTGAATCATAACAAAAAAGAAATGCACAGGGGTTTACACCCACTCATATGAAATGTGTGTGTGTGTATATATATATATATAACCAATCCATACATATGTAAGTAGAACTGGAACCACACATATATTCATATTAAGCATGTTGATAACCACATTACATTAACTGGAGGCAATCACAGATCCATATGATAGTGCAGACCAATGTCATGCATCGGAATTGGACTTAGGCCCTTCATAGTACAAAAAAAAATGTTCAAACCCATCCCCTTGATACAACATACTCCTACAGATCCTCTAAACCCAACCTATGGAGCTCTCATAGTATTCTTGCATGGATCCACCTCTCTTCAATTCTCGGTCTCTCCATGTGTGTCTTTCTTCTACTGGGCGCTCATATATATAGCCTTATCAAGCACCACCATGCCTTTCTGAAGTTGTAGATCACTTGCCATGTGTCCAAGTGGTCCTCCATGGGAGCATGCTTCTTCAGATGTGAGCTCTCCATCCTTTGCCATGATGACCTTCTGAATCTTCTATCACAAGGTATATTCCTTCTGGGCACCAAGTTTCCAGGTTGGCACCTTATCCACTTCACATGCGCACAATCGGGTCATGCTTTCCTCGTGTTCTACCCGATATGCCAAATATGGCTAAGTCCTAAGATATTTTCTCTACCTTGCATGTGTGCCATTGGTTCTACCAAAACCCTCCTAAAACCCTATCCTCATGCGCTTTCTCCTTGCGCGCCCTTCTTCAAATAGGCCTTGCGCACCCACGTGCCTTCTTGTACTTAGCCAATATTTTAGGGGCCCAACATCACCCCACACTACATTTGTTCTCCACCCTCGAGAACACCTTCTCAAAGAATAAAGAATGACTATCCTTGAATAGTTTGGAGAAAGAATAAAGGAATGAAGAATTTGGGGAAGAATGAAAGAATGGGGAAACTATGATTATTTTTGCAAGAGGAGAGGGAAATATTTCATGTCAAGTCTACCTCCAACTTATTCTAGGTATTGACCTCGCTCATGCCTGTTGACAAAGGTCACCGACTAAGGTGCTCACCTCTTCAAAGCTTAGCCCTTCTCCTTGGGTATTCATCATTTCCATGATCCCCTCTAACTGTTTTCCCAAATCCTCGAGCGCATCCATCCTTTGAGTGATCTGGGATACAAATCTTTTATCCAGTTTTTGATTGAGCCCGCAAGGTCTCAATAGCCTCTGATTTATTCTCAACCTCGGCTAGAATTTTGTCATGTTCTGCCCTATTCCCCTTGTTCTTCTCCTAGAACTCCTTGAGCTCTACTTCATGGGTGGCAACCAGAATGCTCACCACTCTATCTCTATCGGTGTAGTTTTCATAAGTGGTTTTAGCGACTTGGGTGATGACTTTCACATCCACAAGGACTTTCTTGTATTGGGCCACAATTGCCATAACCTTCATCTTGTCCTCCTTTTCTTTGCACGTCAATGCCTCCTCTGTAGAATCCAAGGCCAATGGTCATCTTTCCATTGTGAGGACATGGGTCAAGTCCTCTAGAAACTCCAGGGTGGATCCATACTTTTACTTGGTGGTGTTAGATCTAGATGCTTCAAGAAAATGGCATCTATGATCATATCTGCTTTCTTAAAGACCTCACGCACCATTGTCTTCTCTTCTTTTAAATCACACCTTAGCTGCACACTGATTAGCTCCTCCTGCTTTAAGTCCTTGGTTCTTTTCTCCATCTCTTCTTCCTTTTCTCTAGTTCCTCTCTGGAACTTCACCCTGTCATGTTCCTCCCAAAGAGTTTGGCCTCTACTTCCACCGAAACCTTATTCAGCGCATTGCATATTTTCTCGTCTAATAGCCATTGAGCGTTTACCAAGGGGTTGTCACCTTTTGACTCTGGTACCTTCATTATTTCCCCTTGGCTTACTTTGAATTTTGGTTCATCGATGTGGGACTCAAATTCCCAAGAAAGAATTTTCCTCGTCCGAGGGTATGCACCTTCCTCATCAAATGATGCCATAGCCAAGAGTTGCTCCATTGGTATGGTGCTTTGAAAGCGTGCACGCAACACCTTGTTCGGATCATCAATATAGCCCATCCTCTAAACTTGTGATGCCTCTGCACTTTTTCTCCCCATGTGTGCATGGGCCTTAGGAAAGCTCACAACCAAACTGGGATCCCCTCCCATGCTGCCATATTCCTTTTCTATGCTTTCCTCCTCTGCTTCCTTCATCACTAGGTCTGCGTTGTGTTCCATCTCTTGCTCTACTAGGTCTTTGATGATCTTGGATACTTCTTTCTCTCTACGGCCTCGTCTATCTATTCCTTAGTGAGGCTTGGGGTCCTTTTTTCTTTTGTAACTTCCTCACTTACCCCCTTTTTCGAGTATCCTCTTCTTCCTTGTCATTCTTCCTCTTGACAAAGATGTACTCATTTTCTTCTTCCTCTCCTTCCTCCTCTGAGTCATGAACCTCATAGATAGGATGGTCCTCACCTCCTGGTTCATCTTCATCATCATCATCTCTCTCTCACCTCTATAGGCCTCCAAGCTCTTTGTATCCTCTGAATCATTTTCTTTTATCACCTTCTGCTTCTTCCTAGCAGGAGATTCTACTTCCTTCTCCTCCTCCTCTGGTGACCTCTCTGGGTGATGGGTTCCTCGTGCTCTGACGCTTCTTCCTTTGGAGTATTTTATTTCATCGACAAATTATTTCTCTATGCATAAGTACTAGGATTAGCGCTTGTCCTTGGCGCGCTTACCATTTGTGTATCTTAAACACTCATGCTCCAACGTTCTCTTCCCTCTTCTTTGGTGTGGGATTATTTCTTCCTATGGGTTCCTCAGGGATGGATACATTATTTTCCAAGTATGCACCCTTTTCAAATTTTTTCCTGATGTGAAGGTATATCCTTGTTGCAGCCCTTCCAGTGATTGGCAATGTCACTGGTTTCATCATCTGTATCTCATGGGAGACATATCTCTCCATGTATGTGCGCTTCTTGGGTAAACCAACTTTTTGCATAGCTCTCTGTGGTCTTGATCCACCTCACTAAGGTCGAACCTTAGTCTCTTGGCCTCTTTGAACTGTTCACCCCCACTTGGAAGTATTGTGCGGTGAAGGAGAAGGGAAGCTTGCACCATGGGCTCATTGTTTCATCTATCAACCTAAATCTGCCAATGCAAAAGTGTTGATATACCACAAATTCTCTTCTCCTTACATGAGCATGGGTAACTACTCTAGAATTCTCCATTCTTCCCCGAACACGTCCCTCATGTGCTTGTACCATTTCTCTAAACACGCTTGTGAGTGGATGTCATGGTCTCACAAGTATATTTTGTGAACCACTTCGTGGGCGAGGGATCCTCTTCTAGGTACTCCCAAAAAAACCTTTCCATCCCATCGGGCACTCCGATCTCTGAGAAAACAATTGTGAGGAGGACATTACCAAATAGTATCTTCTCACCTTCTTGTGCATTTGCTAATGATTTCATCCATGATGAAAGTGGACAAGTTGTAGATGGTCCCCTCAGATATTTTCCAGCATACATTCAGCCATGCCTTGTTCACTTGAGTCCATCTCTCTTGGTCATTGAGCTTGGTTACCAAGCACATGGCCATCCTCATCATGGGGTCTGGGATCTCTGCAATGTCAAAGTATCGCGATCCTTTCTTATAGTCATATGCAACAATTGTTTCCTTGATGGCCTCCTTATCACTTAGGTCATCATCAATGCTATCCCCTTCACAGATAAGGCCTGTGAACTTGGAAATTAACTAGGGATTTATGTGCATCTTGCGCCCCATGAAATAAAAATGGTCTTTATGAACATGCACCATTAGCCACTAGTAGAGGCACTCAAGTTTTCCAAAGTAGGGTAATTCGTAAAGTTGTAGTAATCCTTCCTTCTCCAATTTAACCTTTACTTTGTCACTTTGTAGATGGGCATGCCCTCTAGTGTCCTCTTGTTTGTTGGGTGAACCAACTCCAAAGCCATTTCTTTTTCTGATCATGTTGGTGCGGTGATTATAGTCACTTACACATCTTCCACAAATGAGATTCCCATTCTTTTCCTAGCAATACCCCATCTAGGTATTGCATCTCCACGTACCACTCTTCATTTGTGCTTGTGACGATAGTTGTTTGCTTCCCCTTTCCTTTTCCTTCTACTTTTTAGGTGAGGTGGTTGCTTTCTTTGGTGTCATCCTTCTAGTTAGGTTATCACTTCAAGCATCTTTTCCTTTCTCTACTCTACCACTTTATCCAACCCTAATGCACAACCTTGTGAAGAAACCCTCCTACACCATGCCCTAGCCACCAAACCCTAACTAGAACAATTCTTCCACAAGACGATGCTTCAACAAATTCCTTCTCAACAACTTCCTCCATGCCCGTGTACTCCTTTCCTACTAGTTTGTGGATCTTCTCTAGTCACATCCTCGATTTCTTCAATTTTTTCTTTGCACAGATCACCTTTGGATGCCCTAGTTCACGAGAGCTCTTTTCTCTTTGTAAATGCAAGGTAAATAATGAAGTTCCCAACTTCTTATTTATAGCTTTTCCTTCTTTCTAGCATTAAATGTTATTTTACCTACCACCGTACTTAGTACTAAATGTGAATTTTTCCACCAAGCCGACCTTATGCGCCCAATCTTGCATGAAAAACTTCTACAACCTTCTGGCATGCAAACAATCCATCTTGATAGAAGACTCTTACGTGTGTGTTAACAGCACCAAAGGCACTTCTTCTGCCCTTCACCTGATTTTTTCTCTCACCTACCTCGTGTTGTTCCTGCACTTCTTCCTCTCGTACGTGGTTTCTCTAGTCTTATCCTGACACCAACCTTTTTCATCCACCTCTTCTTCCATGCGCTTCCTTCATCCTTGCGTGCTTTGTATCCATCAACCGGGAAATTCACCACAACTTCTACTGCTAGTTCAATTTGTATTACGGGCCTATACTTTGCATTACTCCACCCCACACTAAAATAGATGTGTGGTCCTCTGCATGCACAACCTTCAAAAATTAATGTGGTTATCGACACCCAAGGTGCAAAAAAACAACATAACAAACAACGAGAAAGGGAAACACAAGAAAGGAAAATTGCATAAAGGGAAACTTATACTAAATGGAAAAATTGCCTTATTACAAACACCAAGAAGACTTATTTATAGTAGGGCTTCAACCTACTTCCATTGAAATGGCTTGGTAATCTCGTTCCATCTAGTGCTCTCAACTGGAACACGCATAAATTAAGGATATCCGAGATGATATAGGGACCCAACCAATGGACTTTCAACTTTTCGGGATGGCGTAGAAACTTAGAATCATATAACAATACCATCTTCCCAATCTCAAATTATTTGTTTCTGATGTGGCAATCATGCCATGATTTTTGTTTATCTTTTTCATCTTTTGACTCCACCTGGCCAATGATCGTCTCTCATCTAATTTCATCAATTTGTCAATCCTTTCCTCCAACGCTTGTTTGTCGACCAATCCTCCTGCAAGTGCGCTTATATGCAGAGAAGGTATCATAAATTCAATGGGTAAGATAGCCTCTATTCCAAACACCAATTGGAATGGTGTGGATTTATTCAACCTCTTGTAGGTTGTCCTATACCCATAGAATTGCTGATACTTTGTCATCCCAATCTTGTCTACCAACATCACAAATTTTGGTCAAGGTATGACTCAATATTTTATTAAATGCCTCGCAGTTCCATTTTCTTGTGGATGGTAAGGGGTAGTCTTATGATGAGCCACCATGAACTTTGCTAATAGAATCCTAACGGTCTCATTTAGGAAATGCATACCCCTATCACTAGTTAAGCTCAACGGGCATCCATACCTTGTAATAATATTTTCCCATAGAAACCTAGCTTGTTGTAGCCGTTGTATAATCCTTGGTAGGTACTGCTTCTGCCCATCTTGTCAAATAATTTGTGTAAGTGATTACATAGTGTGATCCTGTCCTATGTGTGGCTAGTGAAAAATGGGGCCTACAAAATCTATGGCCCACTTTTCAAATGGCTCTGTACTTAGAATAGGGCGCAAAGGCATTTCATCCCTCCACCTGGTTTTCCAAGGTGCTGATAATGATCACATGCCTTGCAATACTCTTTGCAATCTTGATATAGGGTTTCCCACCATAACCCAACTTGTAATATCTTACGCGTAGTGGCGTCCCCTACATAGTGTCCACCTGCGCTTCCTCCATGCACCTCCTCCATAATAGCAGCGCTCATGTTCTAGCACACACCGACGCAACACTTCATCACGTCCTAGTTTGTACAAATCACCACTAACTAGTATGTAGGGTGTGGCATATGGCTAATTGCTTCCTCTCTAATGCTTTCATCCCTTCTGGTGTCATACTTGTTTTGAGAAACACTGCAATATCCTCTAAGTCTGAGGGCACGCACCACAACCTAAATAATTGTGCGTCTACATGGTCTCCTCAATGCTTTGTGCATCCTCTCTGAGTCAATTCTAGACAAGTGATCGGGCCCAGAATTACTCTTTCTTGGCTTGAAAACCACTATGAACTCAAATTCTTGGAATAGTAGGACCCATCAACATATGCACCCTTACAGAATGGGATTGTTTACCAAGTATTTTAATGCCATGTGGTCTATGTAAAATACAAATGGTGTCACTAGATATTTCTTGAACTTGTGTAGCGCGTAGATCATGGATAGTGCTTCGCGCTCGATAGTGGTGTAATTTTGTTTCTGCTGATGTTAAATTTCTACTTGTAAAGCACAAGGGATGGTCAATAATCCCTTCACCAGTTTTGTCACAAGATTGCTCCAATGGCTATACCAGAGGCATCCACATGAACATGGAAAGGTTTATCCCAAATGGGGAAATAGATAATGGGTGTTGTGACAAGTCTATCCTTCAGATTTTTGAATTCCCTTTGTTGTGCCTCTCTCCCCAATGAAAGGAACTCTTATGTCTAAGTAATTCCTCCAAGGGTGTGGCGATCTTGGCATATCCCTTGATGAACTTCCTATAGTAACCCATATGCCCAAGGAATCTATGCATGACGCTTTGGCTAGTAGGCTCCCCTAAACCCATGATGGTTGCAACCTTGGCGGGATCTACTAGTAAGCCCTCCTTACATATGATATGTCCCAATAAGGTTCCAAATGGGGTAGCAAAGACACACTTCTTGATGTTGAGGGATATCCTCAACTATTGACACCTTTCAAACATTAGTCTTAAGTTATCACAATGGTCCTTGACTAGACCATACATAGTCCAATCATCCAAATAGACTTGAAGAAATTTATGGATGAAGTCTGAAAGGCTTGCACCATAATGCGTGAGAACACAACAGGTGCATTCTTCAATCCAAAAGGCATGACCGTATAGGAAAAAATTCCCCATTCAGTGGAAAAATTTATCTTTCTCTGGTCTTCCTTTGTAATCCGTGCACTGGTGGTACCCTAAGAACCCATCCGTGAAGGAGTAGACTTCGTGCCCAACCACTCCCTCTAAAATTTCTTTAGTAAATGGGGTAGGGAAGGGATCAATGACACATACTACATTCAAGTCCCTATAGTCAACACAGATCCTTATCCTCCCATCCTTTTTGATGTTGATGACCATTGGGCTTATCCATTCTGATTCTTCCACAGCTTCAATGATACCTGACGCTATCATTTTTCAATCTCCTCCTTGACCTGTACGCATAAATTTGGATTCATCCGGTATGGCCTCTTCTCGGATTGGGTGCACACCTTCCTTCAATTTTATCTTCATCTCCCCCAAGGAATGGTGGACGCCCTTGAGTTCATGATACCCACGAGGGAATAAATCCTAGAATTTATGTAATAGATCAATGATCTTTGAGACCTCCTTTTCCAACCAATAGTCTCCAATGATTGCTTCCTTGGGTTCTATCTCTGACCCAATGTTAACCTTCTTCATTTTTAAGGGCTCATGGTAAGTGTGCATCCTTTCATCAGTGCTATCTATAACATCACGCATTCCTACAGAGTGGTTAACATCTAGACTCTCCATTTCCTCTCCATCTATGACATAAACCATCTTTCCTTTTTCCTTTTCTATGCATGCTTTCTCAAACTACATCTCCTCTAACTCATCCTCATCGAAGCATGCCTCTAAACTGGGCTCACCTAGAAAATATAGTAGCTTGTCTTCTGTCATGGCACTATCCCCCATCGTAAGGCAATTTGATCACTTGTAATGCCTTATCCACTGATGGCTTTGTGCTCTGATATTCAAAATCTTGGATGAGATCAGTTGTCAGCTCTGCCAATTTCCTGTCTGTCGGCATGTTTCTGAATGGATATACCACACACGTGCACAACCTTATAGTGTGGAATATAACTTATGTACCCATAATGATGGTGGAAAGGCTTATACACCTCCTATCTAGGACTTCTCACATGCTTGGATATGAAATGAAGTGGTCTCTTTACCATGGTAGTCTTGAATGACCATGGGTGTGTTACTCTGGAAAACCTTATAGAGAACATGATTCTTACCTCATGCGCCACTCCTAGGAGGCTCTCTCGATGTGTAGCCCACCAGCGCATTGCAGTCTTGAGTAGGCTATAATTGAGCATCCCTCTTCTTTCATCCTCATTTTTCCACTAAGATTCCATGTCCCGTAAGAAAATTTCAAGGTATGCCCCTCCAGAGTAACTTGGTAACTTCTTTCCTCCTAGGCACTTGAGTGAGCACACCTTGGTCACTTTTGTTACAGACCCCTTAGCTGTCACCCAATTAACTCATAGGTCCCATGCACCCAATTGTCACATGCCATGCTTGTGGTATCACTCACAGACTGGGCATCCTCAAATTGGATAACTCCTTCTGTAGGGTGAATTATCTTCGGGTCTTTGATGGAGTGCATGTAAATTATATCAAGGACCTCTTCTCCCAAAGGTTCAGTGTAAGGCACCAACTTCCCATCCGTCAGAGGGATGATGACCCATTCTTTAAAACTGATATATCCTTTGTTGAACCTTAGGTCAACGTTGTTCTTATAACACCATGGGCACCCAAGTAATGCTAGAAAATTGTCTGCCTTGGTGAGTGCCAAGACTTCAAAGTCTCCAGTAAACTTGGCCCCTTGAATGGTAATCACTGCATCCTTTAATACTCCAATGGGAATTGCCTTAGTTTTGTTTTCCATATACAACACATTCGAAGATGGCTGCAATGCGGGCCTTCCCATTTGATTCTAGACATCCAATGTAAGAACATTGACTTATGCTCCCATTTCAATCAATAGTCAATAGAAGCCAACCATCCACAACTGTGTTCAGTGTGATTTCTTTTTCATAGTCAAGGCTATGGGGAGGGAGGTTTGCATGTAACACCTACCTTTCACACTCTGCTTCGGCGTGTGGCATCTTCTCCCGTAGCCATTATCCTAGCAAGGGAATAATATTCTCTTGCCTTAACATTTTGCATACTTCCTTGACCTCATCCAGGTCCTTCTATAGAGCCTCAACATTCCTTCTTTGCTCCTACTACCTGGACTGCTCCTTTAGACACTAGATTTCTCCCTGCAAACTCTGAATGACATCCATTATCTCTTGATACACTTCCTTCTGGTGGGTAGGGTCCGGATACTTCCCATACACCACTTCTTCTCTTGAGACTAGAGTATTTTTCCTTGGTACTTCTTTGGCATGCACAACCTTTGCTCGTGTTGTCACCAGAACAAGTTCTAACCCTGACTCACGTGCCACTCTAGGAATCCACTATGTGTCGACCTTCTTTATACTCACCATCCCAACACCCTTGTCCTTCTGGTGTTGTTGGCTCATGTGCTCAAACAACTCAAGGAACTCCTCATACTTATGTTTTTTCCCACACCATAAGCATTGCAACAAATATGGACACTCATACCTATAATGTTTTGTAGATCCACAATTATAGCAGGTTCCTCATGGGAACTCACTTCTTCCTCTCAGTGTATTACTGCGATCACATAATCCTCTGCATGAGAACCTCTCCCACACACCCTCCAGCCAGCGTGTCCTTCATAATGATGATCATCTTCTTTGGAACCACTAACAAGGTTGGTATGGTGCACACCATGATCAATGGCCTCATGGATCTAGTCAATAAGCCTACAATCCTTAGTATCATGGGTCGTAGAGGTGCATATCTTACAGTAGCAAGACAAATTATTCTTGAATTACATGTTGTAACAAGGGGAATCTACTTGCATCATAGTCCCCGTGATAAATTCCAATCTACCGCTATGGTGTAACTAACTTCTGGGGAAACTATCCTTGGCGTGAACCTCTACTTCATAATCCACACACCAAAGACCACTACGAGTCTCATGTGTAGAGTTTATAGACAACTTCTCTAACTATTTGGCTATGGAAATGATTTGAGTCTCTAGAAAAGGGCTCACACCAAGTCAACACTCCCAACTACTTCACCACGTAAGGCAACCTCTAGATCCTCGCACGGTCAATAAATGTTTTATGGGACAATTCCCTCCTAAATGGAGTGATCAACCCTCCAACAAACCATTGAGCATGTTGTGAAGGGTGAATGTCATATGAAAATTTTGACAGAGAGTCTTAAACCATGCATCATACTCCTACACACTCTCTCGTCATTCCCTGTTGGATCTCCTTCAAAGTGTTGATGCTCTTCTAGCTTGAACTCTAGTATATGGAACTCTTCTAGGAAGGCATTTTTCAATGTGGTGTAGTCTACCACCATTTGATAGGGTCATACTTCCTATACCAGTTATGCACGCATCCTTGCAATGTTGTTGCAAACTGACTAGCCTTCCGCTCAGGGTAGTGATCCCCTTCACGCGCCATAAAAATTCACACTTGTGCACATGTTCCACAACATCCTCTATACCCTAGTAATCTAGTAAGTGTAAATACATTTCAAATATTACCTGAGGAGGTGGCTAAGGCCCTTGTCCTCCTAATCTAGATCCTTGGTTCCCTCCAGTGTTCCCTCCACTCCACTGGATCCACTAGGTCCTGTGCCTCCAAATCCACCAGTTCCACCTCCAAATCCTCCTGTAACTAGAAATGGGCTTGAAGTGGTTGTGCCTAGTGTCCCCAACATCCCACTAAACTATGCACCAATGGTCTGCGAGATTGTTCCACTACCAGAAGTGTATCCCGCACCACTCCCAAATGTGTTGCCTAAACCTTGCGTACTTATAATTTTCCCAAAAATTCCTCCAAACACCGGAATGGTATGTGTAGCCATGGACATCCCAAACAAAAAATTATACCTCATGGGCACCGATCAGTCACTCCCTACGATACTAACTGGGTTATCAATACTCCTTTGATTTAGAAAACCAAGTGCTAGGGGTTGGTCGTTAGGTGGGTTTAGATGCATGCCAACAACTCTCATCGAAGTGCTAAGGGGCCTCTCTCCCACACTTTCCAAGATGGGGTAGCACAAACTGCTCAGGCTTCACATCCTCCATGTGAACTTCAACACCTTCTCGCAACATCTACCTCCATAGATCCATCACACTTGCAACCTCGCATTATCTAGTCATCTCCCTTTCACGAGCTTCACTATACTTGAGCCATCTCTCCTCCCTTTCCTTTTCAGCCATAATGTTTGCCATCTTCCTCCACCCTAGCTTCCTCACCCAATGCTCAGAGTAGCTTAGCCACCATGGGGAATGCTTCTAAACTCAAAGTAACGACCAAGATCTTCATAGCCAGAGGAATAACACTCAAAAATGACCCTCTAGGCTCCCTCATAAAATAAAACTCAACAAATTTTGGGTAAGAATACATCAAAATGGCATATTCTAAAATACAATCAAGCTAAGACTCCCTTCCAACAATGATCAACAACACACGTTAAAGTCGATCTGCATCATGCAACCTCTGATAGTCATCTTGGGTCCACATGCGCAATCTATAGAACTAGCTTGATCTAGATGTGTATGTTGAGAGCCATTCATATAGCTCTATTGGTAATCAGTAAAAGAATGTCTCATATAGCTCATGATATATGTTCTCTTCTACCCATCCACGTGCATTGAACTCAAGTCTTGTCTTTGAATCTTTGAGAAAACTAGTCCTCCATGCTCTTGACCCATGTTTCAACACTTTTCTACGAGTCAAGAGCTCTGTCATTACACAACACAAAGATAAAGATGCATGTCATTTCTCACAACAACTTTGAAAATAGGTCTTGGTAACAAAACCAAGATGTAGTCATTTTTATGCCCTCTCAAAGAACAAGAAAATCCCATGCGCGTCGACCTATCACCCAACGGGCGTTGGGAACTCACCCGATCCTTATATATGATTTATCATACCTTATATATGATTTTACATTTTACAATTGATAATTTATTAGTCTATGTGACCATTTACATTAGGATATTATCTAATCATTATGTTAGTTTTTCAAATAATTAATATTGTAAACACGAATTAGGACACCCTAACTCCCATTGGTAGGTATGCACTCTAACACACCCCTTCACAACCCCACATGGTAATTTTCATCTTTCTACTGACTTAATTCACCATGTTTCACCACTCATAACCACCTACAACCATAAAACAAACTTAAATCAATAAAATAATCAAACAATCTAGATGTAGTCATTTTATGCCCTCTCAAAGAATAAGAAAATCCCATACGCGTCGACCTATCACCCAATGTCAGTTACGAGTCCCTCATTTATATGAGTTGTGTTAGAATGAATTATTTATGATATAAACATAAGTGAATAGATTGGAAAGGAACCATACATTCATCTTAGAGCTCAGAATAGCTTCTAGACCAATGTGTTCATTCATATAAGAAAAGCATTACAGAACATAGATTTGAATCATAACAGAAAATAAATGCACAGGGGTTTACACCCACTCATATGAAATGTATATATATAACCGATCCATATAGATGTAAGTAGAATTAGAACCACACATATATTCATATTAAGCATGTTGATAACCACATTACATTAACTGAGGAAATCACATATCCATATGATAGTGCAGACCAATGTCATGCATCGGAACTGGACTTATGCCCTTCATAATACAAATAAAAAAATAATGTTCAGACCCATCCCCTTGATACAACATACTCCTACAGATCCTCTAAACCCAACCTATGGAGCTCTCACAGTATTCTTGCATGGCTTCACCTCTCTTCAATTCTTGGTCTCTCCATGTGTGTCTTTCTTCTACTTGGTGCGCTCATATATATAGCCTTATCAAGCACCACCATGCCTTTCTGAAGTTGTAGATCACTTGTCATGTGTCCAAGTGGTCCTCCATGGGAGCATGCTTCTTCATATGTGAGCTCTCCATCCTTTGCCATGATGACCTTCTAGAATATTCTATCGCAAGGTATATTCCTTCTATGGGCACCAAGTTGCTAGGATGGCACCTTATCCACTTCGCATGTGTAGTCGGGTCATGTTTTCCTCATGTTCTACCCAATATTCCAAATATGGCTAAGTCCCAAGATCTTTTCTCTTCCTTGCGTGCGTGCCAGCGACGGTTCTACCAAAACCCTCCTAAAACCTTGTCCTGATTGCTTTCTCCTTGTGCACCCACGCGCCTTCTTGTACTTAGCCAATATTTTAGGGGTCCAATACTAGACAACCTAAAAGACCTTCCCATTAACTTAAAGCAACCCAAAACCAATTTGAGAACAGAAAACTTTATGACGGATTAGAGACGATCCATTAAAATGACATCAATTCTACATAAACCAACTCGCACCCTTTCCTAATGATTCTCAATTCACTTTAAACCATATAGATTCTAAACCCATTCATGAAAAGTATGATCTTTCCCAAGTCCTGTGTGGATCGATGAGGAATGATCCATACATCTAGTTGTGAGTAATTTCCTTTGAAGCAACATGTCTACTCACATGTCCATTCAACTAGACTAGTTCCCATCTCATCAAGATTTTTCTTTCTCATTATGAACAATTCAACCTTCTTTTATTATATTATGTATTATTGTAAATCATTACTTTTACAAATTCCAAATAACACTTTATTGTCTATCAAAATCACAGACTTTAGAAATCACATATCACCACTCATTTTTAAGAGAAATTGACATCAATCACCCGTGATCGACATCGATCCTTATCAAAAGTCTTATATTTTGTATCTTTCACATATCTTGTTTTATTTCATTTAATAATCATGGATAATCAATCATTTCTTATAAGTCTTTATTTCCATTAGATGACACTTCCAGAGTACGATACGAACTAGAAATATCTTTGACATATCAATTATGAAATAGACCTTCGTGTGGGAATAATATGACATCAAATATGAGTTGAATCTCTACATCATCACCCTCACACCTAATCCAGATGATATCACTGAGAAACTAGAAATTCTTCCCAAAAAAAGTGACAAGGCCAACCACTACTAGAAAGATCTTTCAATCCTCCCTAGCCTATTATGGAGGACATTGATTGAATCCACACAACCAAACAATGTGAATCTCTAACTTGTTATCCATATATTTTTCATATTATATGTCTTGCAATGATTTTATCCTACTTGATTTTTTTACATGAGTTGACACCCATCAAAGGAATCTCCTTAGTTCATGGGATTAGCATTTACCAAGCAACGTGTTTCATTATTATATATACATTGGATATTTAGAAAGAAAATTTCATGTGTGCATTCACATTCATCCTCTTTTGTTATTCTCACATAGGTATCGTTAAACCATGTCATTTTTCTGAGTTTTTGTGATTTAGTTCATGTAATAACATAGAATCCTAAAATCTACTAAAACATTTTGGAATGCCTATTGGGATGTGAGTCCATTTTTACTAAATCTTACATTTTTCAGAGTAAGATATACCTTTTCTTATTTATTTCTTGTGAGATCATTGAACTTCGCAACCCAAGACTCTCTTATGGATTTTGAAAAACACGTAAAACTATTTAAAAGGAGTGTTTAAAGAACAAAGGTACTTTATTCTACTTTTCTTTCAGTCTCTTTTTAGTATTGCATCTTGTATTTTGTTCTCATCAAAATTACCTTTCTTTTTGGTCTTAAAAAGAACCTACATTTTCATCCTTATCCGATCATCTAGTCTAAATAGGGGTTAAAATTTGCATTCACTATTTTCCATCACACTCAAAAAATCACATATGCATTTTAAACACTTCCTTCTAGGTCTACCTACTTGGATTTCATCACTAAGGGGGAAGAGGACTCAATGTTCTTGCCAAGTATAAATAATTGGTGGGAAGTATATTGGATAAGAACATGAAACCCTTGTAGAAAACATACTTATACCGAGAGGGGTTGAATTAGTATTATACAAAAATTAACATTCATACCAACAATAGTCATAATTGTACTACACGTGATTTATGTGGAAACCATTTCGAGATAAAACCACATAGAAAATACTTCCTCAATCTACTATCAAAATCTAGGCACAAAGATAATATCTTTACAAATATTTGTAGGCACCAACCTACCTGGAGACACCAATCCTAAAATTTTGAGTACAAACTCAGCTAATTCATGAGAACCAACTCACTAACACACCAATCCCAATGTTGAGCACTAACTCAACATAATTTGTGAGCATGAACTCACTGGAGACAACAATCAACAATTTTATGGTGCATCAACCTCAACAAAGACAAAGTTCCACCTTTTGTAGTTTCTTATTCAAGTTGATGATGTCTATTTTATCATAGTTCACTTCTCTTTCTACTCACATTGCTCATATTTTGATTCTTTCATGCTCTTCTCACTCTTCCTACTTCATCAACAATTCAAATTCAAGTCTTCTTGAGTTTTCTCTTCCTTCCTCTTCAATAATTTTTTTTTTTATATTTTCATTTATTCGATCTTCTCTTCTCCTCTCTTCACTTTTTCTTTCTATAGTAGTTCATCATCGTAATTCACGAGCTCACACTAGATCTGTGTAATCAAATACACACACACACACACACACACACACACACACACACACATTATATATCATGTTCATTTCATGGAAAGAAGTGAATTTTCCTTTGATTCGGTGAGATAATAAACCTTCCAAAAATTTAGCTTGAGTCAACCTTCATAGAATGAAATTTGAATATTTGATATTTTTCTAGACTCCCACGATATCTCCTATCTTCACTTAATCATTTGATTTTTCATGACAAAGATAGATAATTACTAAAATTTGTGGCACTCCTTTACATCCATGACATTCATTCCTCTTAAAACCCAAGATACTTGAAGAGACAAATTCCTTTGTTTTGAGGAAATTTCTAGTCAAGCACATGTGGAAGAAAATTTTCCTCTATATGTGTGCACAATCTTTGTTACATGGTATTAGATTATACCCACAAAATAATTCAATGCATTTTAAAAATTATGACAACCCACGGTACACCATAGACACCTATAGAACACAAAAAAACCCACAGAGCACTAAAACCCCATGTAACACTACAAAACTGAAAAAACACTACAAAACCTATGGAACATCACAACACCCATAGAATACTTAAAAACCTATAGAACACTACAACACCCATGGAGCAAGTACAAAACCTATAGAATCTTTGTGAAACACATGAAACACTACAACATATTTTTCTTTGAATCACGACATGTAGAAATCAATGTGAATCATATTTTTCATAAGAGACACCCTTCAATACACACCAATGTCAATATTTCTGAAATACAAGTTGTGTATTACAAATATTTTGACATCAATGACAATATTTCCAAAAAAATTCCCCTTTATCATTGATGGAAAGCTCCCACCAAAGATTTTTAAACAAGATAAACATCCCCAATTTAAATCTCCTCCTTTCTTCTAATTTAATTCTCACTCTTTGACATCAATGGAAAAGGAAAATTCTCAAGGCACACCCTTGTGAGAAATCATGACTAATATTAAAAATTATATCTTCATTATGGAGCTAAATTAATTATAAAATGACTATCTCCCCATGAACTTATGATTCCTATTAATTTCCTGATGAAAAGGATATCACTTGCAAATTTTATTTGAGATATTCAAACATTTCTTTTAGAAGGGTATTTGTAAAGATATCAACAATTTGTTCTTTTTATAAATGTATGCCAACTTAACTTATTGATATGCAACTTTCTCTCCTAGGAAATGATACTTGATGGGAATATGATTTTTCTAGAATGCATAACTAGATTCTTTGAGATATTTATTGCACTAGTATTATCATAAAGTATAGGAATTGGAAGATCATATTCTACCTTGATATCCTTCAATTTCAGCTTCATCCATAACACATGTTTACAACATGACACTGCAACAATGTATTCACCCTTAGCTATGGATAGAAAAATAAAGGAATAATTTTTTAACCAAGATACTAAACTATTTCCCAAAAATAATTCACCTCCACTTGTGCTCTTTCACCATTAATGAAACCAGCCCAATCTACATCTGTGTATGCAGTTGAAGTGAGATCTTCACCTTTTCAGGAGAATAAACCATAATAAAACATACCATTCAAATATTTGAATATTATTTTTACAACTTGAACATGAGTTTCTTTTGGATCAGATTGAAACCGTGTTACCATTCCTACTTCTGCATCACATCTAGTCTTGATGTAGTTATTGTTGATCCCTAGTGTATTGGTTTTTTCATTGATGGAGAAGGTGTGAATGGTGAAGTGAAGCTTAGTCGAGGCATGAAGGTTTATTTTCATTTCCTTCTTAGGATTATTTGGAGCTCACAAAGATGTTTCGGGGTGATTCCAGGGATGGTTTCATGTTGTTGTAAGCTTGGTTAGTAAGGAAGGAAACCAATGAAGGCATGAAGATGGTTGGAAATCTTGGAAAAGTTGTTCTACAAGTCATACATGATGTTAATAGCATGGGAAAGATCTCTTAGAGTGAGTAATAGGGCACATGGTTGGAGTCACAGCTTGTAACTAACTCATTTAGGCCTAGTTCTAAATCCTAATGAAGTGTAAGAGCTTATTACATGGCATGAAAAGACTAGGTGAGAATGAGAGTAACATAGGAAAATTTTGTAGGAATTTATGAGAATCAAAAGACTTATTTTAGCTTCTAGAGGAAAAATTCAAAAGTACACCAAAATTGACCTTAAGGACTAACATCTATCTTGAGATAAATGAGATAGGCCTAGTTTGGACATGAAAATATATGGATAACCAACCTATGGAGAGTGTAGAGATATGTATTGTAGTGATTCATGCCAAATTTCATCAAGTTTTCAAAAGGTATGAGAAATTTGTGCAAGTTTTCCTAAAACTGGTTTCTTACGAATGCAAATCGAGCACCCTAGCTTCATAGCATTTAAAAAAATTATCGAGCCTTATTCGATAAATCATAGAAGTATTTTTAATATATCTCCAATCCTAAATTTTTGCAAAATGTTTGAGGGAAATTAGTTTAAAAACAAATAAGTTATGAGCATTGTTTAGACAATATCTTTCTCCTTCTAGACTTACTTCTTGGGGAGGTAAGCACAAAATGTGTTCTGTTGACTTCAAATGACTTTTGAAAATTATGGAATCACTCATGGGTGTGGTAAGCTACCTATAAATAGAGATGGATCATTCTTTCTAAGCCATGTAAAATAGCTCTATACGAAATTCTAGTGTTTTAAAACTTTACACATATTGTCTGGGGTTGAAGATTCTAAGGTGAACAATTAGGTGTGATTGCTTATGGTTGAGTTATTTTTAGTGATCTAGAAGGTATTCATGCATCTTTCTCATACTTTTGGAGTTAACTCAGTTCCTGTCTTTTCTCACCATCCAAGTGCAGTCATACAAAACAACTAAGGTACTTGACAGAAATCATCTTAAGTGCTCTAATTTGTGAATTGAACTATGGAGTGATTATGAACAACTCTTATAGGTAAAAAAAGAGTGGTTGATGCTCACATATAACTAAATGAAGTAGTATATTGGAATAGTATTCATTTCTCCAATAATGTCCTCAATTGGACTTCATAAGAGGACTAGTCTCGAGTAGTATTTGTGAGTTTACCATTACAAATTATGATTCTCAATCCTTATAGGTCCTCCTAGAAGTTACTAATTATGGTTTATAGTGTAAGAAAACCTTTGCTAGTACGAAGTCTCTAGAGAAATTCACCTAATAATTCTACACTGTGTGTTTGTGATAATAAAGGACTATATTTTTATCCTTAAATCATTATGTTCATCCAAAAATAAATGAAAATAAGAGATGTGAACTCAAGAATGAAGAATTGGTTTCACTCTTGCTATGTCATAAAATGAAAAACTAGGTGAATCAATCCTCCAAAGATGAAGCTAGGGTTTTATTACTTGAAACCCTCATCATGTACAAACTTGGAGATCAAGCCGAGATGACTTTGTGGTTGCATATTTTAAATCATTCCTTCCTAAAGAATGAAAGTGCCAAGTTACATGTGCATTCATGGGATATAATATCCTACTAAAATGAAGAGATATGTAAGAT
This sequence comes from Taxus wallichiana var. yunnanensis, assembly GCA_018340775.1. Taxonomy (NCBI): domain Eukaryota; kingdom Viridiplantae; phylum Streptophyta; class Pinopsida; order Cupressales; family Taxaceae; genus Taxus; species Taxus wallichiana. Next base: position 918,700,437 of record CM031235.1, read on the forward strand.
CAAAATTCATATATCTTTTGTAAACCCTTCTATTTTCATAACCATGAATGTAATTCATACTTTTATAACAAAGAGTGAAGACTATTTTTTGAAGTGAAGGAGCATATTAAGGGTACATAAGTATGTCAAGAACATATTGCAATGTATAAGCATGTTCTAAGTGTTCAAAACAATAAATTCTCTAAATTTTCTATCATTTGTAATGACAATGCTATAGAGGTCGGGAAAATAATTCTTTTCAAAGGATGAAAGTCGGACCAAAGCTTTTTCAAGTAAGAAAGGTTTATATAGAAGTTTTATAGAATATATTTGGTTCTATTCAAGCATACTTGTAATCAAGGGCGCTTACACATTAAAGTAGATCTATTTCCTTTGTATGCGCTATGAAGATAAAAAGTAAATAGTCTTATTTTTAGAATTGGAAAGGATGAGAAACTCTACATATTCCCTTGAATGAGCTGTCATGTGAAGGGTCATAAAAAGTTGAAGATTAAAGGAAATAAAATATGTGAAAATATATATAATGAAATTGTATTATCTTAATAGTGTGTGAAATATGTGCACTTTAATAGAGTATGCGAGACTTTTCAAATGTGAAGAATGTTATGAAATGATCATGGATGATAGAATAAGGATATAAAAGAAAAAACTTCATGTAGATGAAAAGGTGATCTAGAATCTAGATTAGAGTATTACAACCAAGGAACAATTATTTAATGAGGAGAAATAAAAAAGGTTGAGTTGAAGCCTCAAAAGTTTTTTGGTGCATAGGGTATGTAGTATAAGATATAACAAAGACAAATGTTTTGAGATTGAAGACAATGAGGTGAAGTACTTGTAGATATTGTTGAGACAAAGGATTTGAGAATGAATGTATAAATAAATGCATGTTCAATTTTGAAATCCATTTATCACACTTATGCATGAAGGTAAATTGATATTAACCATAATTTGAAGGGAGTCAAGAGTAGAATTTGCATAGATTGGTTTTTTTCGAGATTTTTGGAGAAGGGGGTATCAAGAGAAGAATTGAGAAGATATAAGAGAGATCATGATATATGAATATGAATGAAATAAGACTGATGAAATTATTCCTTGCATTTGATTTTGTGATCAAGATAGAAAAATCAAAGTCAAAATTAAGTAGAAGAGTGTTGTAATCTAGCAGTGTCACTATCAGTTGTATAAGATAACTATCTTTATGTGACAATTTTTTGTCAAAAAAATCTAAGTTGCATCTTAACATGTGGGGAGTTGTTTCTTCCTTGTGAGTTGAAGCTCACTAAAGGTTAGTTATTGCTAAACCAAACTTGGGAGTTGAAGCTTCTAGAAATGTCAAATCTTTTCAAAGGCCGAGTAGCTTCTTAGTCATCTTTTGGAGTTCCAGGTCTAGGTTGAGTTGAATCTCAACCATGAAATCAATGTAATAGATATAGGACAATTTTTTCCTAAGCATAGTTCTTGGTTTCAGTGGTTTTTTTCCCAATTGGGTTTCCCACATTAAAAATTTATGTCCTGTGTAAATTATCCTATTATTTTATTGTGTGTCATTTATGGGAAAATGTTAGGAAAATTATAATAAGCTTTAAAGATTCACCCCCCTCTTAGTGTCCTAGTTTCCAACAATTGGTATCAGAGCATGGTACTTTGGAATCAAGTCTAACAACTTGGAGTAGGTCCTTCCTAAATCACAAACATGGTTATTGAAGTAATTCCTAGTAGCAGTTCAAGAGACAAATATGTCAGTGAGGATGAAATCTTAGATGAAGATGAAGTAGAAGTAAATCTTGAAGAAAAACTGATAAGTTCCTAGATGAATTGAAACATCAAAGGAAAAAGAACCAAAAATTGAAGATAAAGATGAAAGAGTATGAAGATAAAATCAAGATTTTGAAGAAATCTAAAACAAAAATTTGAAGATGAAATCAAAGAACTTGAAGCCCAATTAGAGTTGATTTCAACCTCCCTTAAATTTAAAGAAGAAGAGCACCTGAAACTCAATACTAAGTTGAAGTCCACAAAGTTAAAAAGTTGACACAAGCTCTAAAATTCAAAGAGGAAACTTGTATGAGACATGAAGAGGAATTGATATTTCTAAGAACTGATCTCGAAGAAGTAAATTAAATGCTGCATTTATGGACATTTAGAAAAGATTTATAAGGCTCTAAATAAAAGGCTAGGAAAATAGAAGGAATGAGGTGAAAAAATGGACTAGGCTTCATTAAAGAATCTATAAAGAAGAGTGAAGATAACAAAGTTGGTTCAAGTGGACAGTCAAACATGAAGACAACTAAGGGGAAAAATTCAAGAAGGCATAAACCTAATGATTTTAGGTATGAAATAATTTTAATGGATATTTCTTTTCTTGTTATGGTTTTGGACATAAAGCTAGGGACTACATGAAGAAATTTGATAGAGAACACCGATGCAACTTATAATTCACTATAAATGACCCAAGCACACTGACACATCACTCATCCTAAGCTAAGCACTCACCCGAAGTGTGCAAAGGCACCAGGTCCCTCTTTAGAGTTGCTTGTATAGAATGTTAGCATGATAGTGCATATGTATATTCAAATTTGTAACCAACAACAAACAGTCCATAGTGCATAAACCAGATCTAGTTATCAGAATGTATGAAGGATGAACTAAACAATGAATATAACAATATTTACCACACAAGAACCAGTTTCATTCATGTCCAACACCATTATCCAACCAATATGATCTAGTGTATCAAATATTGTAAAGTAGATAAGCTTCACAAATTATAAAGGTATCTTCATGATTCATGTGTACGAAAAACTAGAAATATAACTCTACAATAATTGACTCCCTCTTAACCTTGAAAATTAATACATACATATATATATATGGGTGGGGAATTTCCCTTCACCACCCATGCACTATCTAAAAATAGGCCACATGCTAATAATAGCCATGTGCCTTTACAAAAGGATGAAAAACATGCAAGTGCTCTAACAATAGACTTCCTATAGTTAACTTTGAGTAGAAATCCTATTATTAGCCTAAACTATGCATGGTGCTCGGTTGATGCTTGTTCCCAAAATACCCTTGCATGGACTACAAGTCTTCATGTCTTTGTGTGCTCAACACACTAACTCCAAAAATATCCTTAACAATAGAAACGACTAAGTCATGATCCTGGGCACCTTTGAAGCCATATTGTAGTGTCGTGTGCTCTTCCAACACCCTACATTCATATGCCCAACACTTAGCCCCTTTTTGTCCGTCCAAAATTACCCCACACTAAAATGGATTTCCACCCGGTAATGGGTAATCACCTTGTCACTCCAAATAATATAGGATAATGAATGAAAGAATAAAGAATAAAGAATACGTTGAGGCATCTTATTGTGTACCCTTTTCTTCCTCTAGTAGAATGAATTTTGGATATTCACTTTGAATTTCCCCCTCAAATTCATACCAGTCCTTAAGCACTACATTTTCCTTATCAGGGATGTCCAAAACGATGCCATCTAACTCATCTAGAGTCATGTTTCCACCATCACTCTTCAAAATTATAAGGATGTTATCCATACCTGAGACCATTCCTTCCATGACATCCATCTTTGTGGAAATGAGCTTCCCAATACTCTTGATTCGATCCATATGTTGTTTCCTTGCAACATCCAATGCGTCATGTTTCATTTCTACCAGGGAAAGTCATTCTGTGCACTCGAGTGTTTCATATTTTTTGCATGCGGAACTTCATTTTCCTTTGCTTTCATTCTTTCCTATACTAAGTTATCAGGCACTGTACACATGGCCAACACCGAATTATGCCTTCTTCATTTCATCCCTTAAGGCTTGCAAAACAACCTCATAGCTAGATATCTTCCTTGCAATTGAATCCTTGGCCCTTGATGCTTCTTCTGCAACATCCTTTTGTTTAGGGAGGCACATTGGTCCTTCCTCTAGAAGTAGACAAACTATTGTACATAGATAATTCATTCGGACTTAAAATCATGTTGTACTTTCTCCTAAAAATCTAGCCTCTTTTGTAAGATCTCATCCGCTATCTATTTGGCCATCTTCTTAACATTTTGTGCCTCAGCCACTACATTATCCTACTCTTGGGTGAGTCACTTGATCTTTGTGTCTTTATCCTTCTTATCCTTCAATAGTGCTTGTATTGTTTCCACCTTATCAATATTCTGGCGCGCTACTTACTTGTTGACACTTTAACCAATGTGTTTCTCACCTGTTCATCTAAAAACTGCATGGGCTTGATGGTCATATGGTGTGTATGTGGTGCCTTCCTCATATTCTTCAAACTACATGCCTCCTCGCAGACATCAAAATAGGGCTCATCCATGTGATTCTGCATAATCCATGAAAGTTTCTTGCAAGTGCCCCCATATTTTCCATCTTTGGGTCCATTCAATCTCAGCCAAATAATTTCTTGTTGGGCAGAGTTCTCTTAAAGTGGGAACAAATATTTTTTGATGGGTCATCCATATAGCCTAAATTCTTATTACCTACTACCTCTTCATCTTCATGCCGAACTCTATGTTCCCCAATCTCCTCATGAACAGACGTGCCCTCATCTTGTTGTACCACAATGCTTGCATCCTATTGTAAAGTACCACCCACATTCTGGTCTACTTCTTCATTCTCTCCTTCCTTTGGTTTAGGGCATACTAAGACTTCCATGTTTGCATCGGTGCTGCTTTCCCCTTCACCTAAGGGATTTTCATGGGCACTCATGCTTTGGTCTATAGTCTCATAGACTACTCGCTCTCCAATATCCTCATCCTCCTTACATTTCCACACTAGGGGTGGTCTCTACTCTACACTCTCCCATACTTGGGATGGCCTTCTCGTTCTTCATGCTTGGCCTTGGGGTATCCTCCTCACTATCCTCTACTTGAACATATTTTATACGATTTCTTTTTTCTTCTTCCTCATTATTCATAGGATTTACATGCGATGATATTCTTACCAGCATACGAAGTCTCTCCGCCAATGTCTTTGGATGTGTGCATTCTCCATAGAATTCTCCTTGTATGAATCAGTCTGATGTTGTCTTTTGGTTCTTCCTTCTCTAGAAAACTCTCTAACCTATTAGGCAAGGGATCTTCTTGAGTACGGGGTCCCGATGTAACTTTCCTTGAGGTTCCTACTATATGCCCCTTCTTCGGAGGTCCCGGAAGTGTCATATTTATGGCCTTCACCACCTTGCCATCCTTGAACCTTGATCTTAGATAGATGATGCATACGCATGTGTTGGTTCAATTCATCCTATAACCAAACTCTCTTAGCATAATATCCATGTTGTTAAACTCCATTATTTCAACATAGGCCTCTTTACTTAGCCATACATAGGTCTTGCGCAGAATGTGAACATTTGCATCTACTTTATCTCGAATCAAACCGGGAGTTTATGCACGTCATGAAATCTATTCACAAAGTTGCTAAAGTACTTTGTAGTAAAGGTGAATGGTAACTTACACCATGAGATTTTCTTTCCATACTTAATATGGAAGCACCCTAAGTTAAGCCGTAAAAAAAAATTTAACTTCTCCATCCAACACCTTGGGCAATTCATGCGAATGTGCCATTCTCAATCAAATTCCCCGCAAAGCCTCCTATACCACTTCTCCGATGATCCTTACATGTATTTAGCCCCACACAGAGTATACTTAGCATATTTATTTTCTAGGGATTTTTTTTCCAATAGAAACTCCTAGATGTTCTCCCTTGTCCATTGGTACACTAATTTAACTATAAATAGTTAACAACGAGAATGGTGCCCCAAATTATTTTCTCACATTTATCTTCCTAGATGTGGACCTCATTCACTAGGATTTCTACAATGTACCTAGTGATGTTTTAGTATGTCTTATTTACCATCTTGTGCATTATATGCAACCAACACATATTTACCTCATTCCACTACTTAGTGGCACCCAACTTGCTCCCATTAAGCGTGTTACAACCCTGGTGGCCATGTCTACAATGTTGGTTACTTTAAAGGCTCAACCCACCTTTTTATACTAATATATGGTGGTTGTCACATCAATTCCCTCATTGTCGATAAATTTCTAGTAGTGATGTTTGAGCCCGAGTTAGGAAACCCCGTCACCTTCCCAATTAGATTGAGGTGATCCTCATTCTCCTACCGTGAAGTAGAAAATGTATTCATGCATGAGTGACATGAGTCATTGATACAAATGCTCGGGATTCCTAAAATAGGGTAATTCTAGAATTTGGATGACCCCCATGTTGTTTAGTAACCTTTTCATGGAGGTATCCATAACCCTAGTGTCATCTAACAACCACTTATTAGTTTTCCTATAGAATTCTCGCTACAATGTCCTTTAGGAACTTCTTAGTTTGGTGGTTGATTTCTAAAACCCTACATTGTGTTATTTTTGTCTTCCATGGATGCCCCTTAATCACCTCTTCTAGGTATAACATTTTAAACAACCATTCTTCTGCTAGGTCGTTGATCTCCTTCTCCACAATTGGAGCCCCTGTGGTGCCATTGCTCCTTTCGATGTTGTAAGTGTGAATGAAACCTTAGTTTTCATGTAAATGAAACACAAGTCACCCCCTCGTCATGCACACGCACCACTGCTTGAATCCTACTTCCATTCCTAGATGCTCAACAATGTGCTTCAAACCTCGATAGGTTTACTCAATATATAGAGTGCTCGTTGTCTCCAGCTCTTCTTCACACTTCTCGAATTTTCTTAGACTCACAAGGTAACAAATGTCATTGAAAACATTGGCTTTATTACAAGTTTCAAAATCCCCTTCCTTAATTTATCCACCTACCACCATACACAACATTAATTCTTGTTGAGTGCATTTTTGTGCCTCTTTATCCCGCACCCCAATCTCTCGTGCCTCAAACTTTTACACCTCAGTCATAACTTTCGGGCGTGCCACTACTCATCTCACACGGATCTCCTCTACCCGCACTTCCTTACACCAAAGTATTTTATCCAATGTGACCCAACATACGTAGTCTCTAATGTTGCAGCCCCCTTTCTTTATACAAATCACTCATCACCTTACACATGGTGTTAACTTTGAGTAAATTCTCCTGAAACTTTTCTTAATTTTGAACGCATGTTCATTTTATCGACTCCCATGAGTTTATTTCTTTTCTATACCATACTAGCCTTATTTATCCACCCCACACTAAGGGTATGTGTAGTCCTCTGCACATGAAAACACTTTAGATTACTGACTAGATTCCATCGTAAAGCACGCTTATTACACATAACATAACTAAATTGACAAAACATATCGATGATGAAGGAAACACATTAAAAGGAAATACATTAAGGTAAATCTAATCTAAATGGAAATAATTCCTTATTACAAATTAAAAGAAGGCTTATTTTATAGTAGGGATTTAGCCTACTCTCATTAAATTAACCAGAAACCCTGTTCCATCAAGTGCCTCTAAATGGTAAGCGCCTAAGTCCAATATATGAGTGATAACATACGGTCCCAACCAATGCACCTTAAGCTTTCCTGGGTGATGTAGAAACTTTGAATCATAAATAAGTACCATTTTCCCTACCTCAAGTTTATTGTCCCTGATGTGTCAATTGTGCCATTCCTTTTTCCTAGATTTTTCTTACTTTTGACTCCTTCATGCTATTACACACCTCTCATCTAGTTGTATCAACTTGTCAATTCTTTCTTTCAATGCTTTCTCATCAGCTAGATCTTTTACAAGCACAATACACAAAGAAGGTAACCTAAATTCCATGGGCAAAACTACCTCTATGCCAAACACCAACTGAAAGGGTGTTGCCTTATTCAACCATTTGTAGGTTGTTCTATATGCCCAAAGCACAACATAAACTTTATCATCTAAGTATTTCCTTCCAACATCACAATGTTTTGTCAAAGTTTGGCCCAATATCTTGTTGAAAGCCTCGTAGTATCATTTTCTCTAGGGTGATAGGGTGTTGTCTTATGATGTGAAATCATAAATTCATCCAATAATATCCCGATGGTCTCATTAAGGAAATGAGTGCCTCTATCACTTGTTAAACTTAATGGACATCCATACCTAGTAATAATATTTTTCCACAAGAACCATGTTGGATTAGCCACCGTACAATCCTTTGTACGTGCCACTTCTACCAACCTTGTAAGATAATATTTACAAGTGATAATGTAGCATGATCTAGTTCTATGCACAATGGGGAAATAGGACCCACAAAGTCAATTTCCCACTTCTCAAAAGGTTTTGTGCTAGTAATAGGCCTTAAAGGCATTTCATCCCTCTACCCAGGTTTTCCAAGGCACTGATAGTGATCACATGCCTTACAATATTCTTTGTAATCCTTGTACAAGATCTCCCACCAGAAACCAACTAGTCGAATCTTGCACACAGTGGCGTCACCTACATAGTGTCCACCTGCAATACCACCATGATCCTCCTTAATGATTTTCATTTGTTCATGCTCTAGTATACACCGTCGTAATACTTCATCTTGGCCTAGTTTGTATAATTCACCACTATCAACGTGAAAGGTGCAACATGAATTGCAAGTTGTTTCTTTTCCAAGGCCTTCATTCCTTGAGGTGCCATGCCTATGGTTAAAAAGACAACAATATCCTTTAATTTTGAGGGCATATGGTTTAACCTATATAAATGTACATCTAGCATCGTATCTTCAATAATTTGTGCATCCTCTCCTAATTGAATCCTTGATAAATGATCTGGACTTGAATTGATTTTACCTGGCTTCACCACCACTGTAAATTCAAACTCTTGGATTAATAGAACCCATCGGTATATGCACCCTTGTAAGATGGGATTCTTCACCAAATATCTTAATGCCATGTCATCCGTAAAGAAAACAAAAGGTGTTGCTAGTAATTACTATTAGAACTTATGCAACACGTAGATCATTGAAAAAGCCTCGCACTCTGTAGTTGTATAATTCTATTCTCAGAGTCAACTTTCACTAGTAAAGAAAATAGGATGATCTACAATACCTTTTCTAGGATGAGTGATAATTTAAATAATGGCCATGCCAAAGGTGTCCATATGTACATGGAAAGGTATATCCCATGAATTAAAACATAGAATAGGCATCGTAGTAATCATTTCCTTTAGTTCTTTGAATGTGCGCTATTATGGTTCTCCCCAATAGAACTTGCCTTTACCCTTTAATAACTCCTCCAAGGGTGTAGAAACCTTGGCATATCCTTCGATAAAAATTTTTAATACACCGTGTGTCCAAAGAATCCATGCACCTTACTCTAACTAGTAGGTTCCTCCAATCCTAAGATGACTGCAATCTTATCTTGATCTACTAACAAACCTTCCTTACAAATGATATGCCCTAGTAGAGTTCCAAAGGGTGTAGCAAATACACACTTCTTAATATTTAAAGAGATGTTTAATTGTCTGCACCTCTCAAACATTAAACTCAAATTGTCACAATGATCCTTGACAAGCCCATACACATTCCAATAATCCAAGTAAACTTGTAGTAATTTGTGAATAAAATACTGAAATGCTTGAACAATGATGCGAAAAAATGTTGTAGGTTCATTCTTGAATGCAAAGGGTATCATCATGTATGTAAAACTTCTCCATTCATTCGTGAAAGTTGTCTTCTCTTGATCTTATTTATCAATTCTTACTTGATGATACCCAAAAAATCCATCTATAAAAGAGTAAATTTCACACCCTATAACACCTTCCAATATTTCTTTAGTGAATGGTGTAGGGAATGGATCAATCACACATGCAAAATTTAGCTCCCTATAGTCCACAAAAATCTTGATTCTTCCATATTTATTTATGCTTATTACCATAGGGATAATCCACTTTGATTCCTCTATGGGCTCAATGATGCCAAATTCCAACATCTTGTCAATTTCTTATTTAACTTTTATGCACAGGTTAGGGTTCATCCTATAAGGTCTTTTCCTAACTTGGAGTGCACCTTCTTTTAACTTAATTTTCATCTCATCCAAATATTCATGCACTCCTTTTAACTCATGGTAGCATCTAAGAAATAGGTCATGGAAATCACATAATAACACAATTATCTTAGCTAGATCAGATTCACTATTAATCTCCAATTATGGCCTCCTTAGGCTTAGTATCCATTCCAATGTTCACTTTCTTCATCTTCATAGGTTCATGGTAGGTGTGTTCCTTCTCATCCACGCTATCTAAGACCTTACATGTACCCTCCGAATGATATATATCTAATTTTTCCACTTCTTCATCATCCACCATGTAGACCATCTTTCCTTTCTCCTTCTCTAGGCAAGCGCACTCAAGTAATTCTACATTTGTCTCATCTACTTCTTCAAAATGTGTGTCTAGGTTTGATTCACCAACTAACTCCTGAATGAGTTCTTCAAATTTTGCACTATCTCCCATAGTTAAGTGCTTCATAACCTATAATGCCTCATTCAATGAGTTTTAGTGGAGAAGTAGTCAAAAGTCTGGATCATACCTACAATCAAGTCTTACCAATTTCCAGTCTCTCTATTCAACTCCACATAAACATACCATGTGCATGCGTAACCTCGCAAGTGAACTAAATTTTATGCACCCACAAAAAAGGTGGTAAAGCTTCCTAACCCTCTATCCAAAATCTCTCACACTACTGAACTTGGTGCTGAATAAGATTATCACCATGATATTCACAAATTTGAGTAGGTGCATGTTGGCCCCCATAATATTGGCCCAATATAAGAAGGTTTGTGGGCACATAGGACCTATTTAAGAAAGATGTGTAGGTTGAAGACGTGCATGGAAAGGTTCTAGCATGGTTTTTCATAACAAACGGTGTGCACGCACAAGGCAAGACACATTTTGGACTTAGCCATATTTGGCATCCCAGGAAGCACATGAGAAAAGTGTGACCCTTCTAGCATGCGGAGTGGATAAGGTGCTAGCCTGATGAATGTAGGATTAAAAAGGAAATATTCCATGCATGTGATGGAAGGTTCCAAAAGAGAATCATTGTATAGAGTGGAGAGCTCGGATCAAAGGAGGCATGCTCCATTGGAGGACCACTTGGACACTTGGCAGTGGTCTGTTACCTCATAAGGCATGGCGGTGGAGGCAGGAAAGCTATATATTGAGGTGTGTAGATGGTAGAAAGGGCGATGGGTATGTGTGCTGACACAAGATAGAGAGTGATTAGTGTGGTAGAATGGTGGAAGAGAGGTGAAGCTCTACAACAATATAATGGAGAATTCTATGGGTTGGGATTAGAGAAAATATAGGAGTGATGGCACATTTAGAGGGATGGGTTTGCATTCTTCTTTGTAATGTGATGAACATAGTGTAGTTTTGATGCATGAATCAGCTTTATATTGTTATATGAGGGTCTGTGATGATTTCATGGGATGTAATGTGGTTATTGAACATGTTAATATGAATATAAGGCTCTATTCTGAATCATATATGTGTTCATGAGTATAATCTTTATGCATTTCCTTTATGTATGAATCATTTCCATATGTTGTTGTTATTTCTCTTTTCTGGATGCAATGAGATGACAACTTGTTCTAGGTTCTCAGAATGATGCATGGTTCTTTTCTTTTCACTTCTACTTAAATACCTGTCATAAGATGATGCATTCTCACAATACTCACATAAAGGAGAGACTCGATGCTTGCACATGCCTTGGGTGAGTTCCCAACTACCGTTGGGTGATAGGATGACACACATGGGATTAGACTATTGGTATAAGGGTATAAAATTGACTACATATTGTCTCCATTGCTAGGACCTCTTTTCAAAGTTGTTATGAGAAATGACATGCATTTTTTTCCTATAATGCATGATGATAGAATGTTTGACCTTAGAAAGTGTTCAAACATGGTTTAAGAGCACGTAGGATGAGTTTTCTCAAAGATTTAGTACTGGACCTGAGTTCAATGCACGTAGATGGGTAGAAGAGAACCTATACCATGAGTTGTATGATACATTCTTTTATTATTTCCTAGTAGAACTATTTGAATGGATTTCAGCATATGCATCGAGATCAAGCTAGTACTACGCATAATGCATATGGACCCAAAATTATTATCGAGAGGTTGCATAATGTAGATCTAACTTGGACGGGTATTGTTGACTCACTAATGGAAAGGAGTGCTGACTAGTTATACTCTTGAATACGCCATTTCTACATATTCTTGCCTAGAAGTTGTTGAGTTTGAGTTTCTGAGGGATCCTAGAGGATCATTTTTACATGTTATTCCTTTGGCTATGAAGATCTTGGCCATTACCTTGAGTTTAGAAGTAGTTCCCATGGCCGGATAAGCTTCTCTAAGCATTGGGAGAGGAAGCTAGGGTGGAGTAAGATGGCAAACATTGCGGTTGAAAAGGAAAGGGAGGAGAGATGACTCAAGTATAGTGAAGCTCATGAAAGGGAGATGACTAGACAATGCGAGGTTGTAAATGTGATGAATCTATGGAGGTAGACATTACAGAAAGTAATTGAGGTTCACGCAGAGGAAGTGGAACCTAAGTAGTATGTGCTACCCCATCTTGGCAAGTGTAGGAGAGAAACCCCTTCAGCTTCTGATGATAGTTCATCACATGGAGAAAGAAGAGCCATCGATGCACATCTGAACCCACCTAGCAACCAAACCTTGGCGATTGGTTTTCTAGATCAAGGGACCAAGATTGTAACCTAGTTGGCATCGGTGGGAGTAATCGATATGCACCCAAGAGATATAATTTCTCATTTGGAACATCCATGGCTGCACAAACCATTCCAATATTTGGACAAGGTGAAAGTACGTAAGGTTTGGGTATCGCATATGGGAGTGGCACGGGACACACAACTAGTAGTGGGAAAATATCACAAACCATCGGCACATAGTTTAGTGGGATGTTGGGAACACTTGGTGTGACCACTTTAGGCCATTTTCTGGCTGTAGGAGGTGGATATGATGGATCTAATGGATCTGGTGGAGGAGGAAACACCAGAGGGAACCAAGGCTCTAGATCAGGAGGACAAGGGCCTCAACCACCTCCTCAAAAAAAATTTGTGATGTCTTTGCACTTACCAGACTATAGGGGTATTGAAGATGTTGTAGAGCATGTGCACAAGTGTGAATTACTATGGCACATGAAAGGGATCACTACCCCAGAGTGGAAGGCAAGTCAGTTTACAACAACATTGCAAGGGTGCGTGCATAGTTGGTATAGGAAGTATGACCCCCATCAGATGGTGGTAGACTACACCACATTGAAGAATGCCTTCCTAGTAGAGTTCCATATCCTTGAGTTTGAGTAGAAGAGCATCAACACTTTGAAGGAGATCCAATAAGGAATGGAAAAGAGTGTGCGGGAGTATGATGCACGTTTCAAGACTCTCTTATCTAAACTATCCTATGACATTCATCCTTCTCAACATGCTCAATGGTTTTTTAGAGGATTGATAACACCATTTAGAAGGGCTCTGTCACACAAGACTTTCATAGACCCACGCGAGGCATTGGAAGCTACCCTGCGCATGATGAGGCCATTAGGAGCATTGATATTGGTGTTATTCCTTTTCTAGAGGCTCAAATTGCTACAATGGCTAAGCAATTGGAGAATCTATCTAACCTTAGTGTATGAGGTTTGTAGTGGGATTTGGTGTATAGAATGTGAATTAGAAGGGCATGTAAAGAATAATGTCCCTAAAGTTGATACGCATTGTAGTGGTAGACTGTGAGATTTTCCATGGGGATCATGATGCAAGTAGATGCCCTCTACTACAATGCACAATTCGTAAGAATGTTTCTTGTTATTGTAAGATTTGTACCTCTATAACCCATGATACCAAGGATTATAGACTGATTGATCAGATCCATGATGCTATTGATCTTGGTGTGTGCCAAACTAGCCTTGCAAGTAGTTCTAAGGATGATGATCATCATTATGAAGGGCACACAGATGGAGGAGTGCATGGAAGAGGTTTTCATGAGAGGATTTCATGGTCATAGTAACTACGGTGGAGGATGAAGTGAGTTCCTACAAGGAACCTGTTATAACTGTGGATCTATAAAGCATTACAAACGTGAGTGTCCTGATCTGTTGCAATGCTCATGGTGCATAAAGAAACATAAGTACAAAGAGTTTCTAGAGATTTATGAGCATATAAACTAGTAGTACTAAAATAAAAGGGCATTGGGATGGAAAACATCAATAATTTTGATTCATAGTGGATGCCACAAGTGGCACGTGAGTCAGGGCTAGAACCTATACTAGTGATGATGCAAGTAGAGGCCACGTGTGCCAAGGAGATTCCAAGATAGAGGACACTATTTTCAAGAGAGGAAGTGGTACATGGAAAGTATCCAAACCTTGCTCATCAAAAGGAATTGTATCAAGAGATTATGGACGTGATTTAGAGTTTGCAAGGGAGATCCAATCCAAAGTCTAAAGGAGCAGATCAAAGGAAGAAGTTAGATCAAAGGAAGAATGTTGAGGATCCAAAGGGTGACTTGGATGAAGTCATGGAAGTATGTAGGATGATAAGGCAAGAGAATATTATTCCATTGCTAGGAGAATGGTTGAGGAGAAGGTAACATGATTGGGAGAAGAGCGCGAAAGGTAAGTTTTGAATTCAAACCTTCCTACTCACAACCTTGACTATGATAAGGAAATTACTTTGAATCTGGTTGTTGATGGATGGCTTCTAAGTAATATCCTTATCAACATGACAACCGAGGTAAATGTTCTTACCTTAGATGCCTAGCATCAAATGGGAAGGCCTGCATTACAACCATCTTTGAATGTGTTGTATATGGAAAAAAAGACTAAGGAAATGCCCATTGGAGTCTTGAAGGATGCATTTATCACCATTCAAGGGGCCAATTTCACTTAAGACTTTGAAGTCTTGGTGCTCGCCAAGGAAGAAAAATTTCTAGCATTACTTGGGTTCCCATAGTGTTACAAGAACAAAGTGACCTATAGTTTACAAAGTGTATATTAGTTTTTTTAGAACAAGGAAGAAAGGGTGATTATCCCCTTAAGAGATGGGAATTCAGTTCCCTATACTAATCCCTTAGGAGAATAATTCCATGAAATAATCTATGTGCACTCCATCGAGATCTAGAGATAGTTCATCCCACGAGGGAGTCATCCATTTTGAAGATGCTCGGTCCCCGAGTGATACCACTAGTATGGCATGTGAAAATTGGGTACATGGGACTTATGAGTTGATTGGGTGATAGTTGAGAGGATCTATAACAAGGGTAATGAAGGAACACTTAGTCAAACACCTAGGAGGAAAGTAGTTTCCAAGTTATTCGGAAGATCATACCATAAATTTTTCTTGTCATAAATGGAGGCTCAATGGAAGGATGAGGAATAGAGAAGGGGAATGATCAATTATAACCTACTTGGAACCACAGCACGCTAGTGGGCTACACATCGGGAGAACCTCCTTGAGTGACGCAAGGTAAGGATCACAACTTGTGAAAGGTTCTCTAAGAGTAATGCACCCATGATCATACAAGACTACCATGGTAAAGAGACCACCTCATTCATATCGAAGCATGTGAGAAAGCACCGGATGGGAAGCACGAAGCATTACTACCTTATTTATGGGTGCATAAGTTATATTCCACCTTACAAGGTTGTACGTGTGCATGGTATATTCATTTGGAGATACGTCGTTAAATAGGTAATTGGTAAGAGTTGGCGGTTGATTTCATTCAACCTTTCGAGTATAGGAGTACAAAGCCATCAGTGGACAAGGCATTGCAAGTAATCAAGCACCTTACGATGGGAGATAGTGCTATGAAAGAGGATAGGCTACTGGAGTTACTAGATGAGCTTGATTTAGAGACGCACCTCAATGAAGAAGAATAAAAGGAAGTATAACTTGAGCGTGCATATATGGAAAAAGAAAAAGGAAAAATGGTTTATGTAGTTAATGACAAGAGATGGATACTTTGGATGTTAACCATTCTCAAGGTATGCACAAAGTCATAGATAACATTGATGAGCGAGAATGCACACCTGCCATAAGCCCTTTAAAACAACAAAAGTTAACATTGGGACAGAGACAAAACCTAAGGAAGCTATCATTGGGCACTATTGGTCAGAGAAATAAGTTTCAAAGATCATTGTTCTATTGCGGGAGTTCCAAGATTTGTTCCCTCATGGGGTACCATGAACTCAAAGGCGTCCACTATTCCTTAAGGGAGATGAATATCAAGTTAAAGGAAGGTGTGCGACCGATTTGGAAGAGGGCTTATCGGATGAATCAAAATTTGTGCATATGGGTCAAGGAAGAAATAGACAAAATGATAGCATCTGGTATCATTGAGGTAGTGGAAGAATCAAATGGATAAGCCCAATGGTTATCAATATCAAGAAGGATGGAAGGATAAGAATTTGTGTTGACTATAAAGATCTAAATGCAGTATGTGTCATCAATCCTTTCCCAACCCCCTTTACTGAAGAAATTTTTGAGGGAGTAGTTGGGCACAAAGCTCTAACACGTATGGGTTCTTAGGGTATCACCAAGTCAGGATTGTAAAGGAATACCAGAGGAAGACAACTTTCACCATTGAATGGGGAAGTTTTTCCTACATAGTTATGCCTTTTGGATTGAATAATGTGCCTATTGTGTTCTCACGCATCGTGGTACAAGCATTTCAAGACTTCATCCATAAGTTTCTTCAAGTTTACTTGGATGAATGGACTATGTATGGGTTAGTGAAAGACCATTGTGACAACTTGAGGCTAATGTTTGAGATATGTTGGAAATTAAGGATATCCCTCAACATTAAGAAATGTGTCTTTGCTACTCCATTTGGAACCCTGTTAGGACATATTATATGCAAAGAAGGCTTACTAGTAGATCCCACCAAAGTTGTAGTTATTGTGGGATTAGGGGAGCCTACTAGTCAAAGTGCAATGCATGGATTCCTTGGGCATAAGGGGTATTATAGGAAATTCATCAATGGGTATGCTAAGATCACTTTGTGATTTTGGAGGAAGAGTTCCTTTCATTAGGGAGAGGCACAACAGAAGGCATTTGACACTTTAAAGGATAGGCTTGTCACAACACCCATATTATGTTTTCCTTCTTAGGATAAGCCTTTCCATGTGCATGTTGATGCCTCAGGGACAACTATGGGAGTAGTACTAGCACAACCTGGTGAGGGAATTTTTGATCATCCCTTGTGCTTTGCAAGTAGAAATTTGACACCAGCAAAATAGAATGACACAACCACCGAGCACGAAGAATTATATATGATCTAAGCACTTTGCATAAGTTCAGGAAATATCTTTTGGAAAAACCATTTATTTTCTACATGGACCACATGGCATTGAAATAATTAGTCAACAATCCCATTCTACAAGGTCACATATGTCATTGGGTCCTATTATTCCAAGATTTTGAGTTCACAGTGGTTGTAAAACTAGGAAAAAGTAATTCAGGACCTGACCACTTATCAAGAATCAACTCAGGGGGACACGCAAAGCATTGATGACACCATGTCAAACGTGCAACTATTTAGGTTTTGGTACACACCCTCAAACTTGGAAGATATCTTAGTGTTCTTAAAAATAGTTGTGGCACCGGAAGGTATGAAGGCTATAGAAAGAAAAAAATTAGCTATACATGCCACACCCTACATGTTGATTAGTAGAGACATGTATAAGTTAGGTCGTGATGAGGTTCTACACGATGCGTATTGGAACATGAGTGTGTGGAAATTATGGAGGAAGCACATGGTGGGATTGCAAGAGGACACTATGTAGGAAATGCTACTATGTGGAAGATTTTATGAGAAGGGATTTGGTGGGAAACCATCTTAGGATTGTATTGAGTTTTACAAGGCCTGTGACCATTGCCAACACTTGGAAAACCTAGAAAGAGAGATGAAATGCCCTTGTGACCAATAGCCAATGTTGAACCATTTGAAAAATGGGAAATTGAATTTGTAGGGCCAATTTCACCAGCCACATGAAAGATTGGTTTGCGTTATGTCATTACTTGCACTAATTACTTAGCACGTTGGGCAAAGCAGCGCCTACAAAGGATTGCACCACAGTGACAACTAACTACTAGATTTTTATGGGAGAACATAATCAGCATGTATGGTTGTCCTTTAATCTTAATAAGTGATAGAGGTACACACTTTCTCAATGAAACGGTCAGGATTCTATTAGCATAATTTATGGTGGCCCATCACAAGACTACCCCTATCACCCTCAAGAAAATGGAACTCTATAAGGCATTTAACAAAATACTAAGTCACATGTTGACTAAGATCTATGATGTTGGAAGATAAGATTGGGATGAAAAGTATTAGTTGTTCTATGGGCATACAAGACAACCTACAAGAGGTTGAATAAGGCCACACCATTTCAATTGGTGTTTGGCATGGAGGCTTTTTTCTAGTTGAATTCATGTTACCATCACTTTGCGTATAATGTGTGCAAGAGGGTTAGCTAATGAGCAAGTGCTAGAAGAGAGGATTGATAAGTTGATGCAGTTAGATGAAAGGAGATCACTTGCTAGATGGAGTCAGAAGACGAAAAAGTAAGATAAAAGGCATGGCATGATCGTCATATCAAGAACAAGAAGTTTGAGGTTGGGCAGATGGTGTTGTTGTATGATTCCAAGTATATGCACCATCTTGGGAAGTTGAAAGTCCATTGGTTGGGACCCTACATCATCTTGTACATTCTTGATTCAGGCACTTTCCAATTACAAGTGCTAGATGGGACAAGATTACCAAGTCATTTCAATGGGAGTAGGCTGAAGCCCTACTATAAATAAGTCTTCATGGTGTTTGTACTAAGTCAAGTGTTTCCGCTTAGCTTAGAATTTCCTTTCTCATTACTTGTTCCTTTCTTTTTGTTTCATTTTGCACCTTGTGCACCAGTAACCACATTATTTTTCCAAGGTTTTGTATGTGTAGAGGACCACACATCTATTTTAGTGTGGGGTGGAGTAATGCAAAGCAAAGTATAGGCCTATAATACAAGTTGAGTGGCCTAGTAGAAGGAAGCACATAAGGTTGAGAAAACATGTGAGGAAACAATGGATAATGAATTATGGTGTCAAGAAGGATGTAACAAAGACCATGTACAAAGGATGAAGAGTGCATGAACAATATGAGGTAGGCGAGGGAAAAAAATTAGGTAAAGGACAAAAGAAGTGCCTTCGGTGCTATAGATGCACACACGTAAAATTCTTCGATCAGATTGGTTTTTTACACGCCATAAGGTTATAAGGGGATTTTTCATGCGGGATTAGGAGTGTGGGTAAGGGTGCTTAAAGTTGGCTAGTGAAAAAAATCTGCATTTAATGTTAATTTACATTGGTAGGTGGCATAGAATTTATTGCTTTGGAGGGAATAAAAAACTATAAATACAATGTCAGACATGTCATAATTCTATCTTGCTATTACGAAGTTGAAGCTCTCTAACAAACTAGGGAATCCATAGAGAAATTTGTATGAAGGAAGACAAATCGAGAAATCTAAGAGTGTGACTAGATTAGATCTACAAACTAGAAGGAAGGAGTACATGGGTGTGAGGAAGGTACATCGTCTTGTGGAAGGTTTTCCTAGTTAGGGTTTGGCATAAGGTAGGGAGATAGAAGGATTTATTCTAGAAGTATAGCTTTGGAGTTGAGTTCGAGTGTAGCAAAGTAGCGAGTAGAGTAAGGAGTTCATAGTTTATCCCGATAGAAATCATGTCACCCAAGAAGAAACCATGTCACCGAAGAAATCAAAGGGCATGGGGAAAGGAAAGCAAAATTTCCGTTGTGAGCTCCAATGAAGAATGGTACCCAGAAATGCAATACCCATATGGAGTATTTACTAGGAAAGAAATGGGTATCACATCTAAGACAAATGACTATGAGCAATTATAACCATCGCAAGAGAAAAGCTGAGAAGGAGATGGTGCTAGAGTTGGTCCTCTCAACTAACAAAAGGGCTCCAAATGGGATGCCCATATACATGATGAAGTGAAGGTCAAATTGGAGAAGGCGGGGTTATTGCAACTATATGAGTTTCCTTACTTTGGAAAGCCTGAGCACCTTTATCAATGGTTGATGTCGCACGTGCATGAGGATCACTTTTATTTACAGGGGCATAAGATGCACATAACACCATAGCTGATATTCAAGTTCACATGTTTTATTTTTTAATGAGAAAGTATAGATGATGATCTAAGTGAAAAGGAGGCTATCAAGGAGACCGTAACAATGTATGACTACAAAAAGGGTTCACAATACTTTTACATCATAGATATACTAAACCCTATTATGAGGATGGCCACGCACTTGGTGACCAAGCTCGATGATCAGGAATGATGGATGCAAGTGAACAAGGTATGGCTAAAAGTATTCCAAAAGATATCGAGAGGAACCATCTATAACTTGTTTGCTTTCATCGCGGATGAGATCATAAGTAGCATGTAGGAGGGAGAAAAGATATTATTTTATAACGTCATCCTCACCATTGTCTTTTAAAAAATTGGAGTGTCAGATTGGCTAGAAAATTTTATTTGGGAGTATCCAAATGAGGATCCCTCACCCACAAAGAGATTTGAAAAATACACTTGTGAAACCATGACTACCACTCATAAGGAGTGCCTGGAGAAGTGGTATAAATGAATGTGTGATGCATTCGGGGCTAGAGTGGAGGATCCTAGAGTAGTTCCCCATGCTTATGGATGGAGAATAATAATTTGTAGTATACCAACATTAAATGGCATAAAATCCCTTTCCGAAAAATCTAGTTTTTAGAACTTGGTCATTTTCAACCTTTTTGGGTTGGGCACAGTTTTCATTAGCGTTACATTTACCAAAATTGTGCCCCTCCTTTCCTTTGGCACATTCTTTGAGTGTCGACACTCCAAGTTGACCTCTCATTGTTGTACGCCTTCGAGTGCCTTTCAAACATTTCAAATGTTACACCTCTCTCAAAATGCGCTAATGTGCTGAAAAATGTAGTGTCGACACTTCCAAAGCTGCTTATGGCACAAATCTCTTCGTGTCGACATCTCCTAAGTGCGCCATAGAAAAATTGGTGGTGCATTTATTACACCTTTTTCTATATATAGGCACGTCCGACCTGTCATTTTCACAATTCAAAAAATGAAAAATTTATTCCTCTGTACTTGTCGTCATTCATTTCTATCGAGCCTGCGTGTTTGCCATTTGTCACATTCGTGGATCCCACATCATCTCCTTTATCATTATATATTCCTGGTAAGTGGTCCTTGCCCTTCTTGTGGATTTGTTGTGGTTTTTATGTTGGTTTAGGTGGTTAGGATTGTTAATAAACAATGAACCTAAGAAGATAACACAATCCCAATATATTTTGTGCAACCCACTTCAAACCAACCCTTCTCCTCCTTCCAGATCTACAAATCTAGAAGACCTCTACCACAAAACAACTCAAACTCATTTGGCCCTTATTCCCTGCTTTGCTGGGTTTTCCCCCTTGCCATCAAAATCTAAGCCAAAAGAGTGAAAATCATGAAATTTTTACAAATCAAACCCACTATTTTTCCTTCAGCACAAGATCCATTCTTGTTACACCAAACACAGTCACGCCACAGGTGCATTGTCCTTCCAGCTCAGCATAAAAACATTTCCCACACCTTATAAAAATTATAAATTTCCCAAGGTGCAAGCGCTGGCGCTAAAACAATAGCAACAACACTGCATGTTGTGCAAACCTTTCCCACACCATGCAAAACTAAACCCTTGGCGCACCTCACTCTCATGCAGCATCTACCACATCTGTGCCAATGGTGCATCCTGGGACCTTGCAACACCAACCATATCTGTGCCCCACTTAAAAGGACTTCTAATGGCACAGGCACACATCCCTCGACACCAACATTTGAATGTTGTGTGTAGCCTTTCCCCACCCTGCACCCCTTTTGGCGTTGTTTTCTCCCATGCAACACTTTCCCAAAGTGCACTTGCTTTTAAGACCTGCAGCCTGCAGTAGAACTACGCCTTGCACCCAGAGGCTTGTAAATTGATAACTTTTCATTATGTAAGCTTTGATGGATGACTTAACAGCTAACATGGCTCTTCTACGATGGACTTCCCTGATTCTTCTTGCAGATCAACAAGCTGAACTCAGATCCACACATGTCTTCATCGAGTAAGAAGCCAACTAAGTCCAAGGGTAAAGCCAAGGCTAATAGAAGAAGAAATGAAATATAAATACCAAAGGGTCGGGATGCAGAATCTCTTGCGAATGTGATCTAGATATCGAGATTGAACTCGGGCACATTGACATGGAGGACTTAGGCCAGAACCAAGAAGGTCACAGGTAGCCCATGGATGGATAAATTGGTTGGCAGTGGTCTACACTTTGCTGCAGGGATCCCATAAGCGCAATCAACAATGAGTTCATGATGTTGGTGGGCCGTTGTTACAATAAGGACACAAGATGTGTCGAAAATGAGAAGGGCGAGGTAATAATCAACCTCATTGCCCAACATTTTGAGATCATGTTGGGTATCCCTCACCACCAACATTTTGTAGTGGTAAGCCAAGAGGACTGCATGAAGACATGGAATGAAAATGAAGACAAATGCATGCAGCTGATGAATGAGGTGTACCTCAAGAACAAGAAGGTAACAAGCAGGTGGCCACAAGTCATTCATCGCAGTGACTTTTCAGAGGAGCTGAGTGACACCATCACTTTCCTGAGTAGGGTGTTTGGGCTTCCCGATGCCCATTACTTTCACAAGTGGATGCTCAGGTATTTAGAAACCATGAGTAAAAATGTTCCTGATCAACATTTTGAATGGGGAGAGATTATCAGTAGTATGATCTCGGAGCAGCTTCAACAACTTTCAACAACTAGGGAGGTTCTATATGAACTCCTATGTGGTATATGTTGCTTTGCCTCAGAGAGGGACTACCCAACATTGAATCGATATGGGGTATGGCCCCAAGTCAAAATATACTGAGTACTATCCAGAGTTAAGACTGGAAAATAGCATAGCCCAATTCAGCAAAGTCAACGACGTCTTCTTCTATGGCGTCATCTATCTCTTGAGGCCCAACATGACTCACGGTTGGATGACCAAAAGCGTGGTCACTACCACAGAGAAGTGGGGAGTGTTATTCACGTAATTCCCCACTTTCACCTATCTCAGAGCCATTAACTTCTTGGGAGAGCCCACCAAATTGCCAAGGTATGCGGGACCCAAGCTGATCCTGTTGGAGCTTTCTAGACAGCTCATCACGTACCACAAGAAATGTTTGAAAAGGAAGAAGGGTGGGACTCCATTCCCCCTCACAGTGGGCGAGTACACTGCACTTCACGAGAAAAGCACGGAGATGTTTGCGAGAGCTTATTGCTCAATTTGAAGCATAATTTCCCAGTGAGGCCAACCTTTGATCCTCGTGATTACCTCCCAAGAGCAAAGATCGATCCAATTCACGTCCCTCAGATCGAAGATATCTACATCGATCTATATCACGAAGTCGAGCTCAGATGAAAGGATCACTCCCACTGGCCTGGCAGAGATCATTCAATATGGTGTGGCCATCGTCCCAAAGGGTTTCCAAGCAACTGATCAAGAAGTTGATCAGGTTTATCTAGACACGGATGGGGACAATTGGCCATTTGCTGAAATTGATAGAAACAAGGCACCTCAGACTATTGAGGAAAGGGTCAAAGGCACTCTGCAGTGCACTAAGCATTGGTGCAAGAAAAATGGTCTCATCTACCTTGGAGTAGACTTTACCACGTCTCCCTTGGGTAATGCACCCACCAAGCTAAAGCACTTGCCTAAAGGCAAAGGAAAGATAAAGAGGGAGAGAAAGCACTTTGCTCAGAGAAATTCTGAGAGCCCTCCTTCCACCGCCGAGGAGCAGGTAGTAAGCCTAATATCCCCAGGAGAAGAAGAAGCGGTAAGTGCTCCAACGGGCACATCCACTCAGGATGTTGCCACTACTACAACTGGTGAGGTTCCCACCATCCCATCTCCCTCCTCCTTCCCCTCCTCATGTCACTCAACCAACCACTCCTTTGGTTGTGTCTTCTCCCCCATCTTCTACCATTCCCCCTTCCTCTTCCTCCATCTTCTCTTCCCTCGTGGATCTGTCCCCAACATTTCTTCCCTCATCTCTCGATCCCTTCCGCCCCCATGGTTTCCTCTCCTATCACTCCTACCCCCGTGAGCATTGGAGTGTTGGCTTCTTTCTCGATGCCACCACCAAGTGTCTCGACACATTTCCCCATGTCCACTTGCAGTTGCTCCTTCTTCCACCCCTGTTCCTCCTCTTCCTCTGGTCCCACTCCCTTAAGTCTAGAATGGATCTCTAAACACCTAAGCTAGCACAAGAGGAAAGTCCCTATTGCACCTATGGACTTCTCCGTTATTCTGGCTAAAGGGCCTAAGAAGCAAAAAAAAAGCTATAACCCACTTCTCTCAAAGCACTTCAGGTGAAAGGGTTATGGAGATCGCATACCCTGATCTCACAAAGAAGAAAGAAGATCTATCTCCTACAGATTTTACAGTGACTCAGGTCACGATGGGAACATCATCGAGAGAGCTGCGAGGAGAAGCCTTATCCATGCGTGGATGCCCTTTGCAAAAGCTTCAAAGAAAAGGAAGAGAAGAGAATGTTAAAAGAGAAAAACAAGCATCTTCTCCAAGCCCTGCAAAAGATGGGCAATGCCCCTCCTATGACTGTCACCGACCCTCTGAAGTTCTTAGTCAGGAGAAGATAAATGAGTACGCCAAGATTGGTGAGCAAGGTATAGCGGTGTCCACCTGGAGAGAGCAGATCCTCAAAGATAGTGAGGAAGTGATTACAAAGTTCACAGCTTTATCAAAATATAGATCAAGCTAACAAGGAACTCCAGGAATAGCGGACCTATCTCGAAGAGTTGGACCATGCCGGAGGTTGCTGACACGAGACATTCCAGAAGATGCTCACTTGCCCGGTCGATGACTTGGTGAAATTTGGTGTTTTTGATCACCGCGAGCACCCAACAAAGTCCTTGCTGCTTTAGACTATCGGGTTGACCAGATGGAGTTTGTCTTGGAAAAAATAGACAAAATCAAGGAGGAAGCCCTAGATGCAATGCATCAAATGGAGCAGATCATCTTAAGGATGTCTCCAGTTTTCTCAGCCCATCATACACCTTGAGGAAGGTAGATGATACTATTCAGCTTTTCAAGGAAATCACGTCGCAGGGTTTAGCGTCAGAGGCCACTTTTGATAAAGAATCTATCAACAACCTTACGGCCTACCTGCTGACTTTTGTTGGATACACGATGGAGGTAGGTAATGAATACTTCAAACTCTTGGAAAGACTCGAGAGATGAATGCAGGGAACTTGCGAAGTCATCGGGGATCACACCAAGGGTCCAACTCAAGATCAACTTCAAGCGATGGTCAACAAGTTCATGGAGTATCGAGCTCAATTTCACATTTCCTCTCTGAGCGAAGACGAGGACACTCCTTTCCAGCCAAGGGATGACGATGAATAGGTTCCTTCCTCCTGGGATAAATCCCATTTTTGTAAAAATATTTAAAATAATGTTGGCACAAATGATGACATCATCCATGTTGCACCATGAGATGTTGTCATCCACAAAATTGCCCTAAAGTCAACATTTGACTTTTAGATATTTTGTAAATAGTTGTTGGCTCCTTTTTGCCTTCTTTCTCCTTCTCCTTCTATAAATACTTGGATACTTGTAGTATTCAGGGTGAGAAAATTTGTATGAAAAATAGAGTGAGGAGAGAAAGACTTTGAGCTTTCTTGTAACAGAACATTATTAATACAAAATTGAGACTTTGTGTTGAATTCCTGTGTTACGTGTTAGATCTTTCTTAAGTTAGATCTGCATGCTTATTCTGTTGGATTCACGTATATTTTGTCATTTGTTTATCAGTGTTGCTTTGTTTGTTTATGTGAGTAAGTTTGGCTCTGTTTACTACCAGCCTAAAACATAAACCCTCTGACCTTTCTACTTTGGAATTCATTTCTTTTCTCCCTTCAGACCCACCTCTCTTCTATTCCTTTTTTTCATTCCTTTATTCTTCATCAGAACTAATTCCACCGGGATGAGATCCTAAAACCCCACTAAGAAGGTAGAATACTTTGTAAGACTTGCATATTCTCTTTGGTAGAATAGCTCAATAAACCAGTTTCACTTTGTTGTCTCAAAGAGGGGCTATGCCCTGCACACTGTTGGCATGTTATCCATATCTTCCCATCCATAGATTTTGCCCACCCACTGATTTTTGGACCAACGGTTTTTGGCACTCTCTTGGGAAAGAACCAGATCTCTATGAGTGTTATGTCAGCTAAAAGACACTAACAATTTTTAAAGCTATTGGGGTGACTAAGAAAATAGATAAAACTGTAAAAATCACTACCTGTTTGCAAATCTTAGCTCTTTGCTTAAAATCCAAAATTTTTGCAAAAGTGATCCAAACTGAAAATTTTCTTAAGAGATCCATAGATCTGGACTAGTTAGAAACCTTTAGTTCACTGAGTTTTTATAGAAACCCATATTTCCATAGATCTGAGATTCTGATAGTTTTACAAATATTTTCAAACCCTTGCAAAAAAGTCAAATCTAAGATCCAAAAATCAACTTACTAAGTTAACCATTATTTTATCCTCATTAATCTTTGTCATTAAACCATGCAATCGGTTTTCAAAAGAGGATAAAATTAAATATTTAGGAAAGTACATGTTGCTGATTTTTGTCAAAAAAATCAGAAAATCAGCAAGTACAAACAAAAAGAGTTTTTAAATCTGCTCTAAAAATCATTGTAGATCTGAAAAGATACACTGGCGGGTGAGCCATTTACCCATAGCAGGAGAGCTCATGGAGAAGTTGATCCTATTTTTGATCTACTTCAAAGGCACAACTTCAGTATTACACCAACACGCTTCTCATCGCTGAGTTTAGCTGATCGGTCAGCCAGAAGTGCCTCGCCCCCATGAAAGAACCAGGTTTTCACAAGGAGCCTCCACATCCCTTTGCAGTGCTCTGTTACTCAGTGGAACCACACTTCCGGCTCATGTCCTCTTTCCAGCTTTTCAAATGGCAGTACCATGGGGAAATGCTATGGGCCCTCTCACATTACCACATCCAGTTCACGTGCTCCCTCATGGAAACCGCAAGAATTTCCCAAGATTTGATGGGAGTGGAAATCAAAGCATGGATTCACATATATCTGCATTCATTATGTCATGCAACATCCTAGATGTGACCCATGAAGACGTGTCAGTACGCCTCTTTCTAGAGACCTTGCAAGGACCCATCAGAGTGGTTCCAACACTTGCGCGGATCTATCACCAGTTGGGCCACATTACGAACTATGTTTGAAGATAGGTATAAGCCTTCAGAGGATGCATTTGCATTACTGTCAAAGATCACTCACCTGAAGAAGGAAGCCAATGAAACCATGCGTGATTTTATCACCCATTTCAATTCACTGATTAACCATGTGCCACCTGCCATGTTGCCAACACCAGAAAATCAAAAGTGTTTCTTTGTGAACACCATGAGCTCAAGAGTAAGTTTCTTACTCTTACAAGAACAAATCACCACCTTAGTCCTCACTCAAGCTATGGCCATTCGGATAGAAGACAACCTACTTATATCTGGCAAGTTAAAATGAGAGCCATCCAAACCTAAGGCTTCAACTCCTTCTCAAGCCACTTCATCAGATCCGGCATTCCAGAAGATGGCAAATGACTTGCTCGCATTAAAGAAGCAATTAGCTCAAGCTTCTCCTAACACTCCATACTAGGATATCCCATGGAGAAACTTCACTCCCAACAACACCCCACAAAGGCGTGTTTTCCTGCAGCTACTCCACGGTTGGCACTTGAGGCTCCTCTGGTCAATGCCCTGGTCGAGATCGAAGAAGAGGAGAAATTTATGAAGAACCTTCATCACCAGGTGAAGATGATCAAGATGTCGGTGAACCGATTGTGACTCTCTGATCGGGTATATGGAATTTGAAGATGAAGAGTCTGATGAAGAAGAGGGTACCCAAGGGTATGCAAGTGGATAGTCATATGTTGTTTTCACCCACTCCCAAGGAAAAGAAGCAGAAGTTGCTGCCAGGATACAAAAAGAGAAGGTTGTGTCGAACACACCTCCAACCATTGCTAAAAGAGGTAATCCTCTTCCTGCTCAACCTCCTATTAAGCCTTTTATGAAGAAATCTTTTCCTCCCATCTCTCCTCCAAATCAGCCTTCTTTTGTTTCCATAAAGACCAGTAACCCTACCCTACCATCATGAAGTGAGGGACTCATTCCTTCATCAACACAACCCTTGGTCACATTCGACATAGTCGATCATGCTAAAAAGACCAAGATTCAAATGTCTAAAGCTGAATATCTTCAGTCTAACCTGAGCAGTAGCTTGTAAGATTGACCAAGTATATCGAAGCCAAGCTGTCATCCCCTCTCCTGTCTCCCTGAAAGGAATCCTTTCCACTCCTCCTGCATCTCGCATAAATGTTGCCTCGACTTCCACATCAGGCAAAAATTGAACCTTTTTATCTCTCCCTCCTAATCAATGGTCACAAACTAAGCAACTTAAATTGATTAGGGGCTTCCGATAATAATGTCATGCCGTGAAGGTCACTCATGCTTTGGGCCTCACTCTTACCAAGCCTTTCGGTAGATGTTACTCCATGGAAACCAAACAAGTTCCATTAATTGGTCAGATCAAAGACGCACAGTTCGCATTTGCAGCGTTCCCAGAGAAAAGGGTGAAGATGACCATCCTCGTTGCTGATATCCCAGTGGCATATGGAATTCTACTAGGAAGAAGCTTTTGCAGAGAAGTTGGTGGAGAGATTCATATGGACTGGTCCAAAGCCAGAATCCCCATCAAGGGTGTAATGTAGACATTGGAGCCTGAATCACAAAAGAAGTACCTAGTCACCAATTCTGACGACCCCAAAGCCCAAATTCTCTTTGAATCATCAGGGATGGGGAATTACTTCTTATCCACTGAGTCTGATAAAATGGATGTTCTCATCTAGGAGGAGGACCTTAACAAGATATGGACACTGCAGTTTGATGGCAGTTGTGCAACAAGTGGATGTGGCACTGGAGCCGTCCTAATATCCCCTAGAAGAAGAGATTTTCCCTCTTTCTTTCAAATTGTAGTTTTTTAATACAAACAATACCGCTTGAGTATGAATCTTTGTTGCTCGGCATGCAAGCTGCAAAGGAAAGAGGAATCAAGAATCTAAAAGCACAGGGTGATGCTGAACTGATCGTCAACCAGATAAAAGGGGTGTACCAGTAAAGAATGATAGACTCAGGCACTACCACAATGCAGTATGGGACAACATTGAGGAATTTGATGCTTTCTCAATAAAATCCATTCCAAGAGCTCAAAATGACATGGCCGATTCATTGGCCATCTCAACATCTCTTATGCTCCCTCACCCAGGGTTGAAAATAGACACATATACCATTGAGGTAGTCTTCCACCCAAGCGTGCCAGACAATTCTCAGCACTGGCAGGTATTCAATGATGACAATCAACTTGTTGCTTTTCTAGAAAAAATAGATAACTTCAATAAGCTTCATTTTGAGGGATCTACTTTTGCATGTGTGAATCTGTCATTGGTCAAGCAAACGAATCAAAAGAAGGTGATGGCATATGTCAGCTCAAGGGAAATAAAATCCCAAAGGGTTTAGTCTCTCTGGAGTGATTGTTTGACAAACATGATCATTTTGTCAAGAAGAAGTGACAAGATGACCCTAACTCCTCTCCGGAGACCGAATCGGTCAACTTGGGTACTGTGGAACATCCACGTAGTTTGTGAACATCGAAATGTTGTACACCCGAGGAAAAGTGGAAGTTTGTCAAATTGCTAAAGAAATATATGGACGTATTGGCATGGTCTTATGCCGATCTAAGTCTTTCAAGCCTAAGGATGTTCAACATGACATCCCATTAAAAGATGATGTCAAACCCTTTCACCAGAAAATAGAGGCACTATAACCCCAAGATCTCGGGTACCATCCAGGTGGAAATACAGAAGATGTTGGATGTGAGGATTATCTTTCCTATCCATCATAGTACTTGGGTCACAAACATTGTACCAGTATGAAAAGAAGAATGGCGAGATACACATATGCGTAGATTTTCACAATCTGAATCAGGCATCCTTGAAGGACAACTACCCACTTGCCCATAATGGATCAAGTTTTGTAGGTAGTAACCGGTTCAGAGATGTTGTCCATGCTTGATGGTTTTTTCGGGCTATAATCAGATTGAGGTCTCACTGAAGACCAATTCAAAACAACATTCACTACTCCCTGGGGCACATTCACCTACAACAGGATGCCTTTTGGCTTGACCAATGCTTGGTGCCACCTTTCAGTGAGCAATGGACTTTGCATTCAAAGGTATGATGGGAAAGGTCATCATAGTTTATCTAGATGACTTAACTATGTTCTCTAAAAAGTGAAGTGATCATTGTGATCATTTGGAGCAAGTATTGATTAGATGCCGAGAACACGGGATTTCCCTAAATCCAAAAAAGTCTATTTTTGGGGTCACTGAAGGAAAGTTGTTGGGACACGTTGTCAGCAAGGAAGGAACAAAGATAGATGTCGAAAGGGTTAAGGCTATTCAGAGCCTTACCTTACCCACAAGCAAGACCGGTGTTCACTCCTTCTTTGGAAAGGTGAATTTTCTCAGATGCTTTGTTCCCGACTTCATTTGAAAAGACTCGTCACATATCAAATATGATGAAAGGGTCACAAAATTTCTGGTGGAGCGAAGAAGGAAAGGCATCATTCGAGGATATAAAAGCCTCCATTGCCCATGCACCCATCTGGTATGTCCCGACTTCTCCAAGGATTTTATCATGTACAGTTATGCATCTGCATGCATACTGTATCAGCCATCTTAATGCAAAAAAACTCTGAGGATGTTGAATCTCCAATCACTTTCATGAGCTCCCCTCTCAAGCTTCATGAATTGAAGATGTCTCAGTTAGAAAAACATGCCTTCGCAGTAGTCAAAGTAGTCAAGAACTTCTGGTACTACATCCTAAACTCTCATACGGTAGTGTTGGTTCCTGACACGGCAGTTAAGTCTATCCTAACTCAACAGGAGTTAGGAAGCTTACGAGGGAATTGGATCGCAAAGGTCCAAGAGTATGATCTAGACATAAAACCAACCAAGCTGGTAAGAGGCAAGGGCCTATGTCAGCTTATGGCTGAAAACAAAGATTCAGAGGTCCCCAAAGAGAAAGATGATTGCATCGACGGAGCGCAGGGTAAATTGAAGAAAGTTGATTCTCTGCCTATGGTTCTATTTGTTGCGACCAATGATGAGTGGTATTCGATATCACTTTCTTTCTCACTTACGGTGAGTGTCCAGCTCATCTAACTTCAAAGGAGAAGTGGACTGTAAAGCTCAGGGCAGCTAGATATGTCATATGGGATGACGGTTTATACAAGCGTGGTATTGATGGCATCTTCTTGCGATGCATTGATAAACCACAACAGATCAAATTGCTTGAAAGTTTTCATGACTCGGCCTATGGCGGTCACTTCTCCTCATCCGTAACAACACATAAGATCATCCGGGCTAGGTACTACTAGCCAACACTATTTTAGGATACAGCCCACTGGGTAGCAAAATGTGAGCTCTGCCAACAGTTTGTCGGCAAGCCAAAATTGGCTACTTTTCCCCTCAGGCCCATCATTATTGACAAGCCATTCAAGCAATGGGGAATTGACTTTATCGAGCACTACATCCCCAGTCAAGTGCCGGACATAGTTATGTCCTAACAACAATAGATTACTTCACCAAATGGGTGGAGGCCATACCTGTCAAGAATGCCACCTCTGAAGTTGTTTGCAACTTCATCAAAGAAAATATCATCGTGAGATTTGGCATCCCACACAAGATAGTTGTTGATAATGCTTCCAACTTCTCCTCATGGAAGTTATCGGTTTTTGCTATGAATACGGGATAACCTTGGCCCATGCCTCGGATTATTACCCCCAAGGAAATGGTCAGGTAGAATCCAGTAATAAGAACCTAGTGACCATCATACGGAAGCTAGTCGATGAGAATCAGTGGTCCTGGCACAAGTCATTGTATGATGCTTTGTGGGTAGACCGTATTACTCGAAGAGGTCTCTCGGTATGTCACCTTTTCAAGTATTATATGGAATCGACGTTGAGCTCCCCATTTCCATGGAACTCCCCTACTACACTTGGCATGAGTGATCGAAGATGAGACTTTCTAGAATTCTCTTGAAAAGAGGATCATGTATCTAACAGAACTTGAAGAAAAGAGAGTAAGAGTGGTCGACAGGATCACCAAACATCAGAATCAAGTCAAGAGACTGTTTGATAAAAAGGCTAAGTAGAGGGATTTCCAGGTGGGAGATCTCATCCTTTTATGGGACAAGCGAAGAGAGCCAAAGGGCATGCATGGGAAATTCGACTCTCTTTGGAGAGGGCCTTTCAAGATCAAGCAGCTCAATGGAGAGAATAGCTTCTATCTCTCATATCTATGGAACCAGCTCCCACTCCCTATAGTGGGCAACATCTCAAAATATTCAGGAAGTAGAGCTTGCTCTCTTCTTTGTACAATTTTCTTTAGTTGTGTGTTGTTTTTTGTGTGTGTTTGCTTTCTTGTTGGTTGTGTGTTTTCCTTTTCTTTTTTTCATCACCCTTGTTTTTGACTCTGTAACCCAATGGATAGGCACATGTTGATATGGGATTCTCTCCCCTTAAACTTCACTCAAAGATAGTCCCCAAAAAGAGCCAGTTGTTATCCTGTAAAATTGACAAGGGCAATTTTGTAGGTAACCATACCAAAATTTCCGTTTTGGTTCCCCGTTGAGGTCTCTTAGCGTTTGAATGGCATAAAATCCCTTTCCAGAAAATCTAGTTTTTAGAACTTGGTCATTTTCAACCTTTTTGGGTTGGGCGCGTTTTCATTAGCGTTACATTTACCAAAACTACGCCCCTCCTTTCCTTTGGCGCATTCTTCGGAGTGTTAACACTCCAAATGTTGCGCCCCTCAATGGTGCACCCCAAAGTGCGCCAAGGCGCTGCAAAAATCAACATTCAAATGTTGACACTCTAAAAGTGCTGCTGTGCTGCTTGAAAACGTATGTCGACACTTCCAAAGCTCTTGGTGCAAATCTCTTCATGTCGACATCTCCCTAAGTGCACCATAGAAAAATTTGGTGGCACATTTATTACACCTTTTTCTATATATAGGCGCGTCTGACCTGTCATTTTCACAATTCAAAAAATGTGAAAAAGTTATTCCTCTGTACTTGTCAGCATTCCTGTCAGCCCTGCGTGTTGCCATTTGTCACATTCATGGATCCCACATCATCTCCTTTATCATTATATATTCCTGGTAAGTGGTCCTTTCCCTTCTTGTGGATTTGTTGTGGTTTCTATGTTGGTTTAGGTGGTTAGGATTGTTAATAAACAATGAACCTAAGAAGATAACACAATCCCAATATATTTTGTGCAACCCACTTCAAACCATTCTCCGTCCTCCTTCCAGATCTACAAATCTAGAAGACCTCTGCCACGAAACAACTCAGACTCATTTGGCCCTTATTCCCTACTTTGCTAGGTTTTCCCCCTTGCCATCAAAATCTGAGCCAAAAGAGTGAAAATCATGAAATTTTTACAAATCAAACCCACTGTTTTTCCTTCAGCGCAAGATCCATTCTTGTTACACCAAACACAGTCATGCCACAGGTGCACTTTGTCCTTCCAGCAGCATAAACATTTCCCACGCCTTATAAAAATTATAAATTTCCCAAGGTGCAAGTGCTGGCACTAAAACAATAGCAACAACACTGCATGTTGTGCAAACCTTTCCCACGCCATGCGTAAACTAAACCCTTGGCGCACCTCACTCTCATGCAACATCTACCACATCTCGCCAAACGGTGCATCCTGGGACCTTGCAACACCAACCATATCTACACCCCACTTAAAAGGACTTCTAATGGCGCAGGCAAACACATCCAGTCACATCCTTGACACCAACATTTGAATGTTGTGTGTAGCCTTTCCCCACCCTGCGCCCCTTTTGGCATTGTTTTCTCCCATGCAACACTTTCCCAAAGTGCCTTGCTTTTTCTGAGACCCTGCAGCCTACAGTAGAAGCTGCGCTTGCACCCAGAGGCTTGTAAATTGATAACTTTTCATTCTGTAAGCTTTGATGGATGACTTAACAGCTAACATGGCTCTTCTGTGATGGACTTCCCTGATTCTTCTTGCAGATCAACAGTTGAACTCAGATCCACACATGTCTTCATCGAGTAAGAAGCCAACTAAGTCCAAGGGTAAAGCCAGGCTAACAGAAGAAGAAATGAAATATAAATACCAAAGGGTCGGATGCTTGAATCTCTTGTAGAATGTGATCTAGATATCAGAGATTTAGAACTCGGGCACATTGACATGGAGGACTTCGGGCCGGAAACCAAAGGTCATGGTAGCCCATGGATGGATAAATTGGTTGGCAGTGGTCTGCACTTTGCTGCAGGGATCCCCATAAGTGCAATCAACAATGAGTTCATGATGTTGGTGGGCCATTGTTATAATAAGGACACAAGATGTGTCGAAAATGAGAAGGGCGAGGTAATAATCAACCTCACGCCTGACATTTTGAGATCATGTTGGGTATCCCTCACCACTGACATTTTGTAGTGGTAAGCCAAGAGGACTGCATGAAGACATGGAATGAAAATGAAGACAAATGCATGCAGCTGATGAATGAGGTGTACCTCAAGAACAAGAAGGTAACAAGTAGGTGGCCACAAGTCATTCATCGCAGTGACTTTTCAGAGGAGCTGAGTGACACCATCACTTTCTGAGCAGGGTGTTTGGGCTTCCCGATGCCCATTACTTTCACAAGTGGATGCTCAGGTATTTAGAAACCATGAGTAAAAATGTTCCTGATCAATGTTTTGAATGGGGAGAGATTATCAGCAATACGATCTCGAGAGCGGCTTGACAACTTTCAACAACTGGGAGGTTCTATATGAACTCCTATGTGGTATATGTTGCTTCGCTCAGAGAGGGACTACCCAACATTGAATCGATATGGGGTATGGCCCCAGGTCAAAATATATGAGTACTATCCAGAGTTAAGACTAGAAAATAGCATAGCCCAATTCAACAAAGTCAATGACATCTTCTTCTATGGCGTCATCTATCTCTTGAGGCCCAACATGACTCATGGTCGGATGACCAAAAGCGTGGTCACTACCACAGAGAAGTGGGGAGCGTTATTCACACAATTCCCCACTTTCACCTATCTCGAGCCGTTAACTTCTTGGGAGAGCCCACCAAATTACCAAGGTATGCGGGACCCAAGCTGATCCTGTTGGAGCTTTCTAGATAGCTCATCACGTACCATGAGAAATGTTTGAAAAGGAAGAAGGGTGGGACTCCATTCCCCCTCACAGTGGGTAGGTACACCTACACTTCATAGAGCAAAAGCCCGGAGATGTTTGCAGAGCTTGAATTGCTCAATTTGAAGCATAATTTCCCAGTGAGGCCAACCTTTGATCCTCGTGATTGCCTCCCAAGAGAAAAGATCGATCCAATTCACATCCCTCAGATCGAAGATATCTACATCGATCTATATCACGAAGTCGAGCTCAGACGAAAGGATCACTCCCACTGGCCTGCCCTGAGAGATCATTCAATATGGTGTGGCCATCATCCCAAATGGGTTTCAAGCAACATGATCAAGAAGTTGATCAGGTTTATCTAGACATGGATGGGGACAATTGGCCATTTCTTTGAAATTGATAGAAACAAGGCACCTCAGACTATTGAGGAAAGGGTCAAAGGCACTCTGCAGTAGCACACTGAGCATTGGTGCAAGAAAAATGGTCTCATCTACCTTGGAGTAGACTTTACCACGTCTCCCTTGGGTAATGCACCCACCAAGCCGAAGCACTTGCCTAAAGGAAAGGAAAAGATAAAGAGGGAGAGACAAGCACTACTCAGGAGGAAATTCCTGAGAGCCCTCCTTCCACTGCCCGGGAGCAGGTAGTAAGCCTAATATCCCCAGGAGAAGAAGAAGCGGTAAGTGCTCCAATGGGCACATCCACTCAGGATGTTTCCACTACTACAACTGGTGAGGTTCCCACCATCCCATCTCCCACTCCTCCTTCCCCTCCTCATGTCACTCAACCAACCACTCCTTTGGTTGTGTCTTCTCCCCCGTCTTCTACCGTTCCCCCTTCCTCTTCCTCCATCTTCTCTTCCCTCATGGATCTGTCCCCCAACATTTCTTCCCTCATCTCTCAGATCCCTTCCACCCCCACGGTTTCCTCTCCTATAGTCACTCCTACCCCCATGAGCATTGGAGTGTTGGCTTCTTTCTCGATGCCACCACCGAGTGTCTCGACACATTTCCCCATGTCCACTTGCTTGATTTCTCCTTCTTCCACCCCTGTTTCCTCCTCTTCCTCTGGTCCCACTCCCTTAAGTCTAGAATGGATCTCCAAACACCTGAGCCAACACAAGAGGAAAGTCCCTATTGCACCTATGGACTTCTCTGTTATTCCAGCTAAAGGGCCTAAGAAGCAAAAGCTATAACCCACTTCTCTCAAAGCACTTCAGGTGAAAGGGTTATGGAGATCACATACCCTGATCTCACAAAGAAGAAAGAAGATCTGTCTCCTACAGATTTTATAGTGACTCAGGTCACGATGGGAACATCATCAGAGAGCCTACAAGGAGAAGCCTTATCCACAGTGGATGCCCTTTGCAAGAAGCTTCAAGAAGCAAAGGAAGAGAAGAGAATGTTAAAAGAGAAAAACAAGCATCTTCTCCAAGCCCTGCAAAAGATGGGCAATGCCCCTCCTATGACTGTCACCGACCCTCCTAAAGTTCTTAGTCAGGAGAAGATAAATGAGTATGCCAAGATCGATGAGCAAGGTATAGCGGTGTCCACTTGGAGAGAGCAGATCCTCAAAGATAGTGAGGAAGTGATTACAAAGTTCACAGAGCTTTATCAAAATATAGATCAAGCTAACAAGGAACTCCAGGCAATAGCAGGACCTATCTCTCGAAGAGTTGGACCATGCCAGGTTGCAACACGAGACATTCCAGAAGATGCTCAACTACCCGTCGATGACTTGGTGAAATTCGGCATGTTTTTGATCACCCAGCACCCAAAAAAGTCCTTGCTTTGCTTTAGACTATCGGGTTGACCAGATGGAGTTTGTCTTGGAAAAAATAGACAAAATCAAGGAGGAAGCCCTAGATGCAATGCATCAAATGGAGCAGATCATCTTAAGGATGTCTCCAGGTTTTCTCAGCCCATCATACGCCTTGAGGAAGGTCAGATGATACTATTCAGATTTTCAAGGAAATCACGTCGCAGGGTTTAGCGTCAGAGGCCACTTTTGATAAAGAATCTATCAACAACCTTCTTGGCCTGCTATGACTTTGTTGGATACCTGATGGAGGCAGGTAATGAATACTTCAAACTCCCAGAAAGACTCAGAGATGAATGGGAAACTTGCGAAGTCATCGGGGATCACACCAAGGGTCCAGCTCAAGATCAACTTCAAGCAATGGTCAACAAGTTCATGGAGTATCGAGCTCAGTTTCACATTTCCTCTCCTGAGCAGAAGTAGGACACTCCTTTCTAGCCAAGGGATGATGACGAATAGGTTCCTTCCTCCTGGGATAAATCCCATTTTTGTAAAAATATTTAAAAGAATGTTGGCACAAATGATGACATCATCCATGTTGCACCATGAGATGTTGTCATCCACAAAATTGCCCTAAAGTCAACATTTGACTTTTAGATATTTTGTAAATAGTTGTTGGCTCCTTTTTGCCTTCTTTCTCCTTCTCCTTCTATAAATACTTGGATACTTGTAGTATTCAGTGTGAGAAAATTTGTATGAAAAATAGAGTGAGGAGAGAAAGACTTTGAGCTTTCTTGTAACAGAAAACATTATTAATACAAAATTGAGACTTTGTGTTGAATTCCTGTGTTACGTGTTAGATCTTTCTTAAGTTAGATCTGCATGCTTATTCTATTGGATTCACGTATATTTTGTCATTTGTTTATCAGTGTTGCTTTGTTTGTTTATGTGAGTAAGTTCTCAAAGAGGGGCTATGCATTACACATTTTTAGCCTATCTATCCATAGATCTACCCCCTTGATAGATTTTTGGACCAACACACTAGAATGTATAAAGAAAGAAGCCTCCTACCAGGAAAATAACTCGAAAAGACGTGTCGAGCATAAAGAGCACCTCACCCATGAAGATTTACCAACGAAGAGGTCGCTTGTCAGGAAAAGGAAAAGAAGAATCTCCTTTACTAGAATCTCCTGGAAAGAATAAGTAGAAGGTGACGGATGAGGCACTCAAAGGGATGGAGATTCTATTAGGAATGAATGGTGTTCACATCATTAATATGTGCAATTATATTATCAATGATAATATAATTATATATGTGTGATGTAATTGTATAATTACTCATAGAGTAATTTGTTTGTAAGTTGTTGATATATTGTTATAACAATTATATAACAATATATCAATACGGGTTTATTGTTCTACTCACTTCCTATTTTCTAGGATACCTTTATGGCTATATAATAGCCACTTGTATCGAATATCATATTGAGAATTAATAATTATTCGTGTTCGTGATGTAAATATGTAGGCTGTTCTATCATCATCGGTGTCGAGCATATTTGATCCTTTACATACTCAATGGAGAATATTTAATATCATTTTTTAGTTATTTGTTTAACTTCACTCACGATCTCGCTGCAAATTCTGGTGTGTAATTTTCATTTGCCATCGAGTGAGTTATTCTTAATGGAAGAATAAATTATTTAGAGGGCAATTTTATTCTCGGCTTGCCCGAGTAATGCGAGTTGTAACTTTGTATACAATCAAGTGACCGGCGTTTAAGATTCATTTAGGATAGTTTCGAATAAGTTTATTTATATTGATTGTTGTTTAAAGATTTGTGGGATGCATCAACATTGCATCATTCAAATCGGCCGGTGAATGTTCTTTTTAACTTTGAGATTAAAAAATTGTTTTTAGTGGGAGAGAGAAAACTTGATTCAACCCAAGGACGTGTATCATTATATATATTTTTATATATTGAAAATGCCAATGCTCAACAGAGAAAGCGCGATGATCGTATAAAATGAAATTTTAGACAGCATAAAAAGCGTGAAGCATTTTTTTTGGAATCACCTTTGCTTTGACTATATTTCTATTATTGAATAGTCAAATTCTATTCATGTGGTTTGTTCAAACCAAAAATCACCAAGGCTGATCCATACGAAGTGGATCTCACAATCTGACTCGAGTTCGATTCCTGTGCAAAGAAAAGGAAAAAAAAAAAACGTGGCGGGCTCGACGGTATTTTTGCTCATTCCACAAAACACACGTATGCCATCACATTCAACTTGCATGGTAGCACAAAGGTCTGCATGTATCTGGAAAATATGATCAACAAATATTAGTCTTGGATATTTCAACAGTCAGCCGTTCAAAGCTGTAGATCCTCCATCGAATCACCTCTAACGTGGACTCCATCAGTTTGTTACCGTATTACATTCACACTTCCACGTATGGCTGGCACGTCTCACTGACACTTAGCATATCTTCGTCTGGTCGTGTATAGGTATTTTTAGTCTTTTGTTTATAATAAGTATTTTTTTGTCAAAGTCTAAATAGTTCGATCTAAGAGTTATTTTGAGTCATTTTGTTATAGTGTATTGTAAGTCTTTATATTAGGATCTTTGTCATTCTTAGTGAGTGTTCGGTGTTACTTTGGTCAATTTAAATATTTGGTATTCAAAATTTAAAAATATCATTGTGAAATTTAAGTGTAGTCTTATTACATTTGGGTCTTTTTGTCATTCTTGTATCGATTATCAAAATCAATATCAAGTCAAATGTGTTAAAGTCAAGTGTTGTGTAATTAAAATATTTTTTAATTCGTAGTCAATAAACATAAGTCGTTATTTGTTGCGTTGAGTAGTAGCGTCATTGTCAAAATTCAAAAGTCGTGTCATTGTAAAAGTCCAAAATATAAAAAAATATTTTTGCCTCACAGACGCATTTTCGGTGGAATCCGACGTCGATTGTAGTATATAATTTTGAGCCCCATGATCACATTCGGCTGAGTTAGCAGCAGATAATCGGATGATGGAGGCACGGGAGGATGAGGACAAGCGGCGTCCTCTCATCGATTGCCAACGACGGGGCCGCATACTGATCTGGTGACATGTGTGCAGTGTGGTTTTTCATTTTTAGTGTTCTTGTTTTGCAGAGTGATGGTTTTCTGAATAAACCCTTTTCAGAACTTTTTGGAGGAGTTACGTTGTCAGAATACTCACTTTTGGGAGCAGGAGAAGATTTCGAGGTAGATTCGAGGGATGGTTATCCAGCTAGTGTGAAGCTTGTGGATCTTGGAGATTCAGAATTCGGGTGCCCAGAGAGGAAGGGAAAGTCCCACAGGAACCCAAAGAGGAAGGGAGAATTCCTGCATAATTCAGCTCGACACTACGCCTTTACGAGGGTAAAGAGATAATCTATGGAGTCTCATGACAAGAAGTGCTTTCGAGGTGGTTCATTTTTGTGAATATGGTTCTTCTTCGTGTTCACATTAAGGGGGTGAATATTGGGAATTAATAATGTTCACACGAGGGGGTGAATGTTAGGAATGAATGGTGTTCACATTATTAATATGTGCAATTATATTATCAATGATAATATAATTATATATGTGTGATGTAATTGTATAATTACTCATAGAGTAATTTGTTTGTAAGTTGTTGATATATTGTTATAACAATTATATAACAATATATCAATACGGGTTTATTGTTCTACTCACTTCCTATTTTCTAGGAAGTTGTTTACCTACCTTTATGGCTATATAATAGCCACTTGTATCTGAATATCATATTGAGAATTAATAATTATTCGTGTTCTCTTCGTGCAAATATGTAGTTGTTCTATCATCCGGTGTCGAGCATATTTGATCCTTTGCATACTCAATGGAGAATATTTAATATCATTTTTAGTTATTTGTTTAACGTCTCACTCTACTCGATCTCGCTGCAAATTCTAGTGTGTAATTTTCATTTGCCATCGAGTGAGTTATTCTTGATGGAAGAATAAATTATTTAGAGGGGAAATTTTTATTCTTAGCTTGCCTTGAGTAATGCGAGTTTGGAACTTTGTATACTCCGGCGTTTAAGATTCATTTAGGATAGTTTACAATAAGTTTATTTATATTGATTGTTGTTTAAAGATTTTTGGGATCATCACATTGCATCATTCAAATCGGCCGGTGAATGTTCTTTTAACTTTGCTTAAAAATTGTTTTTAGTGGGAGAGAAAACTTGATCAACCCAGGACGTGTATCATTATATATATTTTATATATTGAAAACGCCAATGCTCAACCTCATATGAAATGAAATTTTAGACAGCGAAGTGTGAAGCATTTTTTATTGGAATCACCTTTCTTGTTGTATTTCTATTATTGAATAGTCCGGTGATCGGTTTGTGGTTTTCTATTTATGTGGTTTGTTGAAACCAAGAAATCCGACCAAGGCTGATCCATACGAAGTGGATCTCACAATCGACTTGAGTTCGATTCTTGCAAAGAAAAAGGAAAAAAAAACATGGCGGGCTCAACGGTATTTTTTTCTCATTCCACAAAACACACGTATGCCATCACATTCAACTTGCGTGGTAGCACAAAGGTTTGTATCTGGAAAATATGATCAACAAATATTAGTCTGGATATTTCAACATCGAATTCAAAGTGTAGATCCTCCATCGAATCACCTCTAACGTGGACTCCATCGGTTTGTTGCATATTACATTCACACTTCGACGTATGGTGGCACGTCTCACTGACACTCGGCATATCTTCGTGCAGTGGTATAGGTATTTTTAGTCTTTTGTTTATAATAAGTATTTTTTGTCAAAGTCTAAATAGTTCGATCTAAGAGTTATTTTGAGTCATTTTGTTATAGTGTATTGTAAGTCTTTATATTAGGATGTTGTCATTCTTAGTGAGTGTTCGGTGTTACTTTGGTCAATTTAAATATTTGGTATTCAAAATTTAAAAATATCATTGTGAAAGTTAAGTGTAGTCTTATTACATTTGGGTCTTTTTGTCATTCTTGTATCAGTATCAAAATCAATATCGAGTCAAATGTGTTAAAGTCAAGTGTTGTGTAATTAAAATATTTTTAATTTAGTAGTCAATAAACATAAGTCGTTATTTGTTGCGTTGAGTGTCTAGTCATATAGTAGCGTCATCGTCAAAAAGTCAAAAGTCGTGTCATTGTAAAAGTCCAAAAATATAAAAAAATATTTTTGCCTCACAGACGCATTTTCGGTGGAATCCGACGTCTGATTGTAG
The DNA here is from genome assembly GCA_018340775.1 of Taxus wallichiana var. yunnanensis. Lineage (NCBI taxonomy): Eukaryota > Viridiplantae > Streptophyta > Pinopsida > Cupressales > Taxaceae > Taxus > Taxus wallichiana. The sequence goes on from CM031235.1 coordinate 918,742,872, forward strand.
TATATAATTTTGAGCCCCATGATCACATTCGGCTGAGTTAGCAGCAGATAATCCGAGGATGGAGGCACAGGAGGATGGAGGACAAGCAGCGTCCTCTCATCAGTTGCCAACGACGGGGCCGCATACTGATCTGGTGACATGTGTGCAGTGTGGATTTTTCATTTTCAGTGTTCTTGTTTTGCAGAGTGATGGTTTTCTGAATAAACCCTTTTCAGAACTTTTTGGAGGAGTCATGTTGTCAAAATACTCACTTTTGGGAGCAGGAGAAGATTTCGAGGTAGATTCAAGGGATGGTTATCCAGCTAGTGTGAAGCTTGTGGATCTTGGAGATTCAGAATTTGGGCACCCAGAGAGGAAGGGAAAGTCCCACATGAACCCAAAGAGGAAGGGAGAATTCTTGCATAATTCAGCTCGACACTACGCCTTTACGAGGGTAAAGAGATAATCTATGGAGTTTGTACCTAGTCTAAGAAGTGCTTTCAGGAGGTGGTTCAATTTCGTGAATATGGTTCTTCTTCGTGTTCACATTAAGGGGGTGAATATTGGGATTTAATAATGTTCACACCAAGGGGGTGAATGTTAGGAATGAATGGTGTTCACATTATTAATATGTGTAATTATATTATCAATGATAATATAATTATATATGTGTGATGTAATTGTATAATTACTCATAGAGTAATTTGTTTGTAAGTTGTTGATATATTGTTATAACAATTATATAACAATATATCAATACGGGTTTATTGTTCTACTCACTTCCTATTTTCTAGGAAGTTGTTTACCTACCTTTATGGCTATATAATAGCCACTTGTATCTGAATATCATATTGAGAATTAATAATTATTGTGTTAAATCAGGTGCAAAATATGTAGCTGTTCCATCATCATTGATAATATAATTGCACATATTAATAATGTGAACACCATTCATTCCTAACATTCACCCCCTTGGTGTGAACATTATTAAATCCCAATAGATTCTAGATGCCTACATTGGTGAAAAGGATGATGATGAGCCTAAATGAGGTGAAGACCATCAATTCTATGATGTACATTATTCCGAGGAAGAATGAAGTGAATAGGAGTATAACAAGAAAGATGAGGAGAAGAGTGATAAGGAAGAAGATGAGGCTCAAGGAAAAAGAACCCCAAGCCTCACCAAGGAGCAAGTAGAGATAACCATTGAGAGAGAAGTGATAGGCATCATTAATAATTTTGTAGAACATGAGTTGGAGAGAAGGGTGGGCAAGATTATAAAGGAGATAGAAGAACAAAGCATTGGGAAGGAGTATGACCAGAATGGTTGGGGATCCCAAATTGGTGTGAGCTTCCCCAAAGTTGTGCGAATAGGTGGGAAATGTGTAGTGGTTACATAATGGAAGGGTACGGGATACATTGATGATCCTAACAAGGTGATACGCGCGTTCTTCCAAAGCACCATACCATTAGAGCATCTCCTAGCTATTTCATCATTTAATGAGGAAGGCGAGTACCCATAGACAAGAAAGATGTTATCTTTGGCATTTAAGTCCCATGTGGATGAGCCAAAATTTGAGGTAAGTCAAAGATCACTAATGAAGGTGCCAAAAACCAAAGGAATAAATCTATTGGTGAATGCTCAATAGATATCAGATGAACAGGTTTGTAATGTGCTTAACAAATTTTTAGTCAAAATTGAGGCTAGACTGTTTAGGAGAAATGATAGAGTAAGATTATTGGAGGAGGAATTGGAGAATAAAATGAAGGAGCTCATGGAGAAGAGAAAAGACCTCAAGTAAGAGGAGCTGATCAGTGCTTAGTTGAGACATAATTTCAAAGAAGAAAAATCTAAGGTGTGTGAAGTCTCCAAGAAGGTGGAGATGATTACAGATGTAATTTTCCTCAAGCACCTTGACTTAGCACTATCCTATCGAAGTATGAATCAGCCTTGCAATGTCTAGAGGATCTAACTCACATTCTCACAATGGAGAGGTGACCAATTTCTTTAGAATCCATAGAGGAGGTGCATGCACGCCAAGAGAAATGAAGGTTGTCAAGATTGTGGCTTGATACACTAAAATTCTGCGAAGTAAAGGCCATCATGCAAGTCGATGAAGCTACATATGAAAACTTCACGATAGGGATAGAGTGGAAAGTATCTTAGTTACCACCCATGAAATAGAACTCAAGGACTTCCAAGAGAAAATAAGGGGAATATAAGCGGAAAGAGATAAGATCTTGGCCAAGGTGGAGAAGAATTTAGATGTAATTGAGACCTTACAAGGATTGATCAAAAGCCAATCAAGAAGGAGCTTATACCCCCAATCACCTACATGATGGATGCGCAAGACTTTGGAAAGTAATTGGATGATATTTTCGACAACATGAGTGCCAAAGGGAGGAGTTGAGTTTTGAGGAAGTGATTTCTCTAGTGGGTGACCTCTATCAACAAGATCAAATGAGGTTGATGCTTGGGATAAGTTAGAGGCTAAAATAGGAAAGGATTCCCCTCTCCTCCTCCAAATAAAACAAGTTCCCCATTCTTTCATTCTTTCTCCCAATTCTTCATTCCTTTATTATTTCTTTCCAACCATTGTAAGAGTCTGCCATTCTTTATTCTATTAAAAAGTGTTTATGAGGAAGGAGAATAGGTGTAGTGTGGGGTTATGTTGGGCCCCAAAATATTGGCTAAGTACAAGAAGGTACACAGGACCTATTTAAAGAAGAGCGCATGGGTTGAAGGCACATAGGAAAGATTCTAGTAGGGTTTTGCAGAATACACGAATGCACGTGTAAGGAAAGACATGTTTTGGAATTATCCATATTCGGTGTCCTAGGTAGCACACGAGAAAATCATGACCCTTCTAGCATGTGGAGTGGATAAGGTTCCAACCTGACGACTGTAGGATCAAAAAGGGAATATTCCATGCATGCAATGGAAGGTTCCAGAAGAACATCATTGCACAAAGTGGAGAGCTTGGATCAAAGGAGGCATGCTCCATTAGAGGACCACTTGGACACTTGGCATATGATTTGTTACCTCGAAGGCATGGAAGTGGAGGTAGGAAAGCTATATATTGAGGGGTGCGCGATGGTGGAAATGGCGATGGATGTAGATGTGTAGAAAAAGATATAGAGTGATTAGTGTGGTAGATTGGTGGAAGAGAGGTGAAGCTCTTTGCAGAAATATAATGGAGAATTCTATGGGATGGGATTAGAGAAATTATAGGAGTGATGGCACATTTAGAGGGATGGGTTTGTATTCTTCTTTGTAATGTGATGAACATAGTGTAGTTTTGATGCATGACTTAACTCTGCATTATTATATGAGGGTTTATTATGATTTCATGGGATGTAATGTGGTTATTAAACATGTTAATATGAATATAAGGCTTTGTTATGAATCATACATGTGTTCATGAGTATAATATTTATGCATTTCCTTTGTGTATGAATCATTTCCATATGTTGTTATTTCTCTTTTCTAGATGCAATGAGATGAAAACTCATCCTAGGTTCTCAGAATGATGCATGGTTATTTTCTATTCACTTACACTTGAATACATGTCATAAGATGATGCATTCTCACAAGACTCACATAAAGGAGAGACTCGACACCCACACGTGCCTTGGGTGAGCACCCGGTTCCTTTGGGTGATAGGTTGACGCATAGGATTATACTATTATTCTAAGGGTAGAAAAATGACTACATTCCATTACTTCTAAGAAACATTGCTGATAGATCAATTTTCACCTCTCTCCATTCTATGATATTATCCCTATTTACCATCCACTAGTACATCATTGTCTCACATAGGCATAAAATAACATGTTCCTTATCTCCACCTGATCCTTCCACTGTACTTCCATGGCTTGTAGGAATACCTCGGGGTTTCCTTCACCAGTGTACCGTACTAGTGCAGACTTATTGTCTAACCACCTAACACGGTCGACCTACTTACGTATGTAGTTTTGCTTCTTACCTCACACCTAACCATCTCATAGGTGTCATGTGCCCAATTGTCACAAGAAATAATTGTAGTATCACTGATGGAATTTGCATCATGCCACTAGAGAAATCCTTCCTTAGATGGCTCAAGTACTTCTGGGTCTCAGGTGGTGTGCACATAAATTCTATTTAGATCTTCTTTACTTAAGGGCTCAACATAAGGTGCATATTTTCTATCTATCAAAGGGATAATAACTTATTCTTCCTTGTTCTCAAAACTAATATATCCCTTATTAAACCGTAGATCAACATTATTTGCATAGTACCTAGTGTATCCAAGTAACAGCACTAGGAACTGTCCACTTTTGCAAGCGTTAAGAACTCAACGTCCCCAATAAACTTGACCCCATGTATAGTAATGGATGCATCCTTCAAGACTCCAATTGGAGTGGCCTTAGTTAGATTTTCTATATATAGTGCATTGGAAGATAGGCTGTAATGGAGGTCTACCCATCTAAAGTCATGCATCTAAAGTAATAACATTCAATTCCACACCTGTGTCAATCAAAATATTGCTGAAAATCCATCCATCCACAAAAACATTTAGTGTGATTTCCTTATCATAATCCAAACTATGAGGAGGGAGATTAGTATGCAAAATATGCCATCCATTCTCAATACCTGTGCATAGAGTGTTTTCCTATAACCAACTCCCTAGTAATGAAATAATTTTCTCCTAACGCAAAATCTTGCATACTTTCTTCAGATCATCAACATCTAACTAGAAAGTCTCATCTGCCTTCTCATGTTTAAACTTTCACGACTATTCCTTTAAACATTGTATTTACCCTACAAATTTCTAAGTACCTCCATGGTTTCTAGATAAACCTCCTTCTGATGTGTAGGGTCTAGATATTTTGCATGTAAAACCTCCTCCTTAGTAATGGTAGGCTTGTGTTTCAACATTTCTCTCGCACGCACAACCTCAACATGTGTAGTAATATTCATAGGTACCATCTCAAGATCTGGTGCTAAATTCAACATCCATTACTTTTCCACAGTGTGTTGTACTCTAACCATCCTTGCGTAATTGTTATCCAATTTTTACTTCTTTCTCGAGATGGTCATATAAGTCTACACACTCTTCATAGTTATGATTCTTTACACACAAAGAAAAAGTAATGTTTTGAGGACACTCACACCTATAATGGTTAAGAGATCCACATGTATAACTTGTTTCATAGGGGAACTCACCTCATCCACCACCATGGCCTCAACCTCTAAATCCACCATGGCATCCTTGACCCCTACCATGGCCTCCTTCAAAGTGCCCTTCATTATGGTCATAACACCCTTGAGTGTGATCATGATCATGTTTATCACTTTTGTCCTTATAGTTATTCGCAACTCCAGTCTATCATACACAATATCAATGGCATCATGGATCTGATCAATCAACCTACAATCTTCAATATTGTGAGTTGTGGACCAGAAAATATTATAGTAGTAGGACACGTTCTTTCTTATCACACATTGCAACAATGGAAAGTAGCTCGCATCATGGTCTAAATGACATATCTCACAATCCAATAACAAGGAGCACACCAATCTGCAAGGAAACTATCCTTAGTATGCCCCTCAACTTCACAATCTGTGCACCAAATTCTAGTGCATGTCTCATGTGTTTTATTGGTTGATAGTTTCTCCAATTGTTTTGATGTTTTTACAATCTAAGCTTCCAAGAATGGGCTCACTCTAGTGTCTATGCATACTAACCTCCTTAGCGCGTAAAGCTACTTCAAGCGACTCATGTGGGTATATATAATTCTTATGTGAGAGTTCCCTCCTAAAAGGTGTGATCAGGCCTCTAACGAACCACTGTGCATGTTTACTTGCATGGATATCATAAGATAGTTTAGAAAAAAATATTTTGAAATGAGCATCATATTACTGGACACTCTCAGTAGTACCCTGATTTATATCCTTGAGCTACTTATACTTTTTTAATTGAACTCAAGGATATAAAATTCTTTAAGGAAAGCATCTCATAACACCATATAATCCACATAAGTCTGATTTGGGTCAAACTTCATGTACTAGTTATGTGTGCATCCCTACAACATAGTTACAAATTAAGTGGCCTTGTGCTTTGAAGCTGTAATTCCTTTCGAATGCCATAGTATCTCACATATATGGACATGCTCAGCATCATCTTCTATTCCCCTATACTTTGGAAGATGAAGTGACATATCCATGTAAATATTCTGGGCTAGTGAGGACCATGCCCACCATATCTAAAACCTCATGTGTTACCTCTGTCTCTAGATCCACCAGATCCTGAGCCACTTGTTCCTCCTGATCCTCCCCCTCTAACAAGAATTTGAATCAAAGGATGCAATGCCTTGTGTCCCAACAGTGGTGATAAAATAAACTCCTATAATCTGCGAAGTTGCACTACTCCCATAAGTGATTCTAAATTTTTACATGCCTGTGTTCTGTGCCAATGACGCACCTAAAAAGGTACCCAACCTGGACCTCAAAACAAAAAGGAAGACATCTTCCTAGCCATAAATTTACTTACGATTTGATTTACTCCTAACCCTGGTGATAAGTCAACTTTACCTCTTGCTACTCTACTACCTAAACTAGCTTGCTGACTACTGGTTGTACTAGAAATGTGAAAACCAAATGTGAGGGCTAGGTCGCTAGGTAGATCTACATGAAATCCCACGACCCATGTAGTCTCTTCCGATGTGCTCTTATAATATTTTGATGATGGTTCCCTTTCATGCTTTCCAAATGGGGGAATTCTAGATGCTCAAGATCTACATCCTCTACTGCTTGAGCTCCAAATAGTTCACAAGCCATCTCTCTCCACCATGCCATCCATTCGCCATCTCACGCTACTTCTCTAAATCCCTCTCACATGCCTCATTGAACTTAATCCACCTTTCTTCTCTTTGACTCTCTTTTGCTAGGTCCACCATCCTTCACCACTCCTACTCCTACCCTCGCGTGTGGTGGGGTTTAACTTAGCCATCGATTTCTCTTCCAAAGTCAAGGTCACCATCAAGATCTTGATTGGTAGTGGAATTCTATTCAGATATGATCCCTTGGGATAACATAAAAATTTAAACTCATCCACCTCTTGTTGATCAAAGAACACTTGACAGAACTCACACAAGAAGTACGCTTAGGAAAACAGGCTAGGTTTAAGGGCGCGAATGGACAGGGAGAGCACGTGCGTAGAGGGAAACTTTAACTTTTAGGGCTTAGCTGATTTTTAGCATGAAGACTATTCTTAGAAGATGGCGTGTGGAACACACAAATGATGCGAGACATGCACGCCACATATTGTCTATCTTTAGAGGATTGAATCACGAGTTTTGTATGGAGATGAGCTAGGAATAGGATTGTCACTTCAATTAACTATAAGGGTCTATAGATAGCACACTTGCATGTTTGGTTATGCCATGTAAGTGGTGTGTGGCAATTAATAGCATGTGGCCTATTTCGGAATAGATGAGCGGTGAAGGGAAAGTCCCCCCCTATATATATGATGAGAATTACATAGTAGCATGACATGAATAGAGAGAGAGATAAACACATATAGACATAAGGATATATGACTGGATTATTGTATCAGATCCATGCACACATTGATATATATTTCCATTATTGTAAGGAGATTCTATGTTTATTAATAGATGGAAGATATTGGCTGAATCTAAGTGTCATTTGTGTGTGTAATTGAGTAGTGCATGTTATTGATTCAATCATGATTACTGTTTAAACTTGTTCTTTCATAGATCTGAATGTAGCATGCATGGTAGAATGGTGGATTAGTTATGGACATATATGTTTCTTCCTTCATCATGCTAACATCCTACTACAACAACCCTAAAGAGGGACCTAGTACCTTTGCACACTTCGTGAGTGAGCTCAGTCTAGGCTAAGTGATGTGCTAGCGTGACTAGGGTGTTATCTAGTAAATTCTAGGCTACATCATTGGTTCCATTTTCGGACCTCTTTTTTAGTTATTTTTAGGATGGTTCATGATGAAGATGTACCGGTTAACTCTAGCAAGTATTGAGGAATGGATACACGATCTGGAGGAAGAATATGCATAGTGGTTCAAGCAGTGGATCTGAGTTTAACACACACACTTGGGTAGAACAAAATCTATATGATAGCCTATATGAGAGCTTTTTCACTATCTTTCTAGTAGAACTATACGAGTGGCTTACTGCTTATGCATCTCAGTGTAATTGGAGGTATCGTGCACTTTTATAGACACAAGATGAATTCCAAGCCCTTTATGATGTTTTTTTGATTAGGACTCATGTTGTGGATACATGGTTTTGTGGTGTTCTAAACAGTTATATTCTAGAATATTCAATTTTGACGTATTCTTTCTTAGAGGTAGCTGAATTCCAATTTTTGTGGTATCCAAGAGGGTATATATGCAAGGCATTCCACTAGTGATCTTGATCTTAATGGTAACTTTGAACCTGGAGAGTAAACTAATGGCTAATTAAACTTCACCACGCGTGAGGGCGGGAATAGGTTTGGTGAAATATGGAAGACCTAATGGCAGAGAGGTAGAGAGAGGAATGGTGGCTTAAGTATAATGAGGTGCACGATAGGGAGATAGTGTTAGGAATTAGACAAAAATATGTGGAAAAAATTCCTCAAACCATAAAGAGGTAGGAAACTATATAACAAAATTATACTTGCAAAAAATATAACAACATAAATGAATAATGCACAAAAGAAGACAAGACAAGATTTATAATGGTTCACCCAATGGGGCTACCACAAGAACTTGCTCATATTTTATTATCAAAAAGAGTAAAACAACTCTTATAGTCTTCTCTCGAGTTATGAACTCACAATAGAATTCCAAATATGCTAAACCACACCTAAACCACAATTGACTCCCAATTGTATAACCTTGATCACTCTTGATCACCTCTTGATCGTTAAGACTCAAGACCTCTTAAACACTCAAGATATCTTCAAGATACCCTAACACCTTTATTTATAGGATTACAATCCTTCTAAGAATCCCTAAAGCTGACCCTAGAAGTTTGAAAGTTGTGATCTTTCAACTTCCCACGGCTGGAAAAATTGTCCCGACGTTAACAACCAATTAACAACATGTTAACAAAGAACATCACAAAGAACGCGACATAATGATCGCACAACAACGCCACAACAAAAAAAATTGTAGAATGCTCTGAAGTCTCCAAACTTAACTGTTCAAGCTCTAGCACTTCAACATTGATTCAAGAAGACCAAAAATAGGCTCCAAACCCCAACAATCTCCCACTTGGAGACTGTTTCCACTTGAGAAAAGTTCTTAACCCTTCATTATCAACCATGAAGGCCAATCAAAGTTGAAAAAAACTTCAAATTCTCCCTTGTGACAACCTTGGTCATCATATCTATAGGATTCTTAACTGGTATGAATCTTTTCCAGCTTTAACTTATCTTCTTCCAAAGCTTCCTTGATGAAATGATATCTCAGCTTGAATGTGCTTCGTCCTAGAGTGGAAAGCGGAGTTCTTCACCAAATGAATAGCACTTTGAATATCATTGTGTAGTCTCCCAACTACCTTCTTATGACCCAACTCATCATCTCCTCATCTCCTTTACCTTTGTGGTTGATAAAGCCACAACCTTTTGTAACCGTGAAATCTAACTCACCGTTGTATCACCAACCGTAAATACATAACCTATTGTGATCCTCCTGCTATCCAAATATCCTACCATGTCCAAATCTACATATCCACGTAATGTAGTGTCTGATCCACCAAAACAAAATGTTGCTCCCATGGTCCCTCTCAAATACGAAGGATCCACTTTACTGCATGTCAGTGCTCTCTACCTAGATCACTCATAAACCTTCTCACTACTCCCACTGCATGGGAAATGTCAGGCCTAGTGCATACCATAACATACATCAAGCTACCAACTACTGATGAGTATGGTACCTTAGACATCTGGATTCTATCCTCCTCAGTCTTAGGACTCTATTCCTTTGATAATTTAAAGTGACCTGCCAAAGGAGTACTAACCGGTTTAGCATCCTACATACTAAACCTCTCCAAGACCTTCTTTATGTACTCTTCTTGAGATAATACCAGCTTCCTCTCCTTCTTGTTCTGAGTTATTCTCATACCAAGGATTTGTTTTTCTACCCCCAAATCCTTCATAGAAAAGGAGTCACCTAGCTACTTCTTGAGTACCTTTATTTCCTTGCATGTTCTTCCCTACAACAAGCATATCATCTACATACAAGCACATAATAATATAACTACCATCAAGAAACTTCTTTATGTACACGCAATGGTCTGAGTGACACTTGGAGTAACCCTGCTCCTGCATAAAATTGTCAAACTTCATGTACCACTTCCGTGGAGCTTGTTTCAGCTATATAAGCTCTTCTTTAATTTACACACTAACCTCTCCTTCCCTTTAACCTCATAACCCTATGGCTGTTGCATGTAAAATTCCTCCTCCAACTCACCATGAAGGAATGTAGTCTTCACATCCAACTGTTCTAAGTGTAGGTCTTCTACTGCAACTAAACCAAGAACAATCCTAATAGAATTCATTTTAACAACCGGAGAAAAAATTTCATCAAAGTCTATACCTTTCTTCTATGCAAATCCTTTGACCACCAATTGGGCCTTGTATCATTTCTTTCCTCCATCTTCCTCTTTAATTCTATACACCCACTTGTTCTACAATGCTCTCTTTCCCTTAGGTAGCTCCACTAGATCCCAAGTCTGGTTTTCCATAAGAGATCTATGCTCTTCATCCATGGCCTACTCCCACTTCTTCTGGAATCCACTTGCACTACTTCCTCAAAGCACTCTAGCTCTCCACTATTAGTGAGCAATAAATAATTCAAAGATGGAGTAAATCATTCAAGTTCCCTTCTTACCCTAGAAGACCTTCTCACCTCAAGATTTTGGGGTTCCTAATGAGTAGTACCTAACTGGATCTTGGAACATGTTGTACTGAACCGGCCCCTTGGACACCTTACTATCCACAATGTCCTCTAACACTGTGTATTCTTTCTTTGATTCCTCTTTCTGTTCCTGCAACTGATCTTTATACATGATTTTTTCATTAAAGACAATATCTCTAGACCAAAATATTTTCTTGTCTTTAAGACTCCAAACACGGAAACCAAAATCATCTTCACCATATCCAACAAAGGTGCATTTCTTAGAATTAGCCTCTAACTTGGTCCTATCATATTTATCAATGTGAACAAATAACTCACATCTAAATACTCTAAGAAATGAGTAATCAATTTTCTTACCAGACCAAGCCTCCTCAGGTATACCTCTATCCAAGACCAAAGAGGGTCCTCTATTAATTAGATAAACAACTATGCTTACCGCTTCCACCCAAAACATGAGTGGCAGCCCCACATGTAACCTCATGTACCTAGCACGCTCCATGATTGTCTTGTTCATTCTCTCTAACACTCCATTTTCTTGTGGAGTATTTGGAACCATTCTTTGCCTGCGGATCCCATTTACCGAACAATAATCAAGAAATTCATTGCTGCAATATTCCCCTCCATTATTTGACTTGAGACATTTCAACTTGAGACCTGTTTCATTCTCAACCAAAGCTTTCCATCTTTTGAAAGTTTCAAACACATCAGATTTCTTTCTAATGCAATATACCCAAACTTTTCTAGTTGCATCATCAATGAAAGTGACATAATAACATGAACCACCAATAGAGTTTACCTTAGCTAGCCCCCATACATCTGTATCTACTAACTCCAACTTACTCTCCTTCTTGGTAGGTCCAACCTTGAGGAATCTCACCCGCTTCGTTTCCCATAAACATAGTTCTCACAAGTCCAAATCTAACTCCTTTAATGGGTAACTTTGTCCTTTATAATTTGCATACCCTTATGACTCATATGACTGAGTCTTTAGTGCCACAAAGTTGCATCTCCATCTGCATTAACTAAATTACAATAATCAGCACCACTCGTATAATACAAAGTACTAATTTTCTTACCTCTTGCAACCACAAGAGCTCCCTTGGTAACCTTCCAAGAATCCACTGTAAAAATAACCATACATCCATCACTACCCAGTTGTCCCGCTGATATCAAGTTCCACCTCAACTTAGGCACATGCCTGACATCCTTAGGTATCCATGTGTTCCCATTCTATATTTTAACCTTTCCCTACTATGTTGCATGGTTCATCATCACCAAGATATACATGTCCAAAATCACCTTGAACAAAATCAGTAAAGTAATGTCTATGTGGGGTGGCATGGAAAGAAGCCCCTAAATCTAACACCCAAGATTCAGCAATATTATCTAAAGAAATAATTAAGGAATCTTGACAAACATCACCTACTACCAAATTTACCTCTTTAGTTTCCTCCTTCTTGTTCTTCTTATCCCAAAGAGCCCAAAAATCTTTCTTAGCATGACCAACCTTCCCACAATGCCAACATTCTAACTTACTCTTGGACTTTGACCTTCCGCAATCATTTGACTTCCCATGGTTACCTTTCCCTCTATTCTTTTGTCTCCCTCTACTCTCCACCATCAAAGTGTTTCCAGAAGTAGAATAATCTCCGGTGCTCTTCCTTCACATTTCCTCACTTAGGATCACACCTATTACATCCTCAAACTTCAACTTTGAGTTATTAGAGACTAAATTACTTACAACCATAACCAAGTTGTCCCAGCTATCTGAAAGGATAAAAAAATCAACAAATCCTTGACCTCATCATCAAATTCAATTTTTATTGAGTTTAACATACTCACAACCATATTAAATTCATTCAAATGATCAGCAACAGAACCATTCTCAAACATCTTCATATTAAATAACTTTTTCATCAAAAATATTTTATTAGAGGCGTAGGGTTATAACTTCCCCAACGTACTCATGAGACCTTCCATGGTCTTCTCCAAAGAATATGTTGAAATCAACCAAAGATTTAAGGCATAAATGAATTGCCCGAGTTCCTTTCTATCTATCAACTCCCAATCCTCATCCAACATGGTTGTAGGTTTCTTTTCTTTTCCAGCCAAAGAAACATGGAGGTCCTTCTATATAAGTAATCCTCAATTTACATCTTCCATAAACCAAATTTCTTCCCATTGAACTTCTCAACCCTCGATCTACCCTCATCTACCATAGTTCTCCCACTCAAGCTTAACTTTCCTATGATTTACAACTTCAGCCAAAAACCACCAAAGCTCTGATACCAATTGTTAGGAATTAGAGAACAAATATGTGGAAACAATTCCTCAAATCACAGTAATAGGAAACTATATAATAGAATTATACTTGCAGAAATATAACAACATAAATGAATAATGCACAAAAGAAGACAAGATAAGATTTAACATGGTTCACCCAATGTGGGCTACATCCATGAAGAAATTGCTCATATTTTATTATCAACAAGAGTAAAACAACTCTCACATTCTTCTCTCAGTTATGAACTCACAATAGAATTCCAAAGATGCTAAACCACATCTAAACCACAATTGACACCCAATTGCATAACCTTGATCACTCTTGATCACCTCTTGATCATTAAGACTCAAGACCTCTTGAACACTCAAGATATCTTCAAGATACCCTAACACCTCTATTTATAGGATTAAAATCCTTCTAAGAAGCCCTAAAGCTGACCCTAGAAGTTTGAAATTTGTAATCTTTCAACTTCCCATGGCTAGAAAAAAGCTATTCCAATGTTAACAACATGTTAACAGGAACATCGCAGAAATGGCACAACAACATCACGAAAAATGACTACAGAATTCTCCTGAAGTCTCCAAACTTAACTGTTCGAGCTCCAACACTTTAACATTGATTCAAGAAGACCAAAAATAGGCTCCACACCCCAACAGATAGAGAAGCATCGTTCCATTACAAAAGTATGGTGTTAAGGAGAGAGATGGCTCGTGAAGGATTTACAGCTCACGTAGAAGACATGAAGCTAGAGCATCAAGAACTCCCCATCTTGGAAAACATGACAGAGATCCCCCTTGCCCTTACACAAAAGTGGGCCAAAGAAAGACTACTTGGGCCGCGGGCATGCATCTTAATCCACCTGGGATAATTTTAGTGGTGAATATTCGTAATATGGTGAATATTCCATTTTTGAAAAATTTGAAAAGGTAAATTTTCTGGCGCAGGTCAGTGGCCTATTTGCCTAAAAATTATAGTTTAATTTTTTTATTGGTTGCTTCACCTTCCTTGAAATTATCCCCTATATAATCCTAGATTATTCGTAGGTAGAACACTACTAGATCACTCATACCACCTGGGGCATATGTAATATCAAGTACAAGTAAATGCATGACGGGAGGGGCAGAGGCTACAAATGCGTGACAGGAGGGGAGACTTTAGGCATGAATGACATAGAGTTTTTTGATACATGAAATGGAGAGTTTGCTTATGCGTGACATGGAGATTTTTTTGATGTCTGACATGAGTGTGGAGGAAGTAGATGCATGACAAAGAGTTTTTGATACATGACATAGAGATTTTATCATCACGAGACCGAGAGGCGGAGGTCAGAGACGCACAATAGAAGATTTTCTATCGTGCATCAATAAGGTGGTTGACACATGTCAATGAACCTCACTGATGTGTGTCAATGACCTTTTTATGTGAATTAATGATCCTCTCTCGACGCATGTCAATCACCTTGTTCATGTGCGTCAATAAGCCCTTGTTGACGTGTGTCAACAAGGTGGTTGATGTCCATCAAAGAGACTCCTTGGCGCGTGTCAAAAAATCATTGAAACGTGTTATTGAGGTTCGTTGACACATGTCAACCACCTTGTTGATGAGTGAAAACAAATCTTATGTCGCGCGTCTGCAGCCTTCTATCACACCTCTTAAAAATCAGGTGAAAATTTTGTTGTCAAACCCCAAAAAAATTACCTTCCCATGAAATTGGTTCCAAGGATATTTGCCAAGTATTTTCAACCTATGATTTCTAAGAGGTATCTTAAAATGAACCCTAAATCCACCTAGTGACCTAGCCCTTGTGCTTGGTTTTCCAAGATCTAGTATGACAAGTAACCAACAAGCTAATTTGAGAAGTAGGAGAACTAGAGTAATACAGGAGCAAGTACATCAATGGTAGGATAAATGGCTTCAGGTGCATCATCTACATAGAATGTAAGCACGCTAAATGTTGGGTTCACCTCTAGAAGTGGAACTACCTCACAAACTGTAGGGGTTCAATATAGTACTAATGTCGAAGCATAGGGGAGTACATCTACAAGTCCTATTCCAGCTATAGGTGGGGGATCAGGAGGTATAGGTGGTTCTAGTTTTGGTGGATCTGGTGGTTCTTGGGGTAGAGGAATCATAGGAGGTTCTGGATCAGGTGGTCAAGGTCTGCAACAACCATAAAACATTTATATGGAGATGTCTCTTCATCTTCCAAAGTATAGAGGCATAGAGGATGCTACCGAACATGTGCATATGTGTGAAATCTTGTGGCAACCTAAAGGGATCATGGCTGTTGAGCGCAAGGCAAGTCAATTCACTACTATATTACAGGGACAAGCACACAACTAGTATAGGAAGTTTTACCCTAATCAAACTTGTATGGATTATGCAATTGAAGGATGCTTTCTTAAAAGAGTTCTATATCCTAGAATTTTAGGAGAAGAGTATCGCACACTCAAAGATATCAAGTAGGGCACCATTGAGAGTGTACGTGAGTATGATTCCACTTTAAGACACTTTTATCTAAGATTTCCTATGATATTCATGTTAGCAAACATGCACAATGGTTCGTTGGTGGAATTATTACACCATTCAAGAGTATATCACATAAGACATACATTGATCCTTGCAAAGCACTAGCAGCATATTTGCTTGCTTGAGGTAGTTGGGAGCATTAAAACTAGCATTAGTCCATTATTAGAGGCACAAATTGCAGCTATGGAATAACAGCTCAAGAAGCTATGAGTGATATTAGTTCATGAAACGTGATCATGAATTTGGTGTACAGATTGTGAAGTGGAAGGCCACACCAAGGATAGTTTTTCTCATAGAACAATATACTTCTTACCGTTGGATTGTGAGATCCGTCATTTGAGTCATGATGCTAGCCACATCGCCTTTCTTACAAAGTGCATGATAAGGAAGAACGTATCCTACTTTTACAAAATTTTCCACTCCACGACCCATGATACTGAGGATTTTTGATTGATTGGTCAAATCCAGGATGCTATAGACATTAGGGTATGATAAAAAGTATAATAGATAATTCTAAGGGTAAGAATGAGTACCAGGATCGGGATCATAATCAAATATGCTATGACAGGAATGAGGGGTGTTTTTAAGGAGGTCATGGAAGGGGACGTGGATATCATGGTGGATATGGAGGATGAGGCCATGGTGGAGGAAGAGGTGAGTTCCCTCGTGGAACATGTTATACGTGCAGATCTCTTGACCACTATAGGCATGAATGTCCTCAGAATATTACATGTTCTTTCTACGTAGAAAGAACCATAGCTATGAAGAATGCCTAGACTTATATGAGCATCTGAGTAAGTAGTATAAGCAAGAAAAAAGGCATCATTATAGTTAGAATCTAGTGCATGGTAGAAAATCGGGATGCCCAAGATAGCACCAGGACTTGAGGCATTAACTATGAAGATTACTACACGAGCTGAAGTGGCACGTGCAAGAGAGGCATTGCACCAAAAGCCTATGATCACCAAGGAGGAGGTTTTGCATGCAAGGTACCTAGATCTTACTCATCAGAAGGAAGTTTACCAGGATACTATGAAAGTAATGCGAAGGAATCTTCTGTGGTGAGATACAATACTTAAAGAAGCATAAGAAAGCATTAGAGACAGTCCAAAATGATATCGATGATCTGAGAGAAGTGTGTAAAATGTTGCGCCAAGAGAACATCATCCCACTATTAGGAAGTTGGTTAAAAGGGAACAATCTGCGCGTAAGTTTTGAGACAAGACAAAAAATCCTACATGCAAATCTTCCCCCTGCTAGCATTGACTATGACTACAAAATTACTCTGAATGATGTTGTGGATGGGTGGCTACTTGAGCAACATATTAATTGATATAGTACGGAAGTAAATGTGCTTACATTAGATGCACGGTACAAATGGGCATTCCTCCAATTGCAGCCATCATCTAATGTGTTGTTTATGGAAAACCAAACTAATGCCACTCCCATAGTAGTTTTGAAGGATGTATATATAACCATATAAGGGGCCAAGTTCATGGGGACTTTGAGGTATTAGCACTTGCATAAGAAGACAATTTTCCAGCCTTGCTTGGATTCCCTTGGTGTTATGTGAATAATGCTGACTTGAGATTTAATAAGGGGTATATCAACTTTGAGAACAAGGAGGAAAGGTTTGTGATACCTTTCACGTATGGGTTTTCTAGGTATCATCAAGTTAGGATTTCTCAGAGGATCAAGAAAAGACTACATTTACTATTGAATGGGCGTTTTTCCTATATTGTGATGCCTTTTGGACTAAAAACACATTTGTTGTATTCTCACGTATAGTTTTTCAGCCTTCAAAGATTTTATTCACAACTTTTTACAGGTTTATCTAGATGATTGACAAGAAATGGGCTTGTGAAATATCATTGTGACAATCTACGCTTAATGTTTAAACGATGTAGACATTTGAGTATCTCTTTGAACATCAAGAAGTGCATATTTTATAAACCATTTAGAATATTGTTAGGACATATAATCTGCAAGGAATGTTTGTTGGTTGATCCAACTAAGGTTGCATTCATTCTAGGCCTAGAGGCGCCTACTAGTCAAACTGAGAGTGTGCAGATTTTTAGGTCATACATTATATTATAGAAAATTCATCAAAGGGTATGCCAAGATTGTTGTACCCATTCAAAGTCAATTTTCCATCTCTTACCTTGTTTCTCCAAAAGGAATTCTTTCCAATCCTCCCGCATCCCACATAAATGTTGCCTCGACGCCTCGCATCAAGTAAATTGAACCTTTTACCTTTCTCTCTTGATTAATGTTCACAAGTTAAGCAACTACATAATTTATTCTCGAGAATTTGACAAACGTCATGCTAGTAAAGGTCACCCATGCTTTGGGCCTCACACTCGGTAAACCTTTCGGCAAGTGTTACTCCATGGAAACCAAGCAGGTACCATTAATAGGTCAGATTAAGGATGCGCAGTTCGCATTCGCAGCATTCCCAGAGAAAAAAGTTAAAATGACTATTCTCATAGCTGATATTCCAGCCGCCTATGGGATATTACTAGGGAGGAGTTTTTGTAGAGAATTTGGTGGAGAAATCCATATGACTGGCCCAAAGCTAGAATCCCTGTCAAAGGGGTAATGCAAACATTGGAACCTGAATCACAAAAGAAATATCTGGTCACTAACTCCGATGACCCCAAGGCCCAGATTCTCTTTGAATCATCAGGGATGGGGAATTACTTCTTATCCACTAACTCGATAAAATGGAGGTTCTCGTCTAGGAGGAAGACCTCAACAAGATATGGACACTGTAGTTTGATGGCAGTTGTGCAACAAGTGGGTACGAGGCTTGGGCCATTCTAATATCTTCTGAGGAGGAGATTTTCCTCTTTCTTTCAAATTGTAATTTTTCAATATAAACAACAATCTTTGAGTACAAATCTTTTCTACATGGTATGCAAGCTGAAATAGGAATTAAGAATTTGAAAGTACAAGGTGATGCCCGAGCTAATTGTCAATCAAGTGAAGGGCATATACCAAGTGAAGAATGACAGAACTTAGACACTACCACAATGTAGTATGGGATAACATCGAGGAGTTTGATGCTTTCTCAATCAAAGTAGTTCTACGGGCTCAGAATGACATGGCTGATTCTTTGGCTGCCTCATCCTCTCCTCTCTCATGCTCCCTCACCCATGGTTAAAAATAGGCACATATACCATTGAGGTAGTTTTCCACCCAAGTGTGCAAAATAATTCACAACACTGGTAGGTATTCAACGATGATAATCAGCTTATCACTTTCCTGAGAAAGCTAAAATTTCAAAGAGCTCCATTTTAATGGATCGACTTCTACGTGTGTGCGAGTCTCTCATAGGCCAAGCGCAGGAATCGACAGAAGATCAAGGCATATGTCAGCTCAAGGGAAATAAGATCCTGAAAGGTTTAGTTTCCCTGAATGATTATTTGATAAGCATGACCATTTTTTCAAGAAGAGGTGATAAGATGATCCCAACTCTTCTCCGAAACCGAATCTGTCAATTTGGGCACTATAGAACATCCTCGGTCTGTGAACATCGGGAAGTGTTGTACACCCAAGGAAAAAGGAAGTTTGTCAAATTATTGAAAAGATATATGGATGTATTGGCATGGTCTTATGCCAATCTAAAGTCATTTAAGCCTAAGGACATTCAGCATGACATCCCGCTAAAAGAAGACGTTAAGCCTTTTCATCAAAAGCAAAGGCACTACAACCCCAAGATATCAGGTACCATCTAGGAAAAAATATAAAAGATGTTTTGGATGCAAGAATAAATTTTCCAATTCATTATAGTACCTGGTCGCTAATATTTTACTGTGTGGAAGAATAATGGTGAAATACGCATATGTGTAGACTTTAACAACATAAAACCAAAGGCATCCTTAAAGAAAATTATCCACTACCCATAATGGATCAAGTTTTGTAGGCAGTAACTAGTTTAGAGATGTTGTCCATGCTTGATGGTTTCTCAGGCTACAATCAGATTGAGGTCACACTGAAGACCAATTCAAAATAGCATTCACCACTCCATGGGGCACCTTTTCCTACAGTAGGATGCCATTCACTTTAACCAATGTTGGTGCCACCTTCCAACGTGTGATGGACTTCGCATTCAAAGGTATGATGGGAAAGGTCATTTTAGTATACCTAGATGACTTAACCATGTTCTCTAAGAAATGAAGTGATCACTGTGATCATCTGGAGCAAGTCTTGATTAGATGCCGAGAACACAGAATTTCCCAAAACCCTAAGAAGTTAGTTTTTAGGGTCACCAAAGGAAAATTGCTAGGACACGTTGTCAGCAAAGAAGGCATGAAGATAGATGTCGAAAGAGTTAAGGCTATTCAGAGCCTTACCTTGCCCACAAGCAAGACCGGTGTTCATTCTTTCTTTAGAAAGGTGAATTTTCTTAGACACTTTATTCCTAATTCATCGAAAAGACTCGTCATATATCCAATATGATGAAAGGGTCATAAATATTCCAATGGAGTGAAGAAGGCAAGACATCATTCAAGGATATAAAATCCTCTGTTTCTCATGCACCCATCCTGGTATGTCCGGACTTCTCCAAGGATTTCATCATGTATAGTTATGCATCCGCGCATACTATATCGGCTATCTTAATGCACAAGAACTCTGAGGATGTTGAATCCCCTATTGCTTTCATGAGCTCTCCTCTGAAGCCTCATGAACTAAAGATGTCACATCTAGAAAAACATGCCTTCACCATGGTCAAAGTAGTCAAGAACTTCCGCTACTACATTCTGAATTCTCATACAGTAGTGTTTGTTCCAGACACGATAGTTAAGTCTATCCTAACCCAAAAGGAGTTAGGAATCCTACGAGGGAATTAGATCGTAAAGGTCCAAGAGTATGATTTAGACATCAAACCAACCAAGTTGGTAAGAGGTAAGGGCCTATGTCAGCTCATGGCTGAAAATAAAGACCCAGAGGCACCTAAAAAGTAAGTTGCTTGTGTTGATGAAGAAAAGTGAAACTGGAAAAATAGATTCTCTACCCATGGTCCTATTTGTTGTCACTAATGATGAATGGTATTTAGACATCACTTTTTTCTCACTTATGGAGAGTGTCTAGGCCACCTAACCACAAAATAAAAGTAGAGGTGAAGCTAAGGGCCACACGGTATGTCATTTGGGATGATGGGTTGTACAAGCACAAAATTGATGGCATCTTCCTACGATGTGTTGACAATGCGCAACAAGTAAAATTACTAGAAATCTTTCATGACTCATCCGGTGGTCATTTCTCCTCTTCCATCATAGCACATAAGATCATTTGGGCCAAGTACTACTAGGTAATGCTATTTCAAGATGCAGCCACCTGGGTAGCAAAATGTGAACTCTGCTAATAGTTTGTTGGAAAACCAAAATTGGTTGCATTTCCCCTCAGGCCCATCCTTATTGACGAACCATTCAAGTAATGGGGAATTGAATTTATTGGAGCACTCCATCCTCAATCGAGTGCTAGACATAGTTATGTCCTAACAATAATAGATTACTTCACCAAATGGGTGGAGGCCATACCTATCAAACATGCCACTTCTGAAGTTGTTTGTAACTTCATCAAGGAAAATATCATCGTGAGATTTGGCATTCCACACAAAATCATTGCTGACAATGCTTCCAACTTCTCTTCATGAGAAGTTATTGGTTTTTGCTATGGGTATGGAATAACTTTGGCTCATGCCTCTGATTACTATCCTCAGGGAAATGGTTAGGCAGAATCTAGAAATAAGAACTTGGTAACCATCATACAGAAGCTAGTTGATGAGAACCAATGATCCTGAACAAGTCATTATACAATGCCTTGTGGGTAGACCGTATTACTCGAAAGAGGTCCCTTGGCATGTCACCATTTCAAGTGTTATTTGGGATCGACACTTGAAGATCCCCATTTCGTAGAACTTCTTGCTCTACGCTTGGCTCGAGTAATCAAAGATGAAACTTTTTAAAAATCTCTCAAAAAGAGATTATGTATCTGATAGAACTTGAAGAAAAATGAGTAAAGGTGGTCAACAAGATCACCGAACATCAGAATCAAGTCAAGAGGTTATTCGACAAGAAAGCCAAGCAGAGAGATTTCCAAGTAGGGGATCTTGTCCTTCTATGGGATAAACGAAGAGAACCAAAAGGTATGCATGGGAAGTTTGAATCTCTTTGGAGAGGGCCATACAAGATTAAACAACTCAACAGAGAGAATAGTTATATCTCTCGTATTTGGACAAAATCGAGCTCCCACTTCCTATACAGGTGCAAACATCTCAAGATCTTCAGAAGTAGAGCTTTCTCTTCTTTGTATAATTTTCTTTTGTCGTGTTTTCTTTCTTGTGTTTATTCCTATTTGTTGTGTGTTCCCTTTCTTCCTTTTGGTCACCCTTGTTTTTGACTCCTGTAACCCAATGGATAGGCACATGAAGATATGGGATTCTCTACCCTTAAGTTTAACTTAAAGATAGTCCCTCTAGAAAGAGCTAGATGTTATCCTGTAAAACCGAAAATCAAGTTTTAAGAACTTAGCCATTTTCAGCCTTTTTGAGCTGGGTGCAAATATTGTTGTGACAACATCAAGAAAAGTGCACCCCTTTGGCACCCTAAAAGGCATGTCAACATGACAAGAGTTGCCCCTAAGGCACTAAGAGTTACATGCCAACGCATCCTCAAACCTACGCCAAAGAAACACGCTTAAGGCACAAAATTAATGTGTCGACAGATAAAAATGTGCGCCCCCTTTTCCCCTTGGCACTGAAAATTACATGTTGACACTTTCTTAAGTGTGCCATAAGTGCTGAAATCCCCATGTCGACACCTTTCCATCCATGCCAAAGGCACACCGCCTGCCATGTCGACACTTCACCAACCGCCAAAGGTGGTTGGTGGTGCAATAAATGCCAAGTTTTCTATATATAGGCACATTCAACCTGTCATTTTCATGAATTAAAAAAGAGAAAAGTCTTTCCTCTGCACTTGTTAGTTATCCTCATCAGCCTCACGTGTCATTCCTCATGCTTGTGGATCCCACATCTGTCCTTCATCATTATATATCCTAGTAAGTGGTTTCTACCCATCTTGTTGTTGTTTGTGGTTTTTATGTCAGGTTAGGTGATTAGGGTTGTATATCAATAACAATGAACCTAAAAAGAATTTAACAAACCAAATCAGCCTACTTGAAAACCCCTCTTCCCACTCCTTCCAGATCTACAAATCTGGAAGGCTCTGCCTCAGAATGAGCTCAAACCCATTTTTCCTCTACTCCCTGCCTTGCTAAAAACCTCTCCTCCTTGTCATTTGCCAAATCCAAATGCAAAATATAAGAAAAACCAAGAAATGAGGTAATCGGCCAAACTGTTAAAAAATTGTTAAACCTTCATGCACTATCTTTCCGTGTTGCATTCAACATAGTCACATCAGCACAATGCGAGACCCATGCAAGAGCATCCCTCCCGTGTGCTACCTAAGCAAGCACTTGGCCATTTTTCAAAAAGGCGCAGTGTTGGCGCAAGAACAATAACATCAACATTATATGTTGTGTAAACCAAACCCACGCCATGCACGTAAAACCCTTGCACTAACTTTCTATGTTACATATCCCGCAAGTGCACTAGCACACCTCAAGCACCTATAACAAATTTCACATCCATGCCTTGCGCACCCGAACGCGTGCAACACCAAGCAAGTTTACGCCTCGCCAAAACCTCTTAAGGTGTTGGCACCACTTCTTCCCCACCAACATCTACATGTTGGCTGATTCCTAAGTGCACCTGCCCACCTATTTAAGCCCCTGCAACATGCTATAAATCTGCGCCTTGCGCCTTAAGGCTTATAAATAGCTCATTTTTCATTTTGCAAGTTTTATTATGGATAACATGATGGTTGACATGGCTCTCCTGTGTTGGACCTCTCTAATTCTTCTTGCAGAGCAACAACCACCCTCGAGCTCACACATGTCTTCATCGAGCAAGAAGCCAACTAAATCTAAAGGAAAAGCTAAGTTGACAGAGCAAGAAATGAAATATAAATATCAGAGAGTCAGGATGCCTGACTCACTTGTAGAATGCTCTCTCGATATCAGAGACTCCGAGCTGGGCCACATAGACATGGATGATTTCTAGGCCAGAACCCAACAAGTTACCGGTAGCCCATGGATGGACAAGCTGGTGGGTAGTGGGCTACATTTTGCAGCAGGTCTTCCAGTAAGCGCTATCAATAATGAGTTCATCATGATAGTGGCCCATTGTTACAATAAAGACACAAGATGTGTCAAGACAAAGAGGGCAAGGTAGTCATTAACCTCACATCCCTAACACTTCAAGTCATGTTGGGCATTCCTCACCATAGCCAGTATGTGGCAGTAAGCCGAGAAGACTACATAAAGACTTGGACCGACAATGAGGACAAGTGCATGCAAATGATGAATGAGGTTTACCTAAAGAACAAAAAGGTAACGAGCAGATGGCCACAGACCATCCACCGCAGTGACTTCTCAGAGGAGCTAAGTGATACCATCACTTTCCTCAGCAGAGTATTCGGGCTTCTTGATGCCCACCACTTTCACAAATGGATGCTCAGGTACTTAGAGACCATAAGAAAGAATGTGCCTGAGCAACATTTTCAGCTAGGAGAGATTATCAGTGATACTATCTCACAGCAACTCCAATAGGTTTCAATGACTGGGAGATTCTATATGAACTCCTATGTCGTATATGTCACGCTACCTCAGAGAGAGAATATCCAGACTGATTCAAAGTGGGATATGGCCTCAGGTCAAGATATATGAGTACTACCGGGAGCTAAGGCTCGAGGCCAGTATCACCCAATTCAACAAGATCAACGATGCCTTTTTCTATGAGGTGATCTACCTAATGAGGCCAAACATGAGACATGGTCGGACCAACATGAGCGTGGTCACTACCACAAAGAAATGGGGGCTTTGTTTACACAATTCCCCACCTTCACCTATCTCAGAGTGGTAAACTTCTTGGGAGAACCCACAAGGTTACCAAGGTATGCGGGGCCCAAGCTGATCCTGCTGGAGCTATCAAGACAGCTAATCACCTATCACGAGAAGTGTATGAAAAGAAAGAAGGGTGGAACTCCTTTCCCCCTCACGGTTGGTAGATACACCTGCGCCTCATTGGGTAAAGCCCGGAAATGTTTGCAGAGCTGGAATTGCTCAACTGAAGCATAATTTCTGGCAAGGCCAACCTTCGACTACGGGCTTTCCTCCCCAAGGCAAAGATCGATCCCATCCATGTCCCAGAGATCGAAGACATATGGATAGACGTCAACCACGAAGTTGAAATCAGGTGAAAAGATCACTCCCCATTGCACTGGCAGAGATCATCCACTATGGAGTTTCCATCATCCCAAAATATTTCCAAGAAACTAATCAGGAAATTGATCAGGTTTACCTTGACACGGATGGGGATGATTGGCCATTCACAAGCATCGATAGGACCAAGGTGCCAAAGACCATAGAAGAAAGGGTCCAACCCACGCTGCAACGCACCGAACATTGGTGCAAAAAATGGTCTCATCTACCTTGGGGTGGATTTCACCACTTCCCCTTGGGAAGAGTGCCTCCCAAGCTAGATCACTTGCCAAAGGGAAAAGGAAAGGATGAAGTTGGAGAGTCAAGCCAAGCAGAGAAAGCTCCTGATAGCCCTCCTTCTACCTCAAAGAAAATAGTGGACTTAGTGTCCCCGGGTAAAGAAGAAGTGGTAGATGTTCCAATGGACACATCCACTCAGGATGTTGTCATAGCTACAACTATGGAGATGACCGCCTTTCCTCTTCTCCCCCCCCTCCTCCTTCCGCCCCTCAGTAACCACTCCTTTGGTTATGTCTTCTCCTCCGTCTTCTTCCCTTCCATCTCCCACCTCTTCCATCTTTTCCTCCCTTGCGGATCTGTCACCTGGTATTTCCTCTATCCAACTACAGATCCCTTCCATCTCCATGTCCTTCTCTTCCCCTGTAGTGACTCCGGGCCCTGCGAGCACTAGTGCATTGGACTCTTTATCCATGCCACCACCAAGTGTTTCCACTTTCTTCCCCGAGTCCACTCCAGTTGCTCCCCTTTCACCCCCCATTTCCTCTTCTTCTTCCGATCCCGATCCCCTAAGTCCTGGTTGGATCTCCGACCACCTGAGTCAACACAAGAGGAAAGTCCCCATTACAGCTATGGACTTCTCTGTCATTCCAACAAAGGGACCCAAGAAGAAAAAAGCATTAACTCACTTCTCAAAAGTGCCTCAGGAGAAAGGGTCATGGAGATAGCCTATCCAAATCCCATAAAGAAGAAAGAAGATCTGTCTCACATGACTTCACAAAGTGACTCAGTCACAATGGGAACATCATCCGAAAGCCTGCAAGGAGAAGCCTTGTCAGCTGTTGATGCCCTCTGCAAGAAGCTTCAAGAGGCCAAAGAGGAGAAGAGAATACTCAAAGAACAAAAAAACATCTCCTCCAAGCTTTGCAGAAGATGGGCAAAGCTCCTTCAACAACTACTACAGAACCTGTTCAAGCTCCCAGCCAAGAAAAAATAGATGAATACATAAAGATTGTTGAACAGGGTACAACTTGTGTCATCCTGATTGAGAAGATCCTCCAGGATGGTCAGATAATAATTGGTAAGTTCACGTTGCTGCATCAGGATATAACTCGAGGAAATAAAGAGCTACAAGCAGTAGCGAGCTCCCTTTCTAGGGAGTTGGATAATGCTAAGTTGTAGCAGGGAACATTCCAGACCATGGTCAACTATTCAACTGATGACCTATTAAAGGTCGGTCGTTATCGATCACCCATGGGCACATTATAAAGCTCTCACTGCTTTAGATTACCGGGTCGATCAAATGGAATTCATCCTGAAAGAATCGACAAATTCAAGGAAGAAGCCTTGGATGCGCTACACAACATGGAGAAAGTAGTTTCAAAAATGTCTCCTAGATTTCTCAAGCCATCCTATGAGTTGAGAGAAGCAGATGACACATTCCAACTCTTCAAGGGTATTGTCTCTCAAGGTCTAGCACAAGAGGTCACTTTCGATCGAGAGTCCATCAACAACCTCTTAGCCTACCATGATTTTATAGGCTCTTTGATCAATGCAAATGAAGAGTACGCTGATTTTCCCGACAAGCTCAAGAATGAGAAAGAGACTTGCGAGGTTATTCATGACCATTTCCAGGGTCCTGATCAATACCAACTTCAAAAGATAATCAGCAAGTTTGTAGAGTATCGGACAGTGCCACATTGACTCTCCTGAGCCTCAGCCAGAAGCTAAATTTGAGCCAAGAGATGATGATGAATAGCTTCCTCCGGGATGGATTTTCCATTTTTGTAAAATATTTAAAAGCATGTTGGCACACACGTGATGACATCATCCATGTTGCACCATGGGATGTTGCCATCCTAAAATTGCCCAAAAGTCAACTTTTGACTTTTAGATATTTTGTAGATATTTTGTAAATAAGTGGTTGGTTTCTTTTTGTCCTCTTTCTCCTCCTCCTTCTATAAATACTGGAATACTTGTTGTATTCTATGGTGTGGATAGTTTTGTATGAAAATTAGAAGTGAGGAGAGAAAGACTTTGTGCTTTCTTGTAACAAAAGAAAATATTAATACAAATATTGAGACTTTGTGCTGAATTTATGTGTTATGTGCATTAGATCTCTCTTAAGTTAGATCTATGTTTCTTTTCTATTAGATCTATCTCTACTTTTGTCATTTGTTCATCAGTATTGCTTTATTTGTTTATGTAAGTAAGTTTGGCTCTGTTTACTACCAGCCCAAAGCATAAACCTTCTGACCTTTCTATCTTGGAATTCATTTCTTTTCTCCCTTCAGATCTATCCTTCCTCCATTCCTTCTTTCCTACCTTTCTGTTCTTAGTCCGAACTACCTCTACTGGGATGAGATCCCAAACCCCCTAAAGGTAGAATACTGTAAGATTTACACAGGTTCCTACTTGGTAGAATAACAATAAACTAGTTTCACTTTGTTGTCTCAAAGAGGGGCTATGCCCTGCACATTGTTGGCCTGTTTCCCCATGATCTACCCATCCGACATATTTTCAAACCAATAGTTTTTGGCGACTCTACTGGGATCGAACTAAGGAAATAATAAAAAAACTAGTGAAAATCACTACCAGTTTGCAAATTTTAACCCTTTGTTAAAAACCAATTTTTTTGCAAAAGTGGTCCAAACTAAAAATTTTCTTAGTAGATCTATAGATCTGGACCAGTTAGAAACCTTTAGTTCACTGAGTTTTTATAAAAATCTGTATATTTCCATAGATCTGAGATTCTGATTTTTTACAATATTTTCAAAACCTTGCAAAAATCAGATCTAAGATCCAAAATCAGCTTACTAAAATTTACCCACCTTTTATCCCTACTAATCCTTGTCATAAAACCACAATCGGTTGTTTAAAAGGGATAAATTTAAGTATTTAGAAAAGTGCATGCTGCTGATTTTTTCTAGAAAAATCAGAAAATCAGCAAGTACAAACAAAAAGATTATTATAAATCTACTCCAAATTATTGCCGATCTGAGTAGATACACTGGCGGGTGAACCATTTACCCATAGTAGAAGAGCTCATGGAGAAGTTGATCCTATTTTTGATCTACTTCAGAGGCACAATTTCAGTATTACACCAAAGCATGATTCTCATCGCTGAGTTCAGCTGATCGGTCAGCAAGAAGTGCCTCACCTCCACGAAAGAACCGGTTTTCAAGGAGCTTCCACATCAATTTGTAAGTGCCTTGTTACTAAGTGAACCACACTCCCAGCTCGCGTCCTCTTTCCAGCTTTTCAAATGGCAGTACCATGGGGAAACACTATGGGTCCTCTTGCATTGCCACATCCAGTTCATGCACTCCCTCATGGAAATCGCAAGAATTTCCCAAGATTTGATGGGAGTGGAAATCAAAGCACGGATGCACATATATCTGCATTCATTATGTCATGCAACATCCTAGATGTGACCCATGAAGACGTGTCGGTACCTCTTTCTAGAGACCTTGCAAGGGCCTGCAGCAGAGTGGTTCCAACACTTGCCACCGGATCTATCACCAGTTGGGCCACATTACGAACTACATTTGAAGACAGGTATAAGCCTTCAGAAGACACATTTGCATTACTATCAAAGATTACTCACTTGAAGAAGGAGGCCAATGAAACCATGTGTGATTTTATCACCCATTTCAATTCACTGATTAACCATGTGCCACCTGCCATGTTGCCAACACCAGAAAATCAAAAGTGTTTCTTTGTGAACACCATGAGTTCAAGAGTAAGTTTCTTACTTTTACAAGAACAAATCACCACCTTGGTCCTCACTCAAGCTGCTGGCCATTCGGATAGAGGATAACCTACTTATATCTTGGTGAGTTAAAATGAGAGCCATCCAAATCAAAGGCTTCAACTCCTTCTCAAGCCACTTCATCAGATCCGGCATTCTAGAAGATGGCAAAATGACTTGCTCGCATTAAAGAAGCAATTAGCTCAAGCTTTGTCTAGCACTCAGTCCAGATATCCCACGAGGAACTTCACTCCCAACAATGCCCCTCAAAGGCCATTTTCCCACTGCTACTCCAAGGTTAGCACTTGAGGCCCCTCTAATTAATGCCTTGGTCGAGATCAAGAAGATGAGAAAATTTATGAAGAACCTTCGTCACAAGGCGAAGATGATCAAGATGTTGGTGAACCAACTGGTGACTCTACGATCGGGTATATGGAATTTGAAGATGAGGAATCTGATGAAGAGGAAGGTACCCAAGGGTATGCAAGTGGACAATCATATGCTATTTTCACCCGCTCACAAGGAAAAGAAGCAGAAGTTGCTGCTAAGATACAAAAGGAAAAGGCCATATTAAATATGCCTCCAACCATTGCTAAAAGAGGTAATCCCCTTCCTACTCAACCTCCTATCAAGCCTTTTGTGAAGAAATATTTTCCTCTTGTTTCTCCTCCAAATCAACCTCCCTCCAGTTCCATAAAGACCAGTACTACTCCTCTACCATCGTGAAATGAAGGACTCATTCCTTCATCAAGCACAAACCCTTGGTCGCATTCGACATAGTTGACCATGCCAAAAGGACCAAGATCCAGATGTCTGAAGCTGAGTACCTTCAGTCTAACCCCGAGCAACTTGTTAGATTAACCAAGTACATTCAAAGTCAAGCTACCATCTCTCACCCTGTTTCTCCAAAAGGAATTCTTTCCACTCCTCCTGCATCCCACATAAACGTTGCCTCGACGTCCACATCAGGTAAAATTGAACCTTTTTACCTTTCTCTCTTGATTAATGGTCACAAGTTAAGCAACTGCATAATTGATTCTGGAGCATCTGACAACGTCATGCCAGCAAAGGTCACCCATGCTTTGGGCCTCACACTCACTAAACCTTTCGGCAGGTGTTACTCCATGGAAACCAAGTAGGTACCATTAATAGGTCAGATCAAGGATGCGTAGTTCACATTCGCAGCATTCCCGGAGAAAAGAGTTAAAATGACTATTCTCGTAGCTGATATTCTAGCCACCTACGGGATATTACTAGGGAGGAGTTTTTGTAGAGAAGTTGGTGGAGAAATCCATATGGACTGGTCCAAAGCCAGAATCCCTATCAAAGGGTAATGCAGATGTTGGAACTTGAATCACAAAAGAAATATCTGTCACTAACTCCGATGATGACCCCAAGGCCCAGATTCTCTTCAATCATCAGGGATGGGGAATTACTTCTTATCCACCAACTCCGATAAAATGGAGGTTCTCATCCAGAGGAAGACCTCAACAAGATATGGACACTTGCATTTGATGGTAGTTGTGCAACAAGTGGGTGTGGTGCTGGGGCCATTCTAATATCTCCTGAGGAGGATTTTCCCTCTTTCTTTCAAATTGTAGTTTTTCAATACAAACAACACTGCTGAGTACGAATCTTTGCTACTTGGTATGCAAGCTGCAAAGGAAAAAGGAATTAAGAATTTGAAAGTACAAGGTGATGCTGAGCTAATTGTCAATCAAGTGAAAGGCATATACCAAGTGAAGAATGATAGGCTCAGACACTACCGCAATGTAGTGTGGGACAACATCAAGGAGTTTGACGCTTTCTCAATCAAAGTAGTTCCATGGGCTCAATGACATGGCTGATTCTTTGGTTGTCTCGCCTCTCTCATGCTCCCTCACCCAGGGTTAAAAATAGACACATATACCATTGAGGTAGTTTTCCACCCAAGTGTGCCAGATAATTCACAACACTGGTAGGTATTCAACGATGATAATCAACTTATCACTTTCCTAGAGAAAGCTGAAAATTTCAAAGAGCTCCATTTCGATGGATCGACTTCTGCCATGTGTCGTGAGTCTCTCACGGGCCAAGTGTAGGAATCAATAAGATCAAGGCATATGTCAACTCAAGGGAAATAAGATCCCGAAAGGTTTAGTTTCCCTGGAATGATTATTTGATAAGCATGACCGTTTTGTCAAGAAGAGGTGACAAGATGATCCCAACTCTTCTCCAGAAACCGAATCTATCAATTTGGGCACTACAGAACATCCTCGGTCATGAACATCGGGAAGTGTTGTACACCCGAGGAAAAGTGGAAATTTGTTCAAATTGCTGAAAAGATATATGGATGTATTGGCATGGTCTTATGCCGATCTAAAGTCATTTAAGCCTAAGACATTCAACATGACATACCACTAAAGAAGACGACATTAAGCCTTTTCGTCAAAAAGCAAAGGCACTACAACCCCAAGATCTCAGGTACCATCCAGGCCAAAATACAGAAGATGCTAGATGCAAGAATCATTTTTCCAATTCATCATAGTACCTGGGTCACTAATATTGTACCTGTGTGGAAGAAGAACGGTGAAATACACATATGCGTAGACTTTCGCAACCTGAACCAGGCATCCTTAAAAGACAATTATCCACTACCCATAATGGATCAAGTTCTGTAGGTAGTAACTAGTTTAGAGATGTTGTCCATGCTTGATGGTTTCTCGGGCTACAATCAGATTAAGGTCACACCTGAAGACCAATTCAAAACAACATTCACCACTCCATGGGGCACCTTCACCTACAACAAGATGTCCGTTTGGTTTAACCAATGCCGGTGCCACCTTCCAATGTGTGATGGACTTCACATTCAAAGGTATGATGGGAAAGGTCATCATAGTTTACCTAGATGACTTAACCATGTTCTCTAAGAAATGAAGTGATCACTGTGATCATCTGGAGCAAGTCTTGATTAGATGCCGAGAACACATGAATTTCCTTGAACCCTAAGAAGTCAGTTTTTAGGGTCACCAAAGGAAAATTGCTGGGACACATCATCAACAAAGAAGGCATGAAGATAGATGTCAAAAGAGTCAAGGCTATTTAGAGCCTTACCTTGCCCACAAGTAAGACCGGTGTTCATTCTTTCTTTCGAAAAGGTGAATTTTCTCAAACGCTTTGTTCCCGACTTCACCGAAAAGACTCATCATATATCCAATATGATGAAAGGGTCACAAATATTCCATGGAGTGAAGAAGGCAAGATGTCATTCAAGGATATAAAAGCCTCTATTGCTCATGCACCCATCCTTGGTATGTCTAGACTTCTCCAAGGATTTCATCATGTACAGTTATGCATCCACACATACTGTATCGGCTATCTTAATGCAGAAGAACTCTGAGGATGTTGAATCCCCTATTGCTTTCATGAGCTCTCCTCTAAAGCCTCATGAACTAAAGATGTCACAGCTAGAAAAACATGCCTTCACCATGGTCAAAGCAGTCAAGAACTTCCACTACTACATACTGAATTCTCATACAGTGGTGCTAGTTCCTGACACGACAGTTAAGTCTATCCTGACCCAACAGAGTTAGGAAGCCTACGAGGGAATTGGATCGCAAAGGTCCAAGAGTATGATCTAGACATCAAACCAACCAAGTTGGTAAGAGGTAAGGGCCTATGTCAGCTTATGGCTGAAAATAGGGACCTAGAAGCACCTGAGGAGCAAGTCAGCTCAGGTTGATGGAGAACAGGGTGAACTGAGAAAATGGATTCTCTACCTATGGTCCTATTTGTTGCAACTAATGATGAATGGTATTCAGACATCACTTTCTTTCTCACTTATGGAGAGTGCCCAACGCATCTAACCACAAAGGAAAAGTGAATGGTAAAGCTTAGGGCTGCACGGTATGTCATTTGGGATGACAGGTTTTACAAGCGTGACATTGATGGCATCTTCCTACGATGTGTTGACAAGCCGCAATAGGTAAAATTACTAGAAAGCTTTCATGACTCAACCTGTGGTGGTCATTTCTCCTCTTCATCATAGCACATAAGATCATTCGGGCCAGGTACTACTGCCAATGCTATTTCAGGATGCAGCCACCTGGGTAGTGAAATGTGAACTCTACCAACAGTTTGTTGGCAAACCAAAGTTGGCTGCATTTCCCCTTAGGCCCGTCATTATTGATGAACCATTCAGTAATGGGGAATTGACTTTATTGGAGCACTCCATCCCCAATCGAGTGCCGGACATAGTTATGTCCTAACAACAACATATTACTTCACCAAATGGGTGGAGGCCATACCTGTCAAACATGCCACTTCTGAAGTTGTTTGCAACTTCATCAAGGAAAATATCATCGTGAGATTTGGCATTCCACACAAAATCATTGTTTGACAAATGCTTCCAACTTCTCTTCATGAGAAGTTATTGGTTTTTTCTATGGATACAAAATAACTTTGGCTCATGCCTCTGATTACTATCCTCAGGGAAATGGTCAGAGCAGAATCTAGCAACAAGAACCTAGTAACCATCATACGGAAGCTAGTTGATGAAACCAATGATCCTGACACAAGTCATTATATGATGCTTTGTGGGCAGATCATATCACTCCAAAGAGATCTCTCGGCATGTCACCTTTTCAAGTATTATATGGGACCGATGCTAAGCATCCCTATTTCACGGAACTTCCTGCTCTCTGCTGCTTGGCAATGCAGCTATCAAGATGAAACTTTTCAGAGTTCTCTGGAAAAGAGAATTATGTACCTGACAGAACTTGAAGAGAAATGAGTAAAAGTGGTCGACAAGATCACCAAACATCAGAATCAAGTCAAGAGGTTGTTCGACAAGAAAGCCAAGCAGAGATATTTCCAAGTAGGGGATCTTGTCCTTCTATGGGATAAACAAAGAGAACCAAAAGGTATGCACGGGAAGTTTGACTCTCTTTGGAGAGGGCCATATAAGATTAAGCAACTCAATGGAGAGAATAGTTTCTATCTCTCATATCTGGATGGAACCGAGCTCCCGCTTCCCTATAGTGGGTAGCATCTCAAGATCTTCAGAAGTAGAGTTTTCTCTTCTTTGTACATTTTTTTTTGTTTTCTTTCGTGTGTTTTCTTCCTGTTTGTTGTGTGTTCCCTTTCTTTCCTTTTTGGTCACCCTTGTTTTTGACTCTCTGTAACCCAATGGATAGGCACATGAAAATATGGGATTCTCTACCCTTAAATTCTATTCAAAGATAGTCCCCAGAAAGAGCTAAATGTTATCCTATAAAATTGACAAGGGCAATTTACAGGTAACCATACCAAAATTTTGTTTTGGCCCCAAGGAAGTTTGACAACATTCAAAATGGCCTAAAATTCCCCTTCCGAAAATCAAGTTTTAAGAACTTAGCCATTTTCAGCCTTTTTGAGCTAGGAAATATTGTTGTGACAACATCAAGAAAAGTGCACCCTTTGGCACCCTAAAAGGCATGTCAACATGACAAGAGTTACACCCCTAAGGCACTAAGAGTTACATGCCAGCATCCTCAAACCTGCGCCAAAGAAATGCACTTAAGGCACAAAAATTAATGTGTCGATAGATAAAAATGTGCACCCCTTTTCCTCTTCACACTAAAAATTACATGTTGACACTTTCTTAAGTGCCCATAAGCACGCTGAAATCCCCATGTTGACACCTTTCTATCCGCGCCAAAGGTGCACCGCCTACCATGTCGACACTTCACCAACCACACAAAAGGTAAATGGTGGCGCAATAAATGCCGGGTTTTCTATATATAGGCCCATTCAACTTATCATTTTCACGAATTAAAAAATTTGTGAAAAGTTTTCCTCTACACATCGCTATCCTCATCACCTCACACGTGTCCATTCCTCATGCTTTTGGATCCCACATCTATCCTTCATCATTATATATCCTGGTAAGTGGTTTCTGCCCATCTTGTTGTTGTTTGTGGTTTTTATGTCAGGTTAGGTGATTAGGGTTGTATATCAATAACAATGAACCTAAAAAGAATTTAACAAACCAAATCAGCTTGCTGAAAACCCCTCTTCCCACTCCTTCCAGATCTACAAATCTGGAAGGCTCTACCTCAGAATGAGCTCAAACCCATTTTGCCTCTACTCCCTACCTTGCTGAAAACCTCTCCTCCTTGTCATTTGCCAAATCCAAATGCAAAATATAAGAAAAACCAAGAAATGAGGTAATCGGCCAAACTGTTAAAAAACTTTAAACCTTCGGCGCACTATCTTTCCATGTTGCATTCAACACAGTCACACCATAGGCACAATGCAGACCCATGCAACATAGCATCCCTCCCACGCGCTACCTAAGCAAGCACTTGGCCATTTCTCAAAAAGGCACAGGCGCTGGCGCAAGAACAATAACATCAACATTATATGTTGTGTAAACCAAACCCACGCCACGCACGTAAAACCCTTGGCGCACTAACTTTCTATGTTACATCTCCCACAAGTGCACCTGGCACACCTCAAGCACCTATAACAAATTTCACATCCACGCCTTGGCACACCCCAAACGCGTGC
The DNA here is from genome assembly GCA_018340775.1 of Taxus wallichiana var. yunnanensis. Lineage (NCBI taxonomy): Eukaryota > Viridiplantae > Streptophyta > Pinopsida > Cupressales > Taxaceae > Taxus > Taxus wallichiana. The sequence continues at coordinate 918,778,438 of CM031235.1, forward strand.
AACACCAAGCAAGTCTGTGCGCCCCACCAAAACCTCTTAAGGCGCTGGTGCCACTTCTTCCCCACCAACATCTACATGTTGGCTTGATTCCTAAGTGTGCCTTGCTATTTCAAGTCCCTCGCAACTTTGCTATAAATCTACGCCTTACACCTTAAGGCTTATAAATTGGTCATTTTTCATTTTACAAGTTTTAAACTATGGATAACATGATGGTTGACATGGCTCTCCTGTGTTAGACCTCTCTCGATTCTTCTTGCAGAGAAACAATCCACCCTCGAGCTCACACATGTCTTCGTCGAGCAAGAAGCCAACTAAATCTAAAGGAAAAGCTAAGTTAACAGAGCAAGAAATGAAATATAAATATCGTAGAGTCAGATGCCCGACTCACTTGTAGAATGCTCTCTCGATATCGAGACTCCAGCCGGGCCACATAGATATGGATGATTTCTGGGCCAGAACCCAACAAGTTACCGGTAGCCCATGGATGGACAAGTCGGTGGGTGGCGGGGCTACATTTTGCAGTAGGTCTTCCAGTAAGCGCTATCAATAATGAGTTCATCATGATAGTGGCCCGTTGTTACAATAAAGACACAAGATGTGTCAAGACAAAGAGGGCAAGGTGGTCATTAACCTCATAGCCCGACACTTTGAAGTCATGTTGGGCATTCCTCACCATAGCCAGTATGTGGCAGTAAGCCGAGAAGACTACATAAAGACTTGGACCAATAATGAGGACAAGTGCATGCAAATGATGAATGAGGTTTACCTGAAGAACAAAAAGGTAACGAGCAGATGGCCATAGACCATCCACCGTAGTGACTTCTCAGAGGAGCTAAGTGATACCATCACTTTCCTCAACAGAGTATTCAGGCTTCCTGATGCCCACCACTTTCACAAATGGATGCTCAGGTACTTAGAGACCATAAGCAAGAATGTGCCTGAGAAACGTTTTCAGCTAGGGAGAGATTATCAGTGATACTATCTCACAGCAACTCCAATAGGTTTCAACGACTGGGAGATTCTATATGAACTCCTATGTTGTATATATGTCGCTGCCTCAGAGAGAGAATATCCGGGACTGATTCAAAGTGGGATATGGCCTCAGGTCAAGATATATGAGTACTACCGGGAGCTAAGGCTCGAGGCCAGTATCACCCAATTCAACAAGATCAACGACACCTTTTTCTATGAGGTGATCTACCTAATGAGGCCAAACATGAGACATGGTCGGACCAGCATGAGCATGGTCACTACCACAAAGAAATGGGGGATTTGTTTACATAATTCCCCACCTTCACCTATCTCAAAGTAGTAAACTTCCTGGGAGAACCCACAAGGTTACCAAGGTATGCGGGCCCAAGCTGATCCTACTGGAGCTGTCAAGATAGCTAATCACCTATCACGAGAAGTGTATGAAAAGAAAGAAGGGTGGAACTCCTTTCCCCCTCACGGTTGGTAGATACACCTGCCCTCATTGGGTAAAGCCCAGGAAATGTTTGCAGAGCTGGAATTGCTCAACCTAAAGCATAATTTCCCGCAAGGCCAACCTTCGACTGCCGGGCTTGCCTCCCCAAGGCAAAAGATCGATCCCATCCATGTCCCAGAGATCAAGGACATATGGATAGATGTCAACCACGAAGTTGAAATCAAAAAAGGATCATTCCCGGCTGGCACTGGCAGAGATCATCCACTATGGAGTTGCCATCATCCCAAAAGATTTCCAAGAAACTGATCAAGAAATTGATCAGGTTTACCTTGACACGGATGGGGATGATTGGCCATTCGCAAGCATCGATAGGACCAAGGTGCCAAAGACCATAGAAGAAAGGGTCCAACCCACGCTGCAACACACCAAACATTGGTGCAAATGAAATGGTCTCATCTACCTTGGGGTGGATTTCACCACTTCCCCCTTGGGAAGAGCACCTCCCAAGCCAGATCACTTGCCAAAGGGAAAAGGAAAGGATGAAGTTGGAGAGTCAAGCAAGCAGGAGAAAGCTCCTGATAGCCCTCCTTCTACCTCAAAGCAAATAGTGGACTTAGTGTCCCCTGGGTAAAGAAGAAGTGGTAGATATTCCAACGGACACATCCACTTAGGATGTTGTCACAACTACAACTGTGGAGATGACCACCTTTCCCTCTTCTTCTCCCCCTCCTCCTCCCCCCTCAGGTAACCACTCCTTTGGTTATGTCTTCTCCTCCATCTTCTTCCCTTCCATCTCCCACCTCTTCCATATTTTCCTCCCTTGCGGATCTGTCACCTAGTATTTCCTCTATCCAACTACAGATCCCTTCCATCTCCATGTCCTTCTCTTCCCTGTAGTGACTCTAGGCCCTGCAAGCACTAGTGCATTGGACTCTTTATCCATGCCACCACCAAGTGTTTCCACTTTCTTCCCCGAGTCCACTCCAGTTTCTCCCCCTTTTTCCCCCCGTTTCCTCCTCTTCTTCCAATCCCGATCCCCTAAGTCCTGGTTGGATCTCCGACCACCTAAGTCAACATAAGAGGAAAGTCCCCATTGCAGCTATGGACTTCTCCATCATTCCGAAAAAGGGACCCAAGAAGAAAAAAGCATTAACTCACTTCTCAAAAAGTGCCTCAGGAGAAAGGGTCATGGAGATAGCCTATCCGGATCCCATAAAGAAGAAAGAAGATTTGTCTCCTACAGACTTCACAGTGACTCAGGTCACAATGGGAACATCATCCGAAAGCCTGCAAGGAGAAGCCTTGTCAGACTGTTGATGCCCTCTATAAAGAAGCTTCAAGAGGCCAAAGAGGAGAAGAGAATACTCAAAGAACAAAAAAACATCTCCTCCAAGCTTTGTAGAAGATGGGCAGAGCTCCTTCAACAACTACTGCAGAACCTGTTCAAGCTCCCAACCAAGAAAAAATAGATGAATACATAAAGATTGTTGAACAGGGTACAACTGTGTCATCCTGGATTGAGAAGATCCTCCAGGATGGTCAGATAATAATTGGTAAGTTCACGTTGCTGCATCAAGATATAACTCGAGGAAATAAAGAGCTACAAGTAGTAGCGAGCTCCCTTTCGGGAGTTGGATAATGCTAAGTTACAGCAGGGAACATTCCAAACCATGGTCAACTGTTCAGCTGACAACCTATTAAAGGTTGGTGTTATCGATCACCCATGGGCACATTATAAAGCTCTCACTACTTTAGATTACCGGGTCGATCAAATGGAATTCATCCTGGAAAGAATCGACAAATTCAAGGAAGAAGCCTTGGATGCACTACACAACATGGAGAAAGCAGTTTCAAAAATGTCTCCTAGATTGCTCAAGCCATCCTATGAGTTGAGAGAAGTAGATGACATGTTCCAACTCTTCAAGGGTATTGTCTCTCAAGGTCCGCAAAGAGGTCACTTTTGATCGAGAGTCCATCAACAACCTCTTAGCCTACCGTGATTTTATAGGCTCTTTGATCAATGCAAACGAAGAGTACGCTGATTTTCCCGACAAGCTCAAGAATGAGAAAGAGACTTGCGAGGTTATTCATGACCATTTCTAGGGTCTTGATCAATACCAACTTCAAAAGATAATCAGCAAGTTTGTAGAGTATCGGGCATAGTGCCACATTGACTCTCCTGAGCCTCAGCCAGAAGCTAAATTTGAGCCAAGAGACGATGATGAATAGCTTCCTCCGGATGGATTTTCCATTTTTGTAAAATATTTAAAAGCATGTTGACACACATGATGACATCATCCATGTTGCACCATGGGATGTTGCCATCCTAAAATTGCCCCAAAAGTCAACTTTTGACTTTTAGATATTTTGTAGATATTTTGTAAATAAGTGGTTGGTTTCTTTTTGTCCTCTTTCTCCTCCTCCTTCTATAAATACTAGAATACTTGTTGTATTCTAGGTGGACAATTTTGTATGAAAATTAGAAGTGAGGAGAGAAAGACTTTGTGCTTTCTTGTAATAGAAGAAAATATTAATACAAATATTGAGACTTTGTGTTGAATTTATGTGTTATGTGCATTAGATCTCTCTTAAGTTAGATCTATGTTTCTTTTTGTTAGATCTATCTCTACTTTTGTCATTTGTTCATCAGTATTGCTTTATTTGTTTATGTAAGTAAGTTTGGCTCTATTTACTACCAGCCCAAAACATAAACCTCTAACCTTTCTATCTTGGAATTCATTTCTTTTCTCCCTTCAGATCTATCCTTCCTCCATTTCTTCTTTCCTACCTTTTGTTCTTAGTCTTAACTTCCTCTCTATTAGGATGAGATCCCAAACCCCCTTAAGGTAGAATACTTAAGATTTGCACAGTTCTTGCTTGGTAGAATAAAATAAACAAATTCCACTTTGTTGTCTCAAAGACGGGCTATGCCTTGCACATTGGCCTATTTCCCCACGATCTACCCATCCAATGATTTTTCAAACCAGGGCACATATGTAGATGGGTAATCCTATTTCAAGAGTTTGACATCACAAAATGGTGAAGCTAGGAAAAGTAACTCTAGACCAGACCATTTATCTAGTATCAACTCAAGAGAGGAAGCACAAAAATTGAATAAAATATGCTAGATGCACATTTATATAGGTTATAACACGCACCCATGGAATTAGAAGACATTTTTGTCTTTCTACGAACTGGTATGGCACCAAAAGGAATGAAGGTATTAGAAAAGAAATAGCTTGCTATACATGTGGCACCATTTATGTTAATCAGTGGTGACCTCTATAAGTTAGCAGAGATGAAGTATCATGATGTTTTTATTAGAGCATGAGCACAAGGATATTATGGAAGAGGCCCATGGTGGTATTGCAGGAGGCCATTATGCAGGTGATGCACTACCCGGAAGATCCTACTTGTTGGATTATGGTGGGAGACATTATATAAAGACTGCAAAGATTATTGTAAGGTGTGTGATCATTGTCATCACCTAGGAAAACCATGGAAATGAGATGATATGCCTTTTAGACCAATTACTAGCATTGAACCGTTTGAGAAATGATCCATTGACTTTGTAGGACCTATTTCTCTATTCGTGCATAGGATTGGGTCACACTATATCATCACTTTCATGCAGATTATCTCACACATTAGACAAAAGTAGCACCTATGAAGGACTGTACATCAGCTAGGTTTCTATGAGAGAATGTTTTTACAAGATATGGATCTCCTTTAAGTTTGAAAAGTGATAGGGGCACACACTTTTTGAATGAGACAATCAAGATTCTATTAGATGAGTTTATGGTTGCACACCACAAAACCACACCCTACAATCCTTAGGAAAATGGAACTGTTGAGGCTTTCAACAAGATTTTGAGCTAGACTCGAATAAAATTTGTGATGTTGGAAGAAAGGATTGGGATGAAAAAGTTTCATTTGTTCTTTGGGTGTATAGAATAACTTATAAGAGATTGAAAAAGCCACACCATTTCAGTTAGTGTTTGGCACAAAAGCCATTCTCCTTATAGAATTTATGTTACCTTATTTGTGAATTGTGTGTGCTTTGGAGGTCTAGCTGATGAGAAAGATTTGGAAGAGTGTATTGAGAAGATGATTCAACATGATGAGTGAAGAGCCATAGCAAGATGGAGTCATAAGCGGGAAAAGGCTAGGTAGAAGCATGACATGAAAGAAACCTAAGGGATAAGAAGTTTGAGATTGGAAAAATGGTACTTATTTATGACTATAAGTTCTTGCACCATCCAGGCAAGCTCAAAGTACATTAGTTAGGGCCGTATGTCATCACTTATATACTTGAATCAGGTGCTTGCCAGTTAGAAGCACTTGATGGAACATGGCTACCCGATTACTTTAACGGGAGTAGGTTGAAGCCCTACTATAAATAAGTCTTCTTGGTGTTTGTAATAAGGCAGTATTTCCATTTAGAATAGGTTTCCATTATGTATTTCCTTCATTGTCACTATGCTTTGTCAATTTAGTTGTTGTTCTTGTGTAATAAGTGCACTTGCACGCATGAAGCTAATTACTATATGAAGCATGTTTATGCGCAGAGGACTGCACATACTGTTAGTGTGGGATGGTTGTAGTTATCTAGGTACAAGGCTGTGGGAATTAAAAGGTGAAAGGAATAAGCTACTACGGGTGTGCTTTAAGTCAAAAGAATATTGCTTCTCACAAGTGACCAAGGATGGATATGAATGAAATGACAGTATAACGCGAGGTAAGCGGTGGCCATGATAACTACCAATAGAAGGTACAAGGATGAGGTACTCACACACAAGGGTTCTTGAACAAGATAATTCTGTGACTAGAGGGTAGGGAGACATGCTAGAAGGTTATAGCTAGGGCATAAAGATGTACCATGTGGAATGAATGAATTTGGTCAATGAATGAGGGGATATTTACTAGGTGAAGGAGCAATAAATGCATCAAAATTTGAAAAATTATATAAAGATGGGATGTGGATTCATTTTTACCATTGCGACTAAGATAATTTGAGGAAAAACCTATGTGCGAAGAGCTGAGTAATCGGGTTAAGGTGTGAAGGGTGTGAAACCAAGCGTGACAAAAGTTCGTGTGAAAATAAGCTTGCATCCCCGGTGGTGAAGGGTTTGAGTGAAGAAGGGAGAAAAAGAAGATTTAGGGCAACAAATTTTCCACCTAGGGCATGATTGAATCAAGCTAGGGTTTGATTCGCAAGTTATAGATTTAAAGAGAAGATGTTTATAAGGTAAAAATGACACCTAAGAAGGTAGTTGCAGTAGTAGTAGTAAAAGGAAATAAGAAGGTATTCGTCAGGAAGAAAGAAATGAGGTCCAAAGAGCAATGAATGATGAAACATTGGAGGCCACATAGAAATACTATCAATGGTTAAGCAAAAGCGCGAGGCCCCGCAATAGCACAAGAACCACATAAGACTTGGCAAAAGAGCTTGGGAAGCTCATTGTGTAGAAGATGGATCTTCTAGAAGGAAGAATGACATCAATTTCCAGCATTGTGTTGGTTCTACAAAATGAAAAAGGAGAGATTGTGAGGGATGAGTTAGAATCCATTATTGTGGAAATTCCAGAGAAATCAGAATAAGCACTCACTGAATGACAAACCTTGGAGGCCAAAATAAAGGAGGAGTATCTAGAGTTGATCCTTCAAACTGATACAGAGGATGTTGCCTCTTAAAACATTCTTTATTCATATGCATTCTTTCTTATTCTTTTTGTTCCATATTATTTACTATAATTTTTGAAGATACCCATTGTCGGGGTGATAATACGATTAGTTAGGGGTAATGTTGATCAAAGAACACTTGACATAATTCACACAAGAAGTCTACATGAGAAAATAGGCCAAGTTTAAGGGCACGAATGGACAGGGGGCATAGCACGTGCATGGAGGGCAACTTCATCTTTTGGGAATCATCCAATTTTGAGCATGAAGACCTATTTTTAGAAGATGGCATGTGGAACACACCAATGATGTAGAGATGTGCATGCCATGCATTTTCTATCTTTAGTGGATTGGATCAAGTGTTTTGCATGGAGATGAGCTAGGAATAGGATTGTCACTTCAGTTAACTATAATAGGTCTATAGATAGCACACTTGCATGTATGGCTATGCCTATAAGTGGCACGTGGCTATTAATAGCATGTAACCTATTTCTAGAATAGATGAGAGGTGAAGGGAAATTCCCCACCCTATATATATGATGAGAATTACATAGTAGCATGGCATGAATAGAGAGAGATAGATAGAAACATATAGATAGGGGGATATATGACTGGATTACTATATCAATCCATGCGCACATTGTTATAGATTTCCATTATTGTAAGGAGCTTCTAGGTTTATTGATAGATGAAATATATTGGCTGAATCTAAGTGTCATTCATGTGTGTAATTGATTAGTGCATGTTATTGATTCAATCAAGATTACTGTTTAAACTTTTTTCTTTCATATATCTGAATGTAGCATGCATGGTAGAATGGTGGATTAGTTATGGACATATATGTTTCTTCCTTCATCATGCTAACATCCTGCTACAACAACCCTAAAGAGGACCTAGTACCTTTGCGCACTTCGGGTGAGCGCTCGATCTAGGGCGAGTGATGTTCCAAAGATGACTAGGGTGTTATCTTGTAAATTCTAGGCTACATCACCTCCAAATAAGAGTAATTGTGAGATTGATTATTCCAAAATATAGCTACTTAGAACATGATAGAACCAAGTATGCACATCGCACATCCAAATCAAATCAGGTTAATAGAGGGCCTAAAATTTTCTTACATCCAGAAAAGTTTACGAAACCTCCAATTCCTTTTAGATATATAAGCAACTAGCCACTTGTATAGCTCTATGGGAAAAATAGAAAATAATCTCTCATATAAGGAGTCATACATATTCTACTCAACCCACATGCATGAGTCAAACTCAGATCCATTGTTGAATCTCTAAGTGTATTCTTCTTCAAGATATACTCCCCACTCCTCAACACTTTCTAAGGTCAACTGGTACATCTTCATCATGCAACATCCTAGAAATAACTGAAAAAGAGGTCCCGATAATGGAACTAATGATGTAGCCTGAATTCACTATAAACAACCCAAGTGCGTTGGCATATCACTCATCCTTAGCTGAGAACTCACCCAAAGCACACAAATGCACCAGTCCCTCTTTAGAGTTGCTTGTACATAATGTTAGCATTATAGAGCACATGTATATTCAGATTCGTAACCAAGAGTAAATAGATCATAATGCATAAACCATATCTAGATCTTATAATGTATAAAGGATAAACTAAACAATAACTATAATAAGATTTACCACACAAAAATTAGTTTCAATCATGTCCAACACCATTATCCAGCCAATATGATCCATTTTATTAAATATTGTAAAACACATAATCTTCATACATTATACAGGTATCTTCATAAGTCATGCATGCAACAAGACCAACAACATAACTCTACAATAATTGACTCTCTCTTAACCATGAAAATAAATACATATATATATGGGTGGGGACTTTCCCTTCACCACCCATGCACTATCTCAAAATAGGCCACATGCTAATATTAGCCATGTGCCTTTACAAAAGGATGGAAAACATGCAAGTTCTCTAACAATAGACTTCCTATAGTTAACTCTGAGTATAAATCCTATTATTAACCTAAACTATACATAGTGCTTGACTAATGCTTGTTCCCAAAATACCCATGCATGGACCGCAAGTATTCATGTCTTTATGTGTTCAACACTAACTCCAAAAATATCCTTAAGAAAAAACACGGATAAGTCTTGATCATGGGTGCCAATCCATATTATAACTTTGCGCGCTCTTCAAGCACCCTACATTCGCATGCCCAACACTTAGCCCATTTTTCTCCATCCAAAAAACACCCATGGAGAAGTTGTAAAACTGAATATGAGAAGAATATATTGTGTGTAAATTTCCAAGAAAAAGGACATATAGCAAGATACTTCTTATAGGAACCAAATAAGTCAGTATTGGAAAGAAGAGGACTCAAGAGGAAAGAACTAGGTTGTATGCTTCAACTATCGTGGAAAGGGCATTTTTCCATATATTTTCATGAATCACCTAGATATAGCTACAAGAGGCATGACAAAAATATATTCGGAGGAAAGAAAAACTCTAAGCGTGAGACCAAGTCATCCATGTTTGAGAAAGATGTTGGAAAGAAGAAAGCAAAATGGATATACAAGGTCAAGGAAGAAAATTCAGAGGTTGAAATAGAAAGAATGATAAGAAGATAGCATGGGAAGATGACATGGAGAGACAACTATCAATAACAATCATGGGAGAATATAGCACAAAAAGACATCAGGAAGTGATGACAAAGGAAAGAAGAAGGAAAATCATTCTAATGAAAAGAATGAATAATTTCTTCCATGAGAAGTGTTAGAGTAGGTGTATGAATTACAACATGTATACCTATCAGAATTCATCAAAATATGAGAGCTCAGGTGATGTGATGGTCACACTAAGGAATGAATTTAAGAAAATTATCAAGGAAGGAAATAATTGGTTCATCATGTTGTTTTGATGACTTTCTTTTGTTTTGAGGTGATATGATAAGATGGTATGTCTTCTCTAGGCTTCTATAAGACATGTACTAAATAAAAGAACCATGGTAGTAGGATCTCAAAGAATAAGTTTTCATGAGTAGGTATTGTCCCAAGGTTTCAAAATTGTGCAAGAGTATCAAATTCAAGAGGTATTTTAACAAACCCTTCATAAGGTCATAAAAATAAAGTTTTCACAAGAATATGAGATGTAAAAGAGTGACCAAAGTATGTGTTGAACTGTGTCTATAAGAAATCCATCAAGTTCTCGATCTCGAGATATCTATCTAGTCCTTTATGTCCAACCTAAGTGTCTAAAGGGTAGAGTCTTTATGAGCTTGTGTAGTTGTAAAACCCACTATGAGTGTGTCTTGTTAAGATGTATCATGTTAGTACAAATTTCAAATAATGTATAAAGGTGTAAGTATCAGAACTCCTAATCAAGCATTTAAGTCAACTCAACTTGTCAAATCTAAGTATCAACATTCAATTGAGTTGAAATATTTGTAATAATAAAGTTTTGGAATCATGAATGGAATGATCTATCAAAATAACTATCAAATTCATTTCAAGTTTGATCTGAGTAAAAATTGAAAGACATTTAATGATAGCTCCATACTAAGGTTTATCCAAGTTAATAAGGAATTGAGGAGCCTGAAACAAGTAATTGAGCAACCCATTTGTGGTTGAATGCAAGGTTGTAGTGGTTTCAAGGAAGTTCCCTACAATATGTGAATGTCATAATTTACAAGCAAGTATTTAGGAGGTACAGGTGGTAAAAGTATCAAGTACATGTGGTAAAAAGGAACTCCTCGTGGAAGGAGGAGAGGAAAAATGTAAGAAGGGAGGAACTATATTTTTATGATTTCATATGAAGAACTTTGTTTTCCTTTACAATGGTGACTGTGATCCTTCACAAGGATGGTATGTATGGTTTTATATACTTTTTATTTGATAAAATTTTTATTAAGTACAAAATAATGGCTTAATTACAGTGAGTTAGTGTGAAGACTGGTATGACAAGCTGAGTTTATCTTAGAAGTCAAGATAATAACTATGTGTGCAAGATAATGGGACTATGTCTAACCTGTTTGGATATGATAATGACTTGTTTCTTAACATTTTGACACCCTTCGATGAAAAAGAACGTAGTAAATGATAGGTGAAGTGGCTTTGTAAGGGTATAAGGGTGACATGTTTGATATTATCCCCTAAATTGTAAGAAATCTAAAACTTATCATGTAGTTATACATGCAAGAACAAAGCTGTGGCGGCAGTATTTGTAGTGATATTTTGTGGAAGGAGATTATTTTTTAGATAAAAGGATGAAGCTTTATCTCAAGTACCTATACATGATTTCACTATGATTAGACTGTATCAATGGATTTAGGTAAACCAAAGATACTAAAGGACTCCAACTAAGATTATGCATGCCAATGGACTGAGGTATTACCAAGAAAGTTTTGTAAAGTGCTTGCTAAGGGAGGTATTTCTTAATTCCATCATTGGTAGACCATCATCCTAGCATGATGAAGTCACATTTCCATAAGGGGCTCAATACTTAGTGTGATTGGGAGGAAGAGGCATTAAAGTTGTGACAAGAGATGTACACCTACAAGTTGAGGTAAAGGACTGAGAACTTTATTTGATATGGATGGACTCCACAAGCTTGACTGATAAATTTATCATCAAGGTTAGTTTACTAAAACCCTACAGTACCAATTTAATGCATTGAAATAGAGTAAAACAAAATTTATAAATATTCTTGTCTTCTCAGGCTCCTAAGGAGGGTTTTGTGAATGAATAGCTAGGGTTTGTCATTTGAAGACTCAAACCAAGAAATTTCATCTCAAAAATCTGAATAAATCATCTTCACGGACTCTAGGAAGGGATTATGAAGGATTTTTAATATTTTTTGGAATACTTCAATCTCCTTGACATTTTGGTATAAGGTTGTTAATCACAGTCCCAGGCCTAAAGGAAAGAACATATTTACAAAGGAAGTATAATTTATCCTAGTCCTCCATTTATGATACTTATCAGACATGAATAACCCATTAATGGATAGTCTAATATGAAATTTAGTGTTTGAAGCCTCCTATAAAGAGATATGTGAAGGAAATGCAATAAACTATGGCTAGTACGACCTAACAAAGATAGATAGAAGAAGGATAGAAAGATTGATCACTTATCGGGGTTAATTAATGAAATTTAGGGTACCTCTTGAGAAGATTAAGGGTTCTCGAAACAATCAATTGATTTTCATGGTTAAGGTTAGATCATTCCCCTCATGAGCATACTAGAGAACTATGGTCTAGATAGCACAAGGAAGACATTTTTGAGCTAGTCCAATGAAGTTTGGTAACTATTCCTTTTTAAACCAATCTAACACTCGGTTCAATAATTTTTAAGCCATTGGAACATGGGAACCAAGATTAAGAGAGTCCCATTCCTACAATTTAGGCCAAGAGTCAATTGTTAGGATTGGAATTGGTTAAAGATGGATCAAGATAGAAAATTTTGAGTAAGATAATTAAGTTGTGATGAATTGATGCTTTAGGACTTGACTCATAGTAGAATTCATGTGGGAAGGAGAGGTGAAATGTGGTATAATCATAGTGTGAATTAAAGAAACCAAAAATCAAGACCTTGTTACGTTGTGGATGCTTGAACTAATAAGACAAGATAAAGAACAATTTGGAGGAGGTAAGGAGTAGATGAAGTGTATGGATATGATATCAATTTAGTTGAGTTTATACAGAAAAATAGAGCATATAGGTAGGGTACAAGGCATAATGATGGAGATTTAGAACCAAGGAGAAAGAAGTTATATGTTTGAGAAAGAAATTAGTACAGGGAACTTGAAAATCAAGTCAAGAAGACATGAGTAAAGAGGAGTAGTATGATGTTGGATATGAAAGGACAACTCGATACAGTGAATGTATGATTACCTACAATGGGATAGATCATTATTTCATATAGAATCTATTTTGGGTTTGTAAATAATCCTATTGTAGAAAATTTGGGGTGAAGGAAGTGGTTCGAAATCTTATTGTAGCTTTAGACACACAAAGGATAAAAGACTCCCGAGGGGAGCACTATGAGCTTGTTTTTGAGCATGGTGAAGTGAGATATTTGAATATGAAGAGAACAAGTCATGGGGAACACTAAATCTAATTGGAAGAAATCTAGGCATTTATTCAAGTTACAAGTGGTAAGACAACAATGTTAATCCAAGGGGGATTTTTAAGGTAAGTATGTGCTTTGTAAATTATTATCTACTTATTTTTTTCCATGTTACATTTCATGACCCTTTGTCATAGATGTCAAAGTGGAAGAGAGTGCTAGTGTGTGTTTTCCATCAAATATTTTCTAAGTTGTTGCCATCAATGATAAAGGGGGATATTGTTGAACCATGGTGCGTTAGTGTTGTCGCTGATGTCAAGTGGAAGTGAAGGAAATGTTGTGAATGGTTAAGTGAAGCTTAATCAAAGGAGTGAAGGTTGATTAGTAGTTCCTTCTTAGTGATAGTTGGAGCTCACAAAGAGGTTTCAGGGTGATTTTAGGATGGTTTCAGGTTGTTGTAAGCTTGGTTAGTAATGAAGGAACCCACTGAAGGCATGTATATGGTTAAAAATTTTAGAACATATGTTATATAGGTCATACATGATGTTAATAGCATGGGAAAGAGATCTTGGAGTGAGTAACATGTCAAATGCTTGGAGTAATAGTTGTAACTGGCTCATTTAGGCCTAGTTCTAGAGCCTAAAGAGGTGTAAGAGCTCATTTTGGGGCATGAAAAGACCAATTAATAATGGGAATATCCTAGGAACATTTCCTAGGGCATGTATGAGCATCCAAAAGACTTATTTTAGCTCTTGGAGGAAAAATTCAAAAGTTCACCAAAATTGACCTTAAGGAATTGTAGTGTATACTGAGCTAAATAATATAGGTCTAAGTTTTATAGTCAAATATATGGATAACCATGTAGAGTGAGGAGTATCTTATAGTTCTTCATGCCAAATTTCATAAATTTTTGAAGAGGTATGTGAAAGTTATGCAAGTTTTCTTAAAACTGGTTTCTTTAGGAATACAAATAGAACACCCTAGCTTATTAGTAGTCAAACCAAATTATTGAGAATTCTTTGGAAAAATAATAGAAGGAATTTTTTAAGATAACTCTAATCCTGAATTTTCGTGTGATATGTTTGAGGGAACTAGTTGAAAAACAAAGAAGTTATGAGCATTTTTAAGACAAGGTCTTTCTCCTTCCGACTTGCTTCATGGAGCTACAGACACAAAATATGTTGTGTTGAGTTCAAATGACTTTTGAAAATTTTGTAATCACTCATGGGTGTGGTAAAATACCTCTAGATAGAATGGGATCATTCTTTCTAAGCCATACTATTGGTGAAATAATTTTTCAAGTGGGAAAATTAGTGGACTCTCACCAATAATGTGCGGGATTGAGTCCCTATGCTTGAATGGGGAAGCTCCATTTATTGAACACAAGGAAATGAAAAATAATAAAATTATTTTCAAGGTGGCCCAAAGTCCGGGGATTACACAGAGTACTTCCCTAAACCAAGGTGGTAGTTGTTTGTATTCAATATAAGAGAAGAAAATTATTTAGTTAGAGAGATAGGAGAGAAAACTGAGAAAGGGATATCAATCAACAAATAGAATAGCATAATTTGTTGCATCAAAAAAAGAACATTTCACTTACATAAATTAGAAGAAACTAATTAAAAATAAATAGGAACAATCAATAAGAAACATAAATTCTTATTGCATCATGTTGCACAAATTACAATGCTCTTGAAGTACAAGTTGAGAGGGATATAGAATAGTAGTAGATGAGGAACAAAGGAAATGAAGGAATTTACTTCTAGAAAGATAGTGAGAGATAGTAAAAAGTATTAACCATTTCCAAAAATGAGGGCTCCATTCATATTTATAGTGCTAAGACTAACTTTTCATCTCCCCCACATGACCTTTCACCTTCCTTCATGACTATTGACTTTTAATCTTCTGACCTTTGGTGTTCCTTCACCACTGTGACCTTTCAAATTCCTGACCTTTGGTGTTCCATTTTTCACACCTAAATACCTTATTATTCTTTTACATCGCTATTTTTTCTTGCTTCACCATCAAAAATTCTTCTTATTCCCGAGAATCATCAAAAACTTGATCCGGGTGTCATCAAAATATTTATGTTCCCGTAGGTCATCAAAATATTACTCCCAAACATCATTAGAATCTTCCTATTCTCGGCTGGAATCAAAATATTTTCTTGACTACTAATACATCCATTTTTTACCATCCAGTAACACATTTTTCATGTTCCCGGATGGTAACACATTCTTGTTCTCGGTCGGTAACACATTGGTGTCACAAGATAAAACTTTGTTTCTTCATTTCGGATCAAAATTTAATGACATTTGTCATATAATATATGAAAAATGATTGAAAATGGACAATTAATCCAATGTGAATATCTATAAGTCTTGAAAATGAATTATTAGTCATGTTTTACCCATATTTCCACTATTACCTTGAGGTGTGTGCCACTAAAATGAGTGATAGGAATATTTTATGATCACCAAAAATTATCACATCATATGGGATAAGAATTACACTAAATATAATTTAATTTGATATTTTTTAAACTCTAAAATATTCATGAGGATTCTAAAAACTTTCGTGTAAGTTACAACTTGTATGAGGACCTTTTATTGCACCGTCGATGATTTTCCACCTCTCAATATTCCCAATATACTTCTTGATGATTCCAACATGAAGTAGGATATTTTATCTCTCAATTTCTAGGGGTATCATCTTATAAATCTTTACAATTCTCTTGAAACTCTTCAAACAAGGTGACTAGATTTTTTAGAACATGCATTTCCCAATACCTTCTCATAAAGACCCTTCTTTTGTATAACTTGTTCCTAAACCTTGATTTTCTTCTAGAACTTTCCTAAACAACCTCAAATGATCACATATCTCTTTCATACATTTCTTAGAGGCATTATATAATCTTGGGACATCTTTGGGAGGTGCTCAGTAGCTGCAAGAAGTTTAAAAATAGCCCTTTTAGGCCTCCAGGAGTAACTCCTTCCAAGGGAATCATAATAATCTCATGAATTATTTTCCATAGAATTACCTGCACATGAAAAAAACCTTTAAAATCTAGTTAGCACATCCCTCTCTATCATGATGTGGTTTAAATAGTCGAGATTAGTTAGAGGGTAGGTTCACATTACTTAATTTAGGGATCTTTTGAGTGTGGACTGGATTGTCATGGCCAAATTTTTTAACTTTTTATGCTATACATTTAGAATGACAACAATTGGCTCTATCTTGGGGAGTTGTCTTAGATTGAACAAAGTGAAGATGAGGCAAGTAGGAATCCCAAAATCTCAAGACACAAAAGCACCAGTGCCTTATCCATTGGGGTATAGGAGTCATTGTAAAACAAGTGTGGATATAACATAACTTTCTTTATTGAAAACAACACAAGACAAAAGTGAACACATGATAGAAAGGGAAACACCCAACATAAAGAGAAACACACACACACACACACATACACCTTAACCTATGGTACATGCGGGGGACAACCCACTTTCACTTTGTTTGTATAATTTCAAATATTTCCCACTGCGAGGAAATTCCAAGTGAGTGTCATCCAGATAAGATAGTTGGAAATTATTCTCTCCACATGTGTCCCATATCTGAAATGGGCCAAGCCATAGTGAATCAAAATTTCCATGGCTTCCTTTTGGTTCTCTCCTCTTATCCCATAGTAGGACAAGATCACCAATCTAAAATTTCTCTTCTTTGCCTTCTTATCAAAAAATTTCTTTACTTTCAATTGATGATCCTTTATCCGATCAACCACCAACACCCTATCTTCACATAGCTTCTCCAAGTACAAAATCCTTTTATCAAGTGAGTCTTGGAACTCACCATCTTCCACTACTTTGATCAGTTGTAATGTTGGTAACTCTATAGTGATTGGAACTTTTGCATTTATTCCATATAGGAGTTAGAATGGAGACATACCAATGGCTCTTTTTGAGTGATCCGATCATCCCATAATGCATCATATAGCTTCTTGTGCCAATTTCTCTAATTCTGATCTATGATCTTCCTCACAATTGTCACAAGATTCTTATTACTAGATTCTACTTGACCATTCCCCTGAGGGTAATAGTCAAATATGTGAGCTAAGGATATTTTGTATCCATAGTAGAACTTAGTTAATTCCATAGAAGAGAAATAAGTGGCATTATCAACAACTATCTTCTATGGAATTCCAAAATGGACAATAATATTTTCTTTGATGAAGTTACATATCGTTTCCAAATTTGATTGCTTGAATGGTATGGCCTCCACCCACTTAGTGAAGTAGTCCGTTTTTGTGAGCATGAAGATATGACCTACACTAGAATGAGGATTAAGAGTACCAATGAAGTATAGACCCCATTGTTGGAAAGGATATTCAATCACCACTAGTTTGAGCAGAAGTGCAGTGAGTTTTGGTCTTCCCACAAACTATTGGCAAGGCTCACATTTAGATACCCATTTCTAAGCATCTTGAAAGAGAGTAGGCCAATAGTACCTCCCTCAAAGGATCTTGTGTGTAATGACCATGGTAGAGAAATTTCCACCACAAGATTGGTCATGATATGTTTTTAGTAAATACTCTTGTTGCTCTTTGTCAACAAACCTTAAGAAACATCCATCAAGGGATCTCTTATACAATACATGATTCCAAATCACATACCTTGCAGCTTTGAGCTTGAGATTCCTTCTTTGCTTGTAATCCATATGCTTCGACAATCACCATACGTGAGGAAGTAAGCAATATCATTGTACCACTCATTGGTAGTATTTACAAAGAGTACTTGGGGCAGGTCCTTACTTACGCATCTGTAAAAATGACATTATTTGTCTTCATATTTATTCATGAGAGACTCATCTTCAGCTATCAACCTGCATAACCCATTACCTCTAACTAGATTAGATGGCCTTATCTCCAGGTCATACTCTTGAATATTTAACACCCAGTTTCCTCTTTTTTCTCCAAGATCTTGTTGAGTCAAGATAGACTTTATAGATGATCTAGGAACCATCACAATGGTGTGAGAGTGTAGGATGTAGAATATGAAATTATTGATTGCTTTGACCACCACATAAGTGTGTTTTTCTATGGAAGAGTATTTGAGCTCATGATTCTTCAATGGGAATCTCATGAAGGCAATAGGAGACTCAATCCCTTCCTCATTCTTCTGAACTAAAATAGTTGAAATAGTGTGCTCAAATGCATAACAATACACAATGAAATATTTATTGAAATCAGGACATACCAGGGTTGGAGCTTTGGCTATGGCCTTCTTGATATTCTTGAAAGATTATTTTCCTTCCTTACTCCACTTGAAACTCTCTTGGGGCTTCATCATTTTTTTAATATGCTTGGTCAACTCGAAAAAGCATAAACAAAGTGGTGAAGGAAATTGACCTTACAAAATAATGAATGAACCCCCTTTTTCTTATGGGAAAGGAGAGGTTTTGAATGACTT
Source organism: Taxus wallichiana var. yunnanensis (assembly GCA_018340775.1). Taxonomy (NCBI): domain Eukaryota; kingdom Viridiplantae; phylum Streptophyta; class Pinopsida; order Cupressales; family Taxaceae; genus Taxus; species Taxus wallichiana. Next base: position 918,797,052 of record CM031235.1, read on the forward strand.
GTACTCTTTCTAGATCAATATTTGTTCCCTCCTTGTTCAAAATATGTCCTAAGAGATTTCCTTTAGTCACTCCAAATATTGAATTTTTTGGATTCAATGATATGTCATGTTCTCGACACCTTAGCAAAACTTGTTCAAGGTGTATCAAATGTTCCTTTCTCTTTTAGAGAAGACTGTGAGATCATCTAGATAAATGATAATACATTTTTCTTCAAATACTTGAAAGCCAAGTCCATTTCTCTTTGAAATGTGGCCCCATTATTAATGAGATAAAGCACCATCTTCTTGTAGGAAAAGGTTCCCCATGGAGTCATAAAAGAATTCTTATATTGATCTTCTTGAGAAACTTCAATTTGATTATAGCCAAAGAATCCATCCAGAATGGAAAGCATTTCTAAACCTATAATTCTTATAAAATTTGATCCATGATTGGAACTGGATAATAGTGTAATGTTCCTTTTTCCAAACTAGCAGATTAAATAGGATCTTTCGCCATTCATTCTCCATGGTTCGGAAGAAGAATGCAAGGAGATAGCTAACTATATGTTTTTATTATTTACTAGTATGTTTTTAGGGTTCACAGGTAAAAAGTATGGGTCAGCCATGATAAAGAGAAAATAATACTAAAGGGGTTAGGCAATGCATAATAAATGGACATAAGATAAAGGTCATGTATTTTTAGTTTCGGTGTCACCATTAGAAATAGTATAAACAGGGGTTGGAGGGTTCATTTTTAAGCATGAACTTTCATTTTAAAATCTAATTTTGAGAGAGATCTCTCATTTTTTTCCACTTGGGATAAAAATACCTTATGAGGTTTATTGTGAGGAATGAAAACCTATCACTTTTGACTTAAAATAATTCATATTTAAATAATATTATTTTACTAAAGATTTTTGGTGCCAATTCCAATTTTTCTAGTTTATTCTATCATTTCAAATTGAATGTGATTGAAATATGAGTTATTAAGTACAAATAACATTCATTCGAATTATTAAATCAAGTCGCCATACTTTAAGAAGTTCAAATCTGCATTTGAGGCACTAATTAAGGTAAATCAAACACTTTTTTATCTTTGTGATTTCCCAATTTGAAATAACATTTCCAAGAATTTGATTTTGGCAAAACTCAATTCGATTTGTCCTTGTTTCATTTGCAAAATCATTAATAATCATTTGATAAATATTGGTGATTTTTTTCTCTTTTATGAAGAAATTAAACCGCTTTAATTAATTTTAAGTCTACCGCAAATAATTTCTAGGATTCTCGGAAATTTCATTAAAACCCTTAAAAAGGGTTATTATAAATTGTCCTTTAGAGAAGCTTGGTTCAAATTCTAAAAGTCTACACAAATCCTTATTTCTCCATTTTTATTCCAGACAAGGATAATATTTACCACCCATGTAGAGTGATGGATTGGAAAAATGATCCTTACATTCAACATTTTCAACACTTCCTCTCGATTGTTCTAGAAATCTTTGGATTATATTGTCTTTGCTTTTTCTAGAATGGCTTTTCTTCAAACTTGAGTGGTATTGTGTGTTGCATCTCTTTCGGTTTGAAATATTTCAGTTCATCATAAGAGTATGCCAATACATCTGAATAATTTTTCAATAATGAAACAAAGCTTCTCTTTTCCTCTAGTGAGAAACATTTCCCTATATTCACAAACTGGGGTTTCTTCTCTATTCCAAATATTTACCTTCTCAAAATCAGCAAGTACTCTTGGGAGATTCCTTATCTTTATCTTTCACATATCTATCATGCCTATCAAACAATTCTTCAAGTGAGACTAGGACCTTAGGAATCTTATTACCTTTCAGCATGAGCACTCCATCAGAATCAACCTCTTAAACTTCACCTTTTTCTTCTTCTAAATTCAACTCCCTATGATGGTTCTTGCTTCCTTCAAAGAAGAGGCTATTGAAATTATCTCTCTATTCTAAGAAGGCCAAGAGCTGATTGTCATCATTGAAAAATTTCCAGTGATTTACATTATCAGGCACACTAGGTTTGAAAACCATCTCTATAGAATATTTCTCTTTATCAAAAGAGGGTGTGGAATCATCAAAGAACCTGACACAACAAGAGAATCAACCTTTTCATTTTGTTCATGAGGAACAACTTGTATAGAGAAATCATCAAAGGATTCAATGCAATCCCATACTCTATTCCTGTAATTTTTAGCCGTGAATTCTTCACTTGGTACTGATTCCGAACTTGTTTCACAATTACCTCTACATCTCCTAGGCATCTCAATTATTTTATTCCCATGGACTCAGCTATATCCATGCCTAAGAGAAGGGCTTCATATTCTGCAATATTGTTTTTATTTTCAAATTGGAGCTTGAAAGCAAAAGGAAACAACTCACCTGATGGGGAAATAAAAACCACACCAACTCTAGAACCTGAACTGCAATGAATTCCATAAAACTCCATAGTCCATAGTTTGTCTTCATCTTCTTCTGATATAAGAGGCACATCATCATTTCCTCTAGAAGTCATGAAGTAATTCCCATGTCTCATTATCTTGATAAAGAATATCTACCCTAGGATCTTCTAATTTTTACACTGTATATTTCATTTTTCTCATTGGAAGCAAATTTTTCATTTGGCCCTTAACTAGAATAATTGTTGAAGACTAGTCCATCTGAATTTATCCTCCCAAATATCTACAAAATCTTCTACTCAACAACATCCCGTATGAGGCCAAAATGTCTGCTACTAGGATAGTCAATAACACTTTATTCTTAGGGAAATCAACTAAAGAAACTTGGGCATCCTTTATTCTTCCCACAAGTGGGACTTATTTAGTTTCCATAGAATAACACCAGCATTTATCCCGTGTTAGAGTCATACCAAGGGCATTAGCTAATTTTACTAGCATCACATTGTCAAGCACCAAAATCAACTATACAGCTTTTTAATTGGTAGCCTCCAATAAGAAGAGAAAGGTAGAATGGTTCAACCTTGTCATTATTGGATGCACTTAGGCTAGCATGTTTTGAGATGATGGGGAAGGAGGATTCGGTAGTAACCATTTGGAAGAGGGCATACCAAAAATGGGGATTGGGTTACCACCTTTGATAAACCGAACTAGTTTATCAAAAAAATTTTTTTGGATAAGTCTACAAATATTCAGGCTTAGATATTTGGACTTTAAACCTTTTGACATGATCTATGATATCAAAAGAGGATGAATCTAACGTATATGAGGTGGTGGAAGCTTTGGAATAATACACTACTTTGGGAGAATAGGTTATTTTGGTAGTAGAGGTAGACTTGGAAGCTACTCCAAGATTATTGTGTACCTCAAAATTTTTCTAGATACATTTATTGCTTTGGAAGTATCATCAAGGGACTTATAAGAATATTCTTTAACACATATAAACTTATGACACTCACTTGTTTTAGATGGGGTCTTCTTAGTTTACATGAGGTTTGGATTTTCTTTAGCAGAGTCCATACAAGGAGGAAGTGAAATTCCTCTATTGATTATTTTATTAGATGGAGTCACCATAGGAGAATTTGCATCTTTCTTCTTCTTAGGAGTAGTAACAGAAAAACTTTAATTTTTTTATTGAGAACAAGTGAACACCACACAAGAGAAACTTGGTGCATCACCTTCTTCACTTTCATCTCTAGATGATTATTCAAAATACTCGGTCTCGACATCATTAACTTCTTCAATTTCAAGCCCATATTATTCTTCTTCATCATCATCTCACCATCATCACCCTGTATCACAAGTTGAATTTATAGGGGAGCTTCTTGAGCCATTATTTTATGTGGTGCACCAATAATTTTTCTATTTAGAAAGTTCTTTTTAGTACTTCTCTTCTCACGAAAAATTGATAAAAGTACTTCTTCAAAGATAAGATATCATTAGTCAATTTCTGGACTAATGAATTTATGGTAAACATGTTTGAGCTTTATCCTTTCTCCTTACTTGGAACTTTTATGATCTTTCCCAACATGATCGAGATCATCTTATAATTCAATTGAAATATTTTTTGCTTCATCGAAATCCATTGGTTGAGTTTTTATTAGCATATAACTCACCTCAGGAATTTGGGAATTTTTGAAGAATCTTATCTTGTTGTCTTGATGGTTAGGCCGTTCGGGTATCTTGTGAAAGAATTATCTTAAATTTATCCACAAACTCCCTCATTGGTTCGAAGGGTTATTTCTTCAATTGATACCATTGCACCAAAAGTGCATCAACATCTCCTGTAGGTTTGAATCTAGCTTAAAACTTAGTCTTCATGTCATTATAGTTAGTTATAGATCTAGCTGGCAAGTGGTAGAACCGCTTTACTACCGCATCTTGCAAATATTCTATAAAAGGTGGACTAACACATATTGATATCCAACTCTTAGCACTCCACAAGTAGTGATAAAGGCCGTAATGTGGTCATCTATATGTTGATTCCCATCACCATGGAACTTGGGAAAATTCTTTCTCAACACTCTCGGTAGATCATGCAGAGGTGGGGTGAGAGCTAAAGGACTTGTATTTTTCCCCAAGGAATCGGCCTTCTTGATACTTTGGCGCTTCTTCCTCTTTGGATTCTTCTTCTTCTTCAAATCCTTCAAGAATGACTTTGACTCTTTCAAGATCTTCTTTGTAAACTTCCTCTTGTAGGGGACATATTTCAAAGGTTTGACTGCAACTCCATCAACATGGGACTCAAAAGACAAGGTATGATCAAATTGTTGGGAGTATTTTCGACTTGTTCTTCTTACAATTTGACTGATAGGAAGTCTTAAATTAGATTGCAACTTTATTCAAAGTTGGGATTAAACACACCACTAGCTCGGAAGATATTTTATACCTTCTGTCATCCAGCTTAAATGTGTAATTTAAACAAGATTATTCTAGGATCTCCTTTGTTGGTTTTGAACTTTCCTCACTCTTTCTAAGGCTTCTGCACATTCTTCTTAAGAATATATAAATCTTGTAGCAGTTTGTTAATGGAAGAAGTTCAATATGTTGTGCCAAATATCATCCCTCAAGTCTAATGCAATATCCTCTTGGGTATGGAACATGAGCTCAAACCTAAGGATTGGGGGACTACCAGGATAACAATTAATGAAAGACATATGGCTTAAGGACTTTTTCAAACTCTAGAAAAAAATATTTTGGAATATGTTATTTTTTTGGATTTTGTGGAATCAATATTGGGTGCAGATATGCTAAATCTACCCCACATTGGGTGCAAAGAAATGTTTTTGAAATAATTTATCGAGTGGGAAAATTAGTGGAATCTCACCAATAGTGTGCAGGAGTGAGTCCCTCTACTTGAATGCGACAACTCAATTTATTGAACACAAGGAAATGAAAATTATCTAAACTAATTTTTAGGGTGGCCTCAAGATAAGGGATCACATGGGAGTACTTTCCTAAACCTATGGCAATGCTTGTATTCAATGCAAGAGAAGAAAATTATTTAGTTAGAGAGATATGAGAGAAAATTGAGAAATATATTTCAATCAACAAATATCATAGAAACATTTGTTGCATCAAAACAAGAACATTTCACTTCCATCAATTAAAGAAACCATTTGTAAAGAACAAGGAACGATCAACAAGAAATACAGTCTTATTGCATCATGTGTTGTCCAAATTTATCATTCGTAATGAAGTTAATGCACTAGCTACTAAAGAAATTAGCAACTCATAAATGATGGAGGGTTTATGCTACTTCGGATGTGATGTAGGCACTAGATGGTTGATTCTCACTACAACGTGATTTACCTACAAAAGTGGAACAAAGATGGATTCAATAGATATATGCGGGGTCACCCGATAATGCGGTTCTAAGAAGTGATTATATTTCTATCGAGGATGTCAACCACTATTTGTTTAGAAAGAGTGATGTAAAGGATGAAATTTTAGAAACATACAGATACATGAATATCACTAAATCGGAAGAATGACATAAATTGATCTAAAGGCTAATTAGATGACAATAACTATAAATTGATGGTTACCTCGGTCAGGTCGATGGAAACCTAGACTATGTAGAGGTAGGTTGACGAAAACCTAGGAGTGAAAATCTAAATTATAAGATGAATATGGAAACCAAAAAGGTCTAAAGAGAACTACAAGATGACATAAGCTTTGTATTTTGTGAGTAGTCTGCGGGAGGAAGCAGAGATATAAAACCCCGAAATGGTTGAAAACAGTAGTAGATGAAGTCTCTGCTTGCAAAAATGGGCCCAAGTCGATGGTGATCTGACTGGGTCGACAAAGTGACTATAGTATAATAGGATAGAGTTGAGGATGAATTCATGAGAAAGACAACCTGCAAGTAAAAAGGCTAAAGGGAAGGTTGTTGGAGAATCTCTAAGTGTTGTTATTAATGGTCTAAACCTATAAGAGATTAGATACTAGAAACACCCAAATAATATGATAAAATTTGAATAAAGCAACATGATGATAACGATAAACCTCATGACAGATGATCGTGAGTGATGCAAGCACGCTGAAAATATGTCCAAAATATCTGTGGATGTCTCAAAACATCTTAGGCATGAGGAAGGATGCTCAGGCTGAGAGAAGATTGAGAATCACATGCATTTGATGTTGAATAGAAGGAAAGTAGTTAGTTTTATAGGGGTTAATGGTGACCATGTCATCACTTTGATTGTGGGGAAAGTTTCCCCCTTTGGGTTGTTTTTTGTTTTTGATGGGATTTTTAGCTTCTTAAAGAATATAAAGATGTTTTAAAGCACTTAGGAGGGAAAGAGATGAGATAAGGGTAGTTAGGGCATAAAAATATATAAAAGCTAGAAAATAAAATGGGATGTGTGTGTAGGATAAAAAAATATAAATAGAAGGTTGCTTAGGAAATGAGAATTTAAATGATTAATTAATTAATAGGAACAACGCTTTAAGGTGGATTAGATAATTGGACATGTGAGATGTCATCTTATTAATTAATTAATTAATGAGGATTGGGATGGCATTTAATTAAATAAGGGGGATGATTGAATAAATATGCGCATGCGGGTGATGAGGGTATAGATACCAAATTTAGGTGTCTACATTTTACCCCTTTTTGTTGAGTGGTTTGGGATAGCAAGCCGTGAGACAAAAACGATGAGATTTGGATAAGGATAATAAGAATTGATGATGAGCTCCCCCTCAAATGAGGGATTGATGACATCAAGGGAAATCGATGATGCGTTTGAAAAAGGTAAATGATAAAGGTCGGGTGGGTGAAGAAAGGATGGGTAAAATGATTACCAAGGCAAGATGCCCTAGAAAAAAGGATCACAATAATGATGGAAAACTATGGCGGTGACTCCAAAATCACATTAGTAGGGTATGATTGTGGTCTCAACAAAGATGGAAAATAATTTCTACGAGCCAATGAGTGGGTGAAGATCATTATAGTATGGATGCAGGACAGGATGAAGAATGGGTCATAGGAAATTCATAAAAGTATGTACAACTATATACAAAATCCTACATATATGAGGAATCAAGTGAAAAGGTATGCATCCACAAGGGATGAGTATGAAATGTATGATGCCTAATTGGACACAAAAAAATGGTTGCTAAAAGCTAAATAAAAGTTGAGTGATGAAGTAATATGCCCCAAAGGGGGAAAGCATGACCGCAAAGGAAAAAAATAAAATTCAAATATGCCCCAAGTGGGGAAAGGTGTGGCAAAAAGGTAAAAAGGAAAAATTATGCCCCAAGAGGGGAAAATAATGGCCAAAAAGGTGGAATTTGATGAAAAATAATGGTTCCCCAAGGACGGGCATGAATATGGACACAATAGTGGACTTGATATAATGAATGTAATGCCCAAATAGGAAGATGAATATGGCCTCAAAAGATGAATTTATGTGTGGATTGGATAGGATTATAAAATAAAATGCCCAATAGAGGAGTGATTATAGCCACAAAAGGTGGACTTAGGGAATAAATATGATTAACATGCCCGAAGGAAAAGAGATGGCCATGAATGTGGACTTGAAGAGTTACATATGCCCAAAGGAGGAGTATTTTGAATTTGGAATGAAAAATTCCCGGAGGGAAAATAAAGATGACCACAAGTGCGGACTTAATGGTCAACAATAGATGATGCCCTAGAAAGGGATGCAAGAAAGAGGGGAGAAAGCTCAAAATGGTTATTGATAAGGCTAGTCGACAACAACTGGTGTTAGTGGGCTATATAAGCCCGAGGGTCGCCGACAATGCTAATTTTCACATCTAAACTTAATAAGAGAGAGTAAAGTGAGAAAAGAGATATTGAGGAAATGGAGGCCGCCAGAGCTGCGAGGAAACTCTAGAGGGTGTGGAGGATGGTGAGTAATAAAACTCACACTAATTTTGACTTAGTTTCATGTTTTATTATTTTTTACATTATTTTTGTAAAAATTGGATGATGTCAGGGGTGGTTGGTGGTGACCTACATGGGTCAACATCAATTGACCCTAAGGCACATCGATTTTCCTAAAACATGCGTCGACCTAACTTGGGTCAGCATCAACTAGGGTTAGATTGGATAAAAATGGATTTAGATGGACTTTAATGCACTTTATATGGATTTTGGAATCATAGGTCTAATGTATGCATACTTATTTGTGAATGCAAGCCAATGAGACCCTATATCTAAGAGATCAGGTGCCAGCTCTATATGAGAATATCATAGGGGATGTGACAGATGTTGAGTGGGATCATCTATCTGCAGTTGGACTAGGAGGATTTAGAAATTATTAGAGGATCCCATGGGATGTGGGGCTTATGATTGATTTGGTTGAGAGGTGGGATAGGTAGACATGTACATTTTGGTTCAGGATAGGGAGATGACTATCACCCTAGAGGATGTGTATCAGATTCTTAGGCTAATGATATAGGGGAGAAGATAGTTCCCATTACTAGTGATGATAGTTTGACAGTTACTATTTGGAGCCAATGCGCCCCAAATCAGGTTTTATTTGGGGATTTTTCATATGAGATGAGATATGAGGCTAGGGTGGCATGTAGGTGGGTGATCTACATGGTTATAATGGTAGTGTCCTACTATGCTTTGTCAGACTCATGAGGAGATTAGTTTCCATGGGTGTTGATTGGCGTAGTGGCTGATATTATTGATCACTAGACTATCTTTTCATTTGGGACCTCCTTTTCAGCTCAAGTTTACCATGAGCTATCTGGATAGAGGGCGGTATGAGGTTAGGGTTAGATTAAGGCTTCTTGCTTTACACTACTTAGGATTATGATCATATTGCATTGATTAGGCCACTAGGACTTCCTTGGGTCACAAGAGACCATATTCAATTCGAGGTGAGATTTTTGAGGTGGAGGGATGATCAATAATTCAGAGACATGGGCAAGAGAGGGGTGGATTGGTACGTATATCGGTTTTCAAAGTTGGATGTTGATCAAATTAGGTAGTAGCCATATCTAGATTTCCCCTCTTGTCCTGGTGTGGATGTTGAGCTATTGGGGATGAGGATGAGATGGGTCTTTGGGGAGATGACCGGAGAAGATAGAGGCCATTTAATTTGACAGGGGTGAGGTGATAGTGTATACACAAAATTTGGGTCACACTCCCCTTGGTCCCCTTTAATCAACTAACATAATTTATTTAAGTAATCATGACCACTTCATCCTATACTAATATTCATCCTCACATTATTAATTAATTTAAGTAAGTTAATTTCACCCTCACATGTCCACCTAGTCATTACACCTCACCCAATCATTACACCTCACCATGGACCCATTCTAGGGGCATTTAACTCACAATGACCAAGTCATCACTCTCAACATTGAGTCATCACTCCCAGTGTTAAGTCACCACTTAACCTAACTAACTAAGACTTCTTCCTAAACCTAATTAGACCTCTTATATGACCTTCCTTCCTTCTATAACATGAACTTAACTTCCTTAAGTGAAATCAATCAAAATTACACCAAAAATAGTAAAGATTTGTCTATTTTTGGTAAACCTAGAATTTCCCACCTTAACTGATGTCGGTTGTCCCTCAACCAACGTTGGTCACCTAACCACCATCGGTTACCTTATATACAATTTCAAAAATTTTTACATGAGTTTTTCACTTAGTTATTATATCCCGAATTGCATTCAAGCATGAATCTTCAAGCCCTCCTACATCTAGATGACAAACACACATAACCAAAAGTGCAAGACAAGTAGTCATTTTCCCTTCCAGAGTGTTGGAATACTCATGGGAGCACATAGGCCATATTTTTGTGGCACTTGGACTCAATAACTTCTTCTCTAATCAACCATCAACCATTCCAACTCCCAAGATCTACAAGACATCAATTATTTTGATTCTAATCATTTGGCTTATTCCTTTTGTAGATATTTTTCTCCTTTTAGTAGTTTATTTCCTTTGTTTCCTGTACATCACCTTCTTCCCACCAACCCACTATTCAACCATCCCAATATTCAACCATCCCAAGCCTTTTCATCATTCCAAACCTCCTTCTTAGTATCCTTGAGTCTTCTCAGCCATATTATGACCCAAACCACACTACCCTCACTCTCTATGCAATCACAAAGAACCCTAAAATCTCTTTTTAATAATTTACTATCAAATTTCCCCTACCGACATTAGTCACCTTAACCATCATCGGTCTCCCCTCTTTACCGGCATTGGTCATGGTGTTTTTGTTAACCTTCACCAAACTACCTCTAACATCACCTAAACTCCACCCAAACCTTAACAAATACCTTTGTGACCTGTCCCAATCCAAAAACATGCCTTTTTTGAAGCTAGATTAATTTAGATTTTAATACTTTTCTTAATCTAGTTTTATATAACATTTTGAGATACCTAAATCTAATTATTAGCAATAAGACCTTTATTTCTTATATTTACTTTCATTAATTTTATAAAAATAGAGGATTGATAGCCATTCAAGGAAGCATCACGCTTCCCAGATCTAGCCTTACTTGGTATTCCTTTGAATCTTGCTATTTAATATCATTTGGTGGTCTTACTTTGTATCTACATGTAGTCCTTCCTAGACAAAAATGAGTTCTCTACAATCATCTTGGAAAAATTCAAGAACGCAGCACATTCAGCCTTTGACCTACATATCACATGTATTCATCCTTGACCTTTTACCTTATCTGTTTTATCACACAACTTATTTAGTGAAACAAATAGTTTTGATTCGTTTAGTCAAGGTGCCTCATGATCCATTTTTTATAGGAGGGAGGAGTTGGATAGATAGCTTCCAATTCCTACTATAGAAAACCCGTTGGGAGGAGGAGGTTATGTCATGGGATGATGAAAAATATGTGTGGATTAGGAATGGGATACTCCAATTGGCATATCTTGTAGCATGGGCAGCTCGAGGCCGAGGAGGAGAAATATAGGAGATGGAGGTTGAGGTTGAGGTGGCTCTAGAGGCAATGCAAATGGAGCAAGAGAGGTCAGTAGAGGTGGTATGCTTACGTGTTGAGCTAGATCAGATGGGAGTAGATAGAGATACAAACTTGTAATAGGGATATGTGTTCACTCAGGAGAGAGACCGAGTTATTTAGGAGAGGGGTCACTATGGATGACAAAGGGCGGGCTACAGGGCCCACTTTGGATATTTTTCTACTATTGTAGCAAAAGATTCATCATCGGTGTTCAAAAAGCACCATAGGTATCGGACGATGGCACACCTTTTCATGATTGGGATGGATAGGTACTTAGTGTTGGCCACTAAGGCCAAATATTATGAGGATATTGTGATCTGTAAGCTACCTCGAGATGATGAGATATTGGAAGCATCTCTAGATGCAGGAAGTAGGTGGAGCTAGAACAACGAGGAGTGCAAATAGTGTAGCTCACCATGTCGAGAGGAGGGAGGCCGGGAGGGTGGTGATGGTGTATAGGGTTCAAGTGTCATACCTACCTCATAGAGAGAGGACTTGAGAGCCTCATATATCCACTTTATAGATTTTGATAATATTTCTTCTTTGAGGGAGCCCCTTAGAGGGCCATGATATATTAAGATACTTTATGATATATATGATATATGGTTTTATCATGGATTAATATACATTCATTATGTGATGCGATGGATTTTTAATTTTGATGTGGTGATTATTTTAGATTATATGTCATGACAATAACTTTTAGATGAGATGTGATGGTGATTTTAGATTGTATGTGATGGCGAAATAGATGTATGATTAGATGGTTATTTATATGTTCATGTGTATGGATGATGATATAATGTGTGATGTGCTAATATGTTTTAAATTTAAATTTGATTATGATGATTAGAAGGTATATGGGTAAGATGTGATGGAAACAAATTGAAAATGAATGTGATTAATGATGGGTGTAAGATTGAATAAATGTGTTATAAGATAGATAGATAACATATAGGTGATTATTCTAAAGAAATGTGTCTTTGAAAGACAAACGCGATAGGATTAGGATAAAATTTCCTTGGAATAATGGTGAATTATAGGTGCAAACAACATTATGTTATAGAACGTCAAGGAAAATATGCCTCCAAGTACATTGGAGGTAAACAAAAAGGGGATCTAGGTAACACAAGGCATGTGGGACCAAAAATAATGCTAGAAAATAACCAATGATAGTTATTCATTTCAAATATCATAAGGAAGAAATGGATGAGATGATCTCATAAACCTAATGTTGACATGGAAAAGAGGTTTGAGATGAAACTTGTACAAGGAAAGAGGGTTCTCCAAAAGTGGTGTTCCCAAAACTATAGCCCACTTTGGGAAGGGGAAAGAAAAAGTTGATCAATGCGGGAAGATTTCTTAGGATGCTAATAAAATGGAAGGTTAATCAATGTGGGAAGCCTTCAAATTCCATAAGGAGTATCCATCCTTTGAGGGTATGGTCTACTTTATACAATATATAGATGACAAGAATAAATGATAGTTATCCTTTGAGGGATCAGTCTATTTTTTTGATTTTTATTTTGATTTCATGCTTTTGATTTTCCCTTTTATTTCTTTTTTTTGGCATGAACAACTTTCCTTCAAGGGATTAGTCTATTTTTGATAATTTTGATTTTACACAGGGGAGAGCTAGGACTAGCTAAGTAGACCACTTAAGAGGGGATAATAATGTACAAGAGACACCCTTGGACCATTTACATGGCTCTAATAGGTGAATAAGAAGGTAGTGAATGTGATGATCACAAATTTTTCACCAAAGGGGATAACCTATCCATAAGGAATATGCTATGGGAAGAGCCGTGGTGCCCATATTTAAGGTCACATCTAGGAAGTGATGGAAGACCACATAATTCCAAATCATCATGATGAGATATGGAAGGGGCTAAGATGGAGGAATGATCTAAAGATATGACTAAGGGCACATTGGTAAATGTGCTAACAATAGAATGGTCATAAGTGCAATGCATTAAGTGGTTCCACTTCCGGTTTACCATCAAGGGAGGCCAAATAATAGGCTCCCAACCCATACTTGTGCGTAATAATGTATGGTCCGATCCAGTTAGGGGAAAAATTTCCGCATTGGCTCCTTTCTAGAGTAGTGACATTCTGATAAATTTATGAGGCCACCAATGTTAGCGTTGCCTTAGGAAGATGGGTTGAGATGAACACTCAAAAATAAGAACAAACATTTCCTATTAGGAAATGAATGGTATGCATTTAAGATGAATAAATGGTCCCCTAGAGGGACAAGATAAATCAAGATTAGATGAGATGAGTTAAATAAATATTTATGAAATAGGCACCGTAATGGCGAGTTTTAGATAAATCCATGGTGCTTCCAAAGGGAAGCACAAATATGGCCACAAAAAAGTCGTAGGAGGAGAAGATAGAAAATATGATCAAATAAACTGAGATAGATGAGATAGGATGATACCAAATGTGGAAAGGAACTAATCTATGAACAAACAAGTCCTAGAAATAAGTCCCCCTAGAGTAGGAGGATGAATTGATGAAGATGATAAAAATACGCTAAAGGATCAATCACAGGAGAAATATGCTCCCCCATCGGAAGGGATGTAGATAAGATAGTGGATGTCAAATGATATGGATGTCAAGAAGATGGTGTATCAAGGTGAATAGTATCGATGAACAAGGGAGGACCCTCATCAAGAGGAGTGATAGGAGATGATGTAGATGGGTGAAGAGACCTAGGAAGCTGAACGGATGAAGATGTAGTAAAATGAATCGGATGGGCTATGGAAGAAGTAGTAGATGGAGAATGGGACTCATCGAGGAGGTCCTCTCACTCAATGAGATCATGGAAAATAGTCTAAAGGGCTTTATAATGTTTAGTTTCATGGCCCAGAGTGTGATGATAAACACAAATGCAATAGGGATCAAACCATGAGGGCTTCAGATGATTCAGGTCAAAGGATCTTATAGGTGGGAACGTGATGGTATAAGTCTAAAGAAAATGTTGGAGGACCTCCGCATATGATTCAATGTGGGCACCAGGGAAGGTTCTGTAAGATGGTGTGGATGGCGATGGTGAAGGTGGATTGGGTTGAGGTCTAGGTGGTCTAGAAGAAGATGCAGTGGTGGATGATTTATTCCTGGATGGCTAGATAATTGGAGGTATTTTTGATGAAGGGACTAGCCCTAGGAGGAATCAAACTATTTGGATGGGTTGATTGGTCACGATGGAGGAGGGGTCCTAAGACAGAGGGATGCAGCCCTAAGATGGAAGATGTAGATTTGGTCTTGATAGGAGGGATGTCGATCTTCTTGTGAGGATGCTCAAGGGATCGTTGTGGAAGGATGCCAAGGTTTTTGGATTTGGATTGTTGAGGAGTGCCCTTGGTAAGGATAATAATGATTTTGACAAGTGGATCAAAATATGGGGTTGTGGCTAATGGAGGAAGTAATTTTTGCATGATTTGTTCCAAGGAGGATGGGAATTGGTTCGATGTCAAAATGTCTGGTCATGTCGATTATAAGGGAGGATCACCTATGGTGGATGTAAGTTGAAGTGCTCTCCAATATTTCTCAAATGATGTAGGTGGTTAGGAGAAGAAGGAGATAATGGGGATATGGTCATGATAGTCGATGTGGTAGGTGTGGGAAGAAGCATAGAAAGAGGAACTAGTATGGAATCTAAGGATGGCATGATAGGAAAAGGTGGAAGAGATGTGGATGGGGGAATAGGGTTTGATGTAGTGGATTGAGTAGATTTGTGCATGGGATCAATAGTAGGAATAGATGTGGATATGGAAATAGAAAGGGGTGTTTGGATCATGTGGTTAATAATGTCTATGTGAGATGGCGTAGATGGTGGATGGGTTAGGGTAGGGATGGAAGAGGGATGAGTGTCAAATATGTTTATTTTAGGTGTCTCAAGAGGCATATAGGTGGATTGAGGAGATGTGATAGGTGTGATAACAGATGTGGATGTGGGAATGGTAGATGTTGGAGGACTAGATGATGTGGGCATGGGTAGAGAAATATGTGATAATGATGTCAAGGTATACTTGGGGTGGACTCGTGGATGTGGAAGAAATAATCATGGTGATAGGTGTGTGTGGGAGAGATGTAGATAATGGTCTAGGCATGATAGGTGTGGATAGAGAGATGGGTGTAGTCAAGGCTAGTGCGGATGTGGTAAGAGTAGGACTAGTTGTAGATGAAAGAGAAGTAGTGGAGGTTAAGGTGGTAGGTTTTAGGATTGTAGATGTGAGGATAGTCCTTGAAGGGGTGGTTAACACAATATATAAGATAGGGGTAGATGATGAAGATGGTAAAATAGATGTGGGAGAAGATGTTTGATGTATGGTGTTGATTGAGAATGGGTTAAATTGATGTGATGTAGAAGGTGAAGATGAATTTTCTGGTGTGCGATTAAGAAATGGTTTTCGATAATGTCATGTGGTGATTATGGGATTGTTTGGGAGGATATAGGGGCATGGTGATAAGTATAATCATGGTAAGATGGAGAGGATGGGGAAAGAACATGAAGGTATGTTGGAATAAAGGGAAATTTCATAAGGTGAAACAAGATCTGTTAATTGATATCCACAGAGGAAGAAGTCATGGATGGGGTTATCGTGAGGAATATCCATAAGTGAAGTGGGTATGGTTATGTCAGATAACCCGGAAAGGCATGAGATAGTGGAGGAAAAGGTGGTTGGGTAGAAACCATAATGGTGTGAGGCGATGGGGATAAAGGTGATGTGGATAAAGCATGGGCTATTATCGATGTTATCGAGAAGAAGATGACATGTGGAAGAGATAATCATAGATGGGACTGGAAGAAGGTCTAGAAGAAACCAAGGGTTTGGATGAGGTCATGGTGGACTACTAAGAACTTTTCGAGGAAACGTTTTGTTCCATGATTAAATAGAAAAGACAAGAAAATAATTCCCTTTTTATGTTTTGATTAAGAATGTGAAAAGAGAAGGGGGTTGGATAACAAAGGACCTAGGAGAAGGTGAACTATGTTTGGTTTCGGTAAGTTTTGGCTAGGGAATGTATGAGGCGGATTTATGTTGGGTGATCAAATACCAATCATTTTACCACGAAAGCATTTTTTTATGTTAATTGATTCATGAGGTTTAGGTTGTGTGTGATAAATGTGAGATGCAGAATATTGAACCCCTACTTAGATTATATGAGTAAGCATGGTGCAGAAAAGAAAGGTTCTTTTTAATCCAAAATGAAATGTTATTTTTTGATGAGAACACAGAAAAGAAGGGAAAGTACATTATAAAAGGAGAAAATAGGGAAAATAAGAATAAATGGATTGTGCTTTTTCTATATATTTTCACTTTTCAATGATGAGTGATCCGAAGGTGAACCCAACATGAGAAAGAAATAAAGTGAAACCTCACGCTACAGTGTTAGTAGAAAAAAATATAGAAAAGAGAGACCACCTAAAGGGGGTCCCATCGGGCATGCCAGAATGTTGTCCAAATTTATCATTCGTAATGAAGTTAATGCACTATCTACTAAAGAAATTAGTAACTCAAAAATGTTGGAGGGTTTACGTTACCTCAAATGTCATGCATGTGCTAGATGGTTTATTCTCACTACAACTTGATTTACCCACAAAACTGGAACAAAGATGGATTACATAGATATATATGGTGGTTGCCCAAAAATGTGCTTCTAAGAAGTGATTATCTTTCTTTTATGGATGTTAACCACCATTTCTTTAGAAAGAGTGATGTAAAGGAAAAAATTGTAGAAACATGTAGATACAAGAATATCACCTGAATCTGAAGAATGACAAAAATTTATCTAAAGGATAATTATATGACAATAATCAGAAATTGACCATTATCTAGTCTAGGTCGATGGGTACCCAAACTATGCAAGGCGGCAGTTGAAGGAAAGTTGAGAGGGAAGATTTTGACTATAAGATGAATATGCAGACCTGAAGGGCATGAATTCCAACTGGAGGATAATAGAAGCATGTGTATTCTCTCATTACTTTTGTAGGAAGAAACTAGAGATAGATAAACCTAGGAAATGGCTGAAAACAACAATAGAAGAAGTCTATTTAGAAAATTGGGCCACAGTTAATGATGATTTGACTAGGTCAATGCGGTGATCGTAGAAAAATTGGATATAGTTGAGGATGAATGGATGAGAAAGACAACTTGTAAGTAAAAATTCTAAAGGTGAAGGTTGCTTGAGAAGCTCTAAAATATTTTGTTGATGGTTCGAACTTGCAAGAGATTAGATACTAGAAACACATAGATAATATGATAAAATATGAATAAAGAAACACGATGATAATGATAAACCTCACGATGGATGATCATGAGTGATGCAAGCATGCTGAAAATATGTCCAAGAGATTTTGGATGTCTCATAACATCTCAAGCACGAGGAAGGATGCTCAGGCTGAGAGAAAGCTTGAGAATTACATGCATCTGATGTTGAATAGAAGGAAAGCAGTTAGTCTTATAGGGGTCGACGGCGACAGTGAGGTCACCACTGATTATGGGGAAATTTTTCCCATTGGGATATTTTTAATGGGATTTTTAGCTTCTTACATAATAAAAGGATGCTTTAAAGTCCTTAGGAGGGCAAGAGATGAGATAAGGCTAGTTAGGGCATAAAAATAGATAAAATATAGAAAATCAAAGGTGATGTGTGTGTGTAGGATAAAATCAATAGAAATAGAAGGTTGGTTATGGAAATGAGAATTTAAATGATTAACTAATTAACATGACTTAATTAATTAATAGGAACAATGATTAATGTGGATGAGATAATTGGGCACTTTGAGATGTTAAATGACTAATTAATTAATGTCACTTAATTAATAAGGATTGGGAGGGAATTTAATTAAATAGGGGGTGATTGAATAAATATATGCATGTGGGCGATGAGGGTATAAATACCGAATTTAGGTGTCTACATCATGTTGCACAAATTACAATGCTCTTAGAGTACAAGTCGAGAGGGAGATAGAAACAGTAGTAGTAGATGAGGAATAGAGGAAATAAAGGAACTTGATTCTAGAAAGACAGTGAAATATAGTAAATAAGTATTAATTATTGCCTCAAAATGAGGGTGTCATTCATATTTATAGTGCTAATACTGACTTTTCATCTCCCCCACATGACCTTTCACCTTTGTTTGTGACTTTTGACTTTTCAACTTTATCTTTGGTACCTTCACCACTGTGTTTCAAATTCATAACCTTTGTGTTCTATTTGTTGCACGTAAATACCTTCTTGTTCCCAGACTTCACCATTTTTTCTTGTTCCCATTCATCAACACATTCTTCTTGTTCCCAACCACCATCAAAAACTTGATCTCGAAAAAATTTTTTCTCATCCATCATCAAAATCTTACTACTAGACATCATCATAATCTTCTTGTTCTTGGCGACATCAAAATATTATTCTGGCTGGTAATACATCCATTTTATTACCTATTGGTAACACATTTCTCATGTTCCCAACCGGTAACATATTGGTGTCGCAGACCAAATTTTATTTCTTCATTCGGTGTCAAACATGAAGGAGGGTTTAAAACCCACAAGCGAGGATCACAAGGGACAACATGCATATCAACGGATGTATGAATGATATTGTGAAGAGATCTCGGGAGGCGAGCATCAACCAAATGTGCATGCAAAGATTCAACAAATGGGCGTAACACTGGTTAAGCCATAAAACTCTTTTCTATCTCATAAATCAAAGGACATGTACATATAGGAGGTGTTGAGTAACCCCCAGTGCTGCAATCATGACAAATCAGGTAGAGAGGGGGAGTTACATTCCCAAAATAGAAGTGTAACTCCCAATGATGCATATGACACACTACTACGACACTGACACGTAAGGGAATCTCATAATGACCCCTAAATGACATGTGGACCTATGATCTCACCTAAGTGAGATGACTCACCTAATGATGTGGAAAATAACACACACCACACACCCCCTTCATCATAACTTAGGATGAGGTGGCAAGTTAGAAACGAGAAATGGGTCCCAAAACAAAGCTCCGATGAGGTACCCATGTACAAGAAGAAGATCCCAAGAAGTGAAGGAAAACCCAGTGGGAAAAACATCCACCACAAGAGAACAAAACACTCTCTAATCTAAGAAAGATGCCAAATATGGGTCCCGGCCATAGACGAGCCTGAAAGGGTACCCATGTACAAAGAATCAATCTCTTAGAAAGAAGAAGAAGAGAGAAGAAGAGGGAGACGAGAGGGATGCAAAAGATGCCATGGATAGATCTGAACTCTGCAGCTCTAAGAGGTCTCCCAAAATAATGTCGATGATGAGATCCTCTACCTCTAGACTAAAGAAGAGCCACCCACACAAACTATGTGCCTACCCTTAAGAAGGATAGAAATGATGTGTTGGAAGTCCACCCACTCCACAAAGGAAATCGAAGGCAACAACACGAAGAACTTTGAGTCTGGTGCATTGAAGTGTGACATAGGTCTAGTGTGAGTGCTAAGGAACTAAAGGTAATGCCATGTGCATAGAAATTTTAGAGTGTGAAGAGTGAACACCTATGTAGAAAGGATGTCCACGTGATGTGAAGGGAACAAAACATCCTCCATAATAGAAAAGGGATCCACAGCTAAGGGTGGATCAATGAAGGTCTTTGGAAATGTGGAAGTGACATGATTCCCAGAAGGGGCACTCCCAACAACAGAGATGATGAACTCCTCTGAAACACCTGTAGATGGATGAGGGACCTAGTGCATCACAAGTGGACTCTGTAAAAGATGAAAAAGGTTAGGCAGATACTCATCCCAATGAGGGGGCTCAATAAACAGAAGAGTGATGTATGATAGGTATGAGTCATCCAATGAAGGTAGAGGAGTGAAAAGGGCCTCACACACTGGAAGTGGAAAGGAGGCTGGTGTAATGATGGTGTGAGGCTGAGTATGAGGCGCTTGATATCTAATGAGATGTGGGGGTGAAGACAATGTCTAGAATAGTGAGAGAAAGAGGAGAAGAGTCCTCTATAGTACTCTCTCGCATCGGGAATAGGGTACACAATCCTCGTCTTCGAAGTAGAATCAAGCGAGTCTATGTCAATGGAACTGTCATCACACATGAAGAAATGGAGGAGACGGCAGAATTAGCAGCAATAACAATGACCGCAATATGTGAAGGGTCTCAATAGAGGGACCAAGAATGCTCCGACAATGTGGGGTGGATCTAAGTCTACCACGTGAAACAAGAGTGAAGTAGCATTCCATGGAAGCACACCAAGCTAAATAGTTCCCTCTCTTGGTGAGAAGTGGTAGAGGCTGTAAGGCGATCCATGATGCTCACGTCTGAAAGAGTACTCTCCATGATGAAAAATTCAAGATTCATGAAAGTAAGATGTTAGACTCAGCCACCTACGTTGGACCTATCGGGGACTTGCGTTGAAATTTTTCTCATTTGTTTGGATCTGTGGTGGTGTTTGCTGAAGGATTCAACTGTGGTGTTCGCCATTTGAATATGTTCTTAGCCGCATTGGTGTTCTTGGATGCATTGTTGTTCTTGGCTCACTATTTTTGCTTTTCTTATTCTGAAACCTACCTTGTTCCCTTCAAATGGCTCCTTCAAATGACTTGCTCTAGCCGTTTTTTGTTCACTCTGCATGGGAATCCTGCCCTCTTCCTAGTGCTCAACTTTAACACGTGGCCTCCCTTTGCTCAGCCATTTTTGGGCATTTTTTGGTGTTTTGGGTCTTCAAACGGTTCCTCTCGTTTGTGCGACCTACCACACCTACTCCCAAAGACACCTCCAAGTAGTTAAGCGCATTGCCCCTAGAGTAGTTCTAGGATGGGTGACCTCCCAGAAATTTCCCAGTGTCACTTCCTCTTAATATGCGTTGGGCCTAATTGGGTGTATACCCGGCTCCATCGTGCAAGAGGGTATTGGTGTAGTAGCTGAATAACATGATGAGATCCCTCTCCACCATAATTTTGAGCTTTAGGTGTGACGGCAAGTCGTGCAACTCGATCAATGAAGGAGGTTTAAAACCCACAAGCGAGGATCACGAGGGATGACGTGCACATCAATGGACGTGCGAATGATAGTGTGAAGAGATCTCGAGAGGAGCGAGCATCAACCGAATGTGCATGAAAAGATTCAAAAAATGGGTAGAACCTGGTTAAGCCATAAAACTCTCCTCTATCTCATAGATCAAAAGACATGTACATATAGGAGGTGTTGAGTAACCCCCAGTGTTGCAATCATGACAACTCGAGTAGAGAGGGGGAGTTACATTCCCAAAATAGAAGTGTAACTCCCAATGACACATATGACACACTGACACATTGACATGTTGATGCACTGATGCGTAAGGGAATCTCATAATGACCCCTAAATGACACGTGGACCTATGATCTCACCTAAGTGAGATGACTCACCTAATGATGTGGAAAATAACACACACCAACAAAACGTTAATGAAATTTGGTTGTATAATATATGAAAAATTATGGAAAAGTGCCAACTAATCCAATGATAATATATATAAGTATTTTAAATGAATTATTAATCATGTTTTACCAATATTTCCACTTTTACCTTGAGGTGTGCGCCACTAAACTGAGTGATAGGAAGATTTTATGATCACCGTGTACTAACACATCATATGGGATACAAAAATAACTAAATATAATTTCATTTGAGCTATTATTGGGCTATAAAATATTCATGAGGCTCCTGAAACCTTTCGAAAAGTTACAACTTGTACAAGGACCTTTGTGTCACACTATCAGATGATTTTCCACCTCTCAACATTCCTAAAATATTTCATTAATGATTCCAACATGAATTATGATCCTTTATCTGTCCATTTATTGGGGTATGAGATTCTAATTCTTTACAAGGCTCCTATAACTATTCAAAAAAGGTGACTACCTTTTTTAGAACATGCATTTCCCAATACTTTACTCATAAAGACCCTGATTTTGCATAACTTGTTCCTAAACCTTGATTTTCTTCCAAAACTTTCTCAAATTATCACATAGCTCTATCATACACTACTTGGATGAATTAGATCATCTTGGGACATCTTTGGGAGGTGCTTTTAGCTAGGCCTTTTTAGGCCTCCAGGAGAAACTCCTTCCAGGTGAATCATAATAAGCTCATGAATGTGTTCAACAGAGTTACTCTCGCACATCACACAAAATTTTAAAATCTATTTATCACATCCCTCTTGGCCATGATGGGGTTTACATAGTAAAATATTGGTTGGAGGAAAGGTTCACATTACCCAGTTCAAGGATTTTTGAGTTTGGGCTTGATTGTCATGGCCAAAATTTCAAAATTTTATGCTATACATTTAGCATGAAAAACCATAAAAATTGCTCTGTCTGGAAATGCCATTGTTTTACAAATTTTGCATGTATTGTTTGGGGTTGAATATTCCAAGGTGAACAATCATGTGTGATTGCTTATGGCTGAGGTATTACGAGTGATCTAGAAGGTATTAAGGAATCTTTCTTAGAATTTTTGAGTTAACTCGGTTCCTCTCTTTTCTCACCATCCAAGTGAATTCATACAAAGAAATTAAGGTAATTGAAATTCATCTTAAGTGCTTTGATTTCTGAATTGAATTATGGAGTGATTAGGAACAACTCTTATATGTAACAAATGAGTGGTGGATGCTCTCATCTAAGCTGATTGAAGTAGTATGTTGGAATAGTCTTCATTTCTCCAACAATGTCCTTAATTGGACTTCATAAGAGGACTCATATCTAAGTAGTATTTTTGAGTTTACCATTATAAAGTATGATTATCAAGCCTTATCGGTCCTCCTAGAAGTTACTCATTATGTTTAATAGTGTAAGAAAATACTTTTCTAGTAATAAGTCTCTAGATTAGGTCACCTAATAAGTTTGCATCTCGTGTGTTTGTAACAATCATAAAGGACTATATTTCTATCCATAAGTCATGGTGCTCATCCACAAATAAATGTAAATAAGAGATGTGAAATGAAGTTAGAACCTCTGGTGAAATTTTTGCACTCTTATTATATCATAAAATGAAGAACTAGTGAATCACACCTCCAAACATGGAGCTAGGGTTTATGACTTGAAACCCTCATTGTGAACATAATTGGAGATCAAACTGAGATGAATGTGGTTATAGATTTGAAAATCATTCCTTCCTTAAGAATGAAAGTGTCAAGTTACATGTGCATGCATGAGAGATAAGCTTCTAATGAAATGAAGAGATATGTAAGCTCAAATTTCAAATATCTTTTGTAAACCCTTCTTTTCTCGAACCATGAATGTATTTCATATTTTTCTAACAAAGAGTGAAGATAGTTTTCATGAAGAAATGGATCATATTAAGGGTACATAAGTATGTCAAGAACAAATTTCAAAGTATAAGCATGTTAATAAGTGTTCAAAACAATAAATTATATATGTCAGTTTTGGGAGAGTGCTATAGAGGTTAGGAAAAACATTTCTTTTCAAAGGATGGTAGCTAGATTAGAGCTTTGTCAGGTAAGAAAGGTTTGTACAAAATTTTCAGAGAATATATTTGGTTCTATTCAAAATCATCCTTGTAATCAAGGGAAGTTACACATTAAATTAACTCCACTTCCTTTGTACATGCTATGAAGAGAAAAAGTAAACGATCTTGTTTTTATAATTGAAAGGATGAGAAACTCTACATCTTCCCTTGCACAAGATTTCATGTGAAGGTTCATAAAAATTGATTATTAAATGACATAAAATATGTGAAAAAATATATAATAAAATTGTATTCTCTTGACAAAGATATGTGACATATGTACACTTTAACAGTATGAAGACTTTGGAAATGTGGAGAATGTTATGAAACGATTATGGATGATTAAAGAAGGATATAAAAGAAAAAATTCATGAAAATGGAGATTATAGCATTACATCCAAGAACACTTATATAAGGAGGATAAATTAGAAAGGTTAAGTTGAAGCCTATAAAAGCTTGTTGTTGCATATTGTATGTACTTGAAGATATAACAAAGACATATGCTTTGAGATTGAAGATAGTGATGTGAAGTACTTGTAGATATTTCTAAGATAGAGGCTTTGAGAATGAATGCATGATAGATTTTTAAATCCATATATCACACTTATGTATGAAGGTAAATTAATATTGACCATAATTAGAAGGGAGTCAAGAGTAGAATTTACATAGATTGGTTATTGTTCAAAGATTTTAGGAGAAGGGGGTATCAAGAGAATAATTGAGAAGATATAAGAGAGATCATTATATGTGAATATGAATGAAATAAGACTAATGAAATTTTACCTCACATTTTATTTGGTGATCGGGAGATAGAAAAATCGAGTCATAATTGAGAAGCAAAATTGAGTAGAAGAGTGTGTTAATCTAGCTATCACTATCAGTTGTATGAGACAACAATATTTGAGTGAAAAAAATTTGTTGAAAAATTCTAAGTTGTAGCTTAACATGTGGGGAGTTGTTTCTTCCATGTGATTTGAATCTCATTAAAGGTGAGTTGTTGTTGAACCAAACTTGGGAGTTAAAGATTCCAAATAGGTTGAAGCTTGTTAAAGACTGGGTGGATGCTTGGTTAAATTTTGAGTTGCATCTCCAAGTTGATTTGAACCTCAAACATGAAATCAATGTAATAGATATAGGAAATTTTTTCCTGAGCATAGCTCCATGTTTCAGTTGGTTTTTTCCCAGTGGGTTTCCAACATTATTATTTTTCCTCTGTGTAAATTCACCTGCTATTTTCTTGTGTGTGGTTTTATTCAAAAATGTTTCTAAAAATTTAATAAGACACCGATTAACCCCCTCTCGGTGTGTTAGTTTCCAATAGTTACATATGATAAGCTTCTAATCATTGATCTATATAGAGTATGATTTGCTTCATGAGATTCATCATCCTTTCTTAACTTATAGCTTGAGACCATAGGTGTACATATTATGTTTCAATATTCCATTCTAAATTTCTTCAACATTTTATTTAATATATTTTCTTTGTGAAATGAATATTCCTTTGTCGATTGAGAAATTTGTAACCCAAGAAAGAAATACTGAGTCACCAAGCATTGACATCTCAATTTTTTTGCATTTCCTTAGCAAACATTTGACACATATTTTTACTACTTCCTCCAAAAATGATATCATCAACATAAACAACAAAAATCAACTGAATTTCACCTTCATTTTTTATGTAAATATTTCTATCACAAATAACATTTTTAAAACATTGTTGTTGATACTTATCCAGTCTTGAATACCAGGCTCTGGGGAGCTTGTTTTAGTCCATAAAGAGATTTCTTCATCTTGCATACATAGTCCTTATCATCTGATAATATGAATCCTTCTAGTTTTTCAATGTAGACTTCTTCTTCCAAATTCCCACTTACAAAATTTGATTTGACATCCATGTGCTAGACCTTAAAATTCTTAAAACAATCAAATTCCAAAAACATTATAATGGCCTATAAACATGCACATAGGAGACAAAGTTTCTTAAAATTAAATATCTTTAACTTTTGCATAACCTTTGCAAACTAACTTTTATTTATTTCTTACCACTTGTCCATATTCATTCAGCTTATTTATGAAAACCCACTTAGTTCCTATCACGTTTTTATCTTTTGGTCTTGGAACCATTTCTTATGTTTCATTCTTCTCAATCTGATGTAGCTCTTCTTCCATTTATCTAATCCAATTGTTTTATTCACTTCATTGAGAAAAAAATATTAGGCTCTATTTTGGATAGTAGAGATAGATTTTTATGTTCAACAATATTTATAAGTCTTCATCTTTTATGTACCCCATATTTTTTTCATATATGATATGATTTTTAATGATTCTTTTGGATTAATCTAGATGGAGTTTTTGTAAATTTTCTTTCAACTTATTCCTTTTCCTTTTCATTTCCTTTTTTATATTCTTCCTCATCTTAATTTCTTTCTTCCTTAGAGTAAAAATATCATATATCATGCTCTTTCAATACTTGATATCATCCACCTTACATTTAAACTTTTAACAATTTTGAATGTAATCATATTTTGTTTATTAGGTAAATGTGGGTTGAGGGGGCAAATACCCCATAACAAGATGTTACAACTAGAGACAAAGATAAAACCATGAGAATCGAAGAGGCTTCTCTACCAACAACATATA
Organism: Taxus wallichiana var. yunnanensis; assembly: GCA_018340775.1. Taxonomy (NCBI): domain Eukaryota; kingdom Viridiplantae; phylum Streptophyta; class Pinopsida; order Cupressales; family Taxaceae; genus Taxus; species Taxus wallichiana. Next base: position 918,823,624 of record CM031235.1, read on the forward strand.
AATAAACCATATAAGCATCATCACACTAACAGAAAAACATAAACATAAAAAACAACAATAAACTAACTTATCTTGAGGATCTTTCCCATGGGATATTAAATGCATTTTGAGGGATTTTTAATAATTTTCCCTTTCTTCTTATTCCCCACAATAATCCATCCCTCATAATTATTTGTATTTACATTTTCCTTTGAGTAAAGTGGGATTATGAATTAAAGATTTTCCTTGTGTTTTTAAAATTAAGTCACAAGAGAAAGGGAAATTGTGTCTTCTACATCATCATGAGGTGTAGCCTTACCAACAGGAGTGGGTAAAGGAATGGCCTCCACAATCATCATATAAATATCATCTTCATTCATAGTCTTCCTTAGAATCACTTTCTAGTTGGCTATTAACAACCGGATGATGGATCAGATTTCTTCCACCATGAGGATCATTTTTACCTTGTTTTTCCCAATATGACAGTCCCAAATAAGTGGATTAGATAAAATCAAGTCCTTAATTTGAAAGGGAACCCTTCATAATCAAGAGTTTGGGTTCGGTATGATCCTCTACTATGAGTTCAATAGTGGTCAAGAAATCAATAGAGGTATCCATATCAACCAGAATACGAGAATATGTGGTAAAATCATAAAAATATGTCTTTAGATCAATGCATATACATTTACCCAAAGGCTCCTCCATTGAAAGTAAGAATTTTTCACTCCAAAATTACGGGGAAAGTATGGCATCTAAAACCAAACTAGTTTAAAATTAAAGGTTCTAGTTACCATGTTAAATAAGGTGAACCACGGTTTCATAAGAAGGAAATGGGATTTAAAATTTCAAAATTTACCCAAAATAAAATCTCTATCAATTTTTAATCAAAAATTATAATGAAAAAAACTCTAGATGTGGTATAAATATCAAGTTGACCTTCCATAAGAGGCTTTCAAAGTGATTCAAAATCCAATCATGCAGAGAAGGAAATCCTGATAAAAGGTGATTGAATCTATAAATGATCCCATGACTCTTAAGAAAAGCTTCATATTGAAGAACTTCGAAACCAAAGGAAACAAATGGGGAGATTTTGGAAGAAGCCATAGGCTTGGAAGGAAGTCTGTTAGATGATTTGGCCACTTCCAAGAAGCTTTTGGTCCTAATACTTTCTCTAAAAAATCTCCGTATGATTAACCCTTGTTAACAACCTCTAACCTAGTCATGTGTAACTTCACCATTTGTGTCATCTTGAAAGAATTGGCCATAGAAATAGACACCGAATGAAGCATATTAGTAAGCCCAATTAGTGTAACCTTCAAAGGGAAGAAATGCACTTAGGGCACAAGACATCATCATCCCCCAAAATTCCCACCCTTGGAGTGGATCAAAAAATATCCGAGGCCCCAACGAGTGTCTCCACGTGACCAAAAGAGACACGACCCAAAGAATCCCTCCCCACAACATCACCATCATCACCTCTGAGGTAAGGAAATTTCATCAAATCTTGCACACCATAGGGACGGGAAGATCTAGGGGATGAAAAATATTTGCATCTACATGATGCACAACAACACCAAGCTTGATTCAATCCCATTGTCATGCTCCCAACTTCCATTCAAGGTAGACATGCAACCACCATAACTATTAGGGTTAGGGTTCGTAGAAGTATCTAGAGAACACTCCATCATGAGTGAATCTAGAAAAAATAATTTCAATGTACTCATATTATAACATCTATAAAAATGCTCATTAAAGAGTAGCCACAAAAAACACCTTTATCAAATCTATAATCAATCATACATAAGTCTTTATCATATCTCTAGATATAGCATTTTCTTCCAAATACTCTAAAATGATTGTGCATGTAGTTGTTCTTCCCGTTGATTCAGCACATGGGTGGAAGCCTGATTAAATTTTATTAATCTCAATCAACCAAACTTACAGAGAATGGGCTGCAATATTTATATATATTGCACAGCCAAATACAAACAGGAGACTAAGTTACACAGTGCAACTATATTCCCAATTACATTAGCTTCCAATAAAATCCGAAGCAACAATTGAATAAAAACAAATATCTTTGTTAAAACAATATAACAATTCTAAAATATTCAAATATAAAACAAAAGGATGATTATAATTAAATATAACAAAAAACAATAATTAATAAACTTATTAATTATGGAATGCATAATTAATTAGGATAATAATATTTTAATCCTAGCGTTCCCCCCCTTAATTGTGCATTGTCCTAAGAGATGAGGAGAGGAACTCTCTGAACAACTTGAACTTGTCACGTGCAAGTGACTTTGTGAAAATATATGCTCGTTGTTCAGCAGTTGGACAAAATTGAAGTTGGATGTTGTGCTTCAACACATGTTCACGTATGAAATGAACTTGAACCTCAATGTGCTTTTTTCTCTCATGAAACACTGGATTGCGAACAAGTTTGATAACACCTTCATTGTCAACATACATGGTGGTAGGTTTGTCTGTGGTATTCCAAGTCCTTCTAGTATGTGACGCGTAGCCAAATTACTTCACGAGATGGCTTCTCTTGCAGAACAATACTCAGCTTCTATGGAAGAGTGAGAAAAAAGTGTTGTTTCTTACTTCCCCATGATATTGGTCTAGATCCATAAAGAATACAAATTCGAAGTGGATTTTCTATCATCAATGTTACCTACATGATCTAATCTGAATATCCATCAAGAAGAAGTTTCATTCTTCTTGTATTCTAGACCAAGATCCACTGATCCTTTGAGATATCTCAAAATACACTTTGCTTTGCTTTCTAATGAAAAACTTTGGGTTCTGCATGAACCTAGAGAGATACTCACCTGTAAAGCTATATCTGGTCCAGTGTAGGTTAGGTAAATGAGACTCCCGATCATTTGTCAATAGAGAGTGGAATTACCTCAGGAGATGGATCTGAATGAGATAACTGTAATCTATTCTCCATGGGTGTAACAATTGGTGTGCAATCCATCATCCTAAACTTCTCGAGTGCACTCTTAGTATATTTCATCGAGAAACAAAAATATGATTCTCTTTTACGCGACACTTCCAATCCAAGACAATAGTGCATTAGCCCGAGATCGGTCATGTTGAATGATCTATTAAGATCTTTTTCGTTGCATCGATCATCCTCACTTAACTTCTCATGCGGACTAGATCATCGACATAGACAACAACAATCACCATATCCCCCCTTGATTTTTGAGGTAGAGATTAGGATCATATGGATTTATAACAAATCCATGTTGTATGAGATGCTCATCAATCTTGATGTACCATGCCCGGGGTTCTGTTTGAGCCCATACGAGATATTTCCTAAGTTTACATACCTTTACTTCTTAACTAGGTACAACATATCCCTCGGGTTGAGTCATGTAGACTTCTTCTTGTAAATATTTATTTAGGAAGGCACTTTTTATGTCCATTTGGTGAACTTTCCATCAAGTGAGCAAGCTAGAGAAAAGATCATGTTGATCGTTTTGATCTTAGCTATGGGAGAAAATGTCTCCTCATAGTCAATGCCTTCTTTCTGTAAGTACCCCTTTGCTACAAGTCTTGCTTTGTACTTGTCCACTATGTCCCATCTACTTTGTACTTAGTTTTGAATATCCATCTACATCCAATGGGTTTCTTCCCTGGTGGAAGATCGACAAGCTTCCAAGTGTTGTTCTTCATCACTGATTGATATTCAGAATCCATGGCATCTTTCCAAGCTTTTGACTATAGGGCTTCCTGGACTGTAGAGGGCTCATCTGATTCAATAACTCTACTCATCAAAGCAAAGTTAAATTCTTCTCTTGCTTTACTTTGTGAGTCCATGGTCTAGGGGTGGATGTATCTCGGTGGAGCATCCAATCTTTCATCTTGTAATGTACTTATATCCATTTAGGCATACGTTAAACTGTTCCCATGGGTCGTGGTTCTATCTGATCAACACCATCATCCCCATCATTGCTTTCATCTTCTGAGGGAACATCAACTTCAATTTTTACAACAGGTGAAAAATCTACATCTTGTGAGTCCGAAGGAGTATTTACTTCCTTCTTCTAAAAAAACTCAACATCTCTACTAGTGTAGACTTTTCTGGTCTTAGGATCCATCAATCTATACCCAAGAGTCTCTTCACTATACCCAATGAAGACAAGTTTTTGTGACTTCATGTCCAATTTCTTTCTGTTCTATTTGGGTATGTGCATGTTTGCTTTACACCTAAATACTCTGAGGTGTGTAATGGATGGTTTCCTTTTTGACCATGCTTCTTGTGGTGTTATTCCATCAAGAGTAGTTGTGGGCACTCTGTTCAACAAATACATTGTTGTCTTTGCTTTGCTTCTACCCAAAATGTCTTTACAATTCGGAATCATCGATCATGCATTGCACCATTTCCATGATAGTACGATTTATTCTCTCAACAACACCATTTTGTTGTGGTGTGTGTGGAGGAGGCATTTTTGATGAATCCCATGAGTTTATAGGTAGTCTTTGAACTCATCACTGGTGAATTCCCCCTCGATCTCGAGCGGAGTTCGATGTGATGACCGCTTTCTTTCTCAACTGCTACTTTGAACTTTTTGAAGGTTTAAAATGCTTCACTTTTCTTGCGAAGACAAAAATCCACATTTTCTACAAATAGTCATCAACACAAAGCATGAAGTCTTTGGAACCCATAATGACTTGGCTATAGTGGACCACAAAGATCGGTATGAACCAGTCAAGTTTACCATGAGCTCGAAATTTACTCCTTTGGAACGAAACTTTGTGTTGTTTTCTGCTAGGCGGTGAGGACACTTATCTCGTATCCTTCCAGAAGAGATGGTAGCCCATGTACCATATTACACCGACGAAGTGTTTCGAGATATTTGAAACTTACATGACCAAATCTCTGATGCCACAACTGTGTTGAGGTGGAGTTTTTAGCCACAAGTGCTTGATCATCTCTGTGAATGAAATCAAGTTGAAACATGCGTCCCACATTGGAGGCTTTTGTAATTATTTTCGAGCCTCTTGATTTATCTCAAATCAAACACATTTTCTTGTCGGATTGACTATCAAAGTCAATTTTTAGGTTGTGATCTAGGAGTTGACTAACTAAAAGAAGATTCTTTGTTAACCTAGGGACATATAGGACATCTGATAGTTTGCATTTACGTGAACCAAGGGGTAGAGAAATGTTTCCAATCCCCTAACTGTATATGAAGATTCATCTCCCAATGAAACATGATTTTTTGATGGTATGTCCCTCATTGAAATAAACTAGTCTCTATGGCCGGTCATGTGTTGAGTGGCTCCCAAATCAATATACTAGACATCACTAGATGACGTGGATGGTTCACTTGAGTGATTAGTGAACAAGAAGTCTTCATTGTCTGACTGGTCTTGTTGCTCAGCAATATTACCTTGTTGGTAGGGTCTTCTTTTCCCCTTTTTCTACCCGTAATTATTGTTAGAATTTCCCTATAAGATTTTGTTGTGGTCTAGAGTTGCTTAGATGAACCTTTCTTATAAGTGTTATACCAACAATTTTTTAAGTCATGTCCTCTTTTGCAGATAGGACATTTCTTCTTCTGTTGATTGTCCCCATGAAACTGATTCTGATGTTGGGACTTCTTATAGGAATTAGGTTTTCCTTTACCTTTTCCTTTCCATTTTTGATGTGAAGACAATGCCTGCTCCTCTTCATCATCCTTATTGTGCATTACTTCCTCTTGTTATAGTAGGTTTACTAGTTTGTCAAAACCAACTGTCGTATCTATCACATTTAGTGTTGTGACAAAAATGCGGTAAGAAGAGGGGAGTGCTCTCAGAACAATGGGAACAAGAGCATCATCTGTGAATGGTTCCCTAGGGCTAAAAGTGAAGCCCTCAATTCTACAACTCTTCTTAAGAAAGCTTCAATTTTCTCATTCTGCTTGAACTTCAGTGTATGTAATTGACTCTACAAATTCAATATGACATTCTTGTTCTTGGCCTTGTATACTATGCTCAATTTATCCCATGATTCTTTTATTGTTTTGGCATCTCGAATGTGGGGTTGCAGATCATTAGACACTCTAAACAAGATGATGATTTTGGCCTTCTGATCTACTTTATCAAACTGCCACTATTGTGTTGTATCAGTGGCTGATCTAGTTAGAGTACCATTCACAATGGACTGATTTCTTCAAACTCAAGTTGTGTCTTTATTTTTGTCTTCCATGCAATATAGTTACTTCCTCCGAGCAATTGTGAATCCAAAAGAAAAAAATTTGGGGCATTGGTGCCGATTTTGTAGAGATCAGCATGCGATGGAAAAGTGACAAGCGAGCATGGGAATCTACAAGTGACTCTTCCTCGCACCTGACCTCCTGAGGTCGTGTCGAGATAGCCGGTGGGTATGGAATATGTGTGAGATACGAGACAAACTAGTTAGGTAATCTAATGTCTTCAATATGCACTAGTGGAATTTGTGAATCTAAGGCAAAGAAGGCCCTCTAACTTGAACTGGTGTGATAAATCGATCAGCAAGGATGACTGCTCAAAGGCTCCAATCAATATCGAGCTCTGGCGTGATTCGATCTATAGGTTGTGGAATACGTGGAAAATGACCCGGGATAGTTTCGTGTATTTCTCTAGACAGGGTCATATGGTGGATGGTAAATGTAGTCAATTCTATGGATGGTTCTCTGGCCTAGTCAAGAACTCTCTAGCTTTGTTAGCTATTGTGTCTAGCAAGGATAATTGTTCGATGATGATAGGTGGAAGTGGAGTAGACCGGAATACTAGTGTGCGTAGGCCAGTGTCTATGTCTAATTCTCCTACGGATTCGTTGGGCTATGGGATTTGTGGATCACAACCGTAGACTCTTAGTTGTTGTGGACCTGTTATGGTCATGCGTGGAATCAAGTCCTAATCCCTAGTATCCAGTAATCGTATGCTTTCTCAACTTCTATATTTAGGATCAATAACTGTGTGATTTTCTCAGAATATCTTACAGGTGTTCTTGCAACCTGGATTCTTAGGCTGGTATCTATATCTGTAAGAGTGTCTCCTTCACCTGGCTGTGGGACCAAAGGATCACAACCAAAGGTTTGTTCTCTTTCGAACCCTTCTACAGTCATATGAATGTTGTCTAGTGTAATCTGTAGTTCGGTTGATTTGACCAAAATGTGTGTGCTTGGTCGTCTTCTACGTTTAACCCACTCAATTGGGAATTGATTTCTTGCAAGCTTACCATTGTTCGGAAGACTTGAATCCTAAGATTTTGATCTATATCAGTTATTGCTGTGATGAGATTGGGTTGAGGCACGATTGGCTCGAATACGTATTCTCTGGGCTCTCTAGGTCCCGTGATTGTCATACAAAACAACAAAGTAAAACGAACTACAGTAAAATGAAACTTAACTATGTCGAATATACCTATATATGATTTCTCTATTTTTTGTGTTTTCTGATGAACTTTACGAATTTAAGAAAGCAAGCTATTTAAAATATCTAGAAATGACAACTAAAATAATAATTTTAAAACAAACAAAATAACCGAGTGTAGCTATTTGTCTGTGTAATTTGTAGATCTATTATAAACAAAGAAATAGCTTATCTAATCTATTTGCAAGATTCTCGATCCTACCTCAGAAGTGAGGAGTGAATCATAGTTTCTCAAAAACTATCAATCCCCACAGCTTCCCTAGTAATATCGAGAATAGAATTTACTGAAATAAAGTAATTAACTACTCTATTTGATATGATTCTAACTAGAACTTTGAAAGCTAGAACCTGGATTCTGCAGAATAGTGGCGAATCTAATGATGTGTGTGATCTTGTCCCCTCAGTGTGATCTCCTCATTCCTTCATGTTCACGTGGATCTAGAAAAGTGTGTAATGCTAGCATCAACAGAAGTAGATATTGGGACAAAGGTAGCTCAAGACACAGACTGAATACAATGCGAGTAGGAGAGGGATAGCGCAAGAGTACAGAGCTTGGCTTATGCAATTCCTAGCGGGATCTATTGCGAGTCATGCAACATAAAGCATCCAGAACCTGAAACTATCCTATTTGAGGAGAAAACCTGCAACTTTAATGGCTTCCTAAGCTATTCTACTCCAATGGATTGGATGAAATAACAACACTGCTTGCACAAGATGGATTTGTGGCTTACCAATAGTAAAACAATGCTAACTAAGCATGCAATGAACTAAACTATGAATCCTAAGCAAGATAAAAGACTGAATTACTGAAATGAGAAGATGAGAAGTGAATGAGGGGCCATTTGCTTGAGCACAAGCCAACTATTTATAGCATTTGCATTTACCCAAGGTAAAAACCAAATAGAACTCTTAAACTATAAACAATGGCAAAACACTATTCCAGGGAACCAGAATCATAAATGCAAGCTCATGGCGTGAAAGAAAGCTGGTAAAACGTTGAATTTACGTGAGTCATGTTAAAAGAGCTTTCTAGTAAATGTGTAAAGGACCGCCACCACTGAGCGGGTGGAAGTCACTGAGACCACCGCCTGTTCGTGGCGGCGGTCACGAGACCGCCGCCCAGGTAGGGCAGCGGTTTTGTTATCAAGAGAAAAAGGCCAAGAAAAGAGGGAAAAAGGAAAAAATAAAGCACGCGAGGGCTAAGCGGGGCATGCGGGATGTTAACACACACTCGGAGAGCTTTTCCAGATCCCAAACACCTTGCGAGGAGACCTGTATCATCATTGGGGCACGTGCCACATTGTTACGATCAGATACCTTATAATTTTGGGTACGTACATATTGCCCCCTCGGAGAAGCATTTTAGCCATGAAGAGGTGTAAAATGGTGGGTCCGAGTATGGCGGTCCCGAAATGGGAAGTTAGAAATTATACCTGATACATCCGTGTGTTGAAAGGATGCCGTCCAAGATTCCCGCTACCTGTAAAATGAAAAGAGAACTCAAGTGCAGATAGACACAAAATTTTGAAAATAAATGCTAAAATAATAGGGAATGAGAATGTACCATTTGTGCGGGGATAGGAACTTACCTCCGTCGGTGCTCCAAACCTGTGAAAAAGTCATTTAAAATGAATCAGAGCGCTATATATATGAAAGTGGGCCCATTTTCCTATTCATTTGTGTGAGTTGATTTGATTGATTTTGAGCTCTGGGACCCACGGTGACGGTTTCTTGCGTGAGTAGAGTCAAAATGTCCGCGACGAGATAGCGATCATGCCTCCACGTGTGGAACATCGACCCGTGAGATCACATGTTAGTTTTCTTCAGTTTATCCTTTTTACCCCCTTAAATTTGAAATGCTAAATACTTTGTCATGGGGGGGTAATTTTTCAAAATGTTAGTGCTAAAAGGTCCACCTAGGGGGGCGCTACTATTGGTAGGCTTTGTTTTTAGGCAAAATGGTCATTTTTTTGCATTTTAAAGTTTTTTAAGCTTAAAAACCCGTGGGTTTTCGGACCATGACCGCCGCCCTACTCAGGGTAGAGGTTACATGACCGCCACCTATTCGGTGGGCGGTTACACGACCACCACCCTTAAGGCGGCAATTACAAAACTTCCCCCTGCTCAGGGCGGCGGTTCTGCACAGAATGCAAAAGAAAAATCTTTTTGAGATTGTGTTTGTATTTTTAGCATTTCTACATGCTTTCATGGTTTTCTAGTATTACTTGGATGCTAACTTGCTTTGTTTTGTGTTTTTGGGTGTATGCGGGCGAGAGAGAGTATATCCGGTGGAGTCAGAGAGGGAGTGTGATTGGCTCCTAGGGGTACTAGATGCCCTCTCACAGGATGAGGAGGACACTCTTGGTGGGGTGGGATCTGTGTATTTCACACGTGCCCCATGTTACACCATCTAGCCACATCCTTTGTGACTTGTTCTCATCTTGGGATGCGAGATCGAACACCTTCCGATTGCCGGGGTCTACGGTGAGTGGACTATCACATTGGAGGATGTCTATCACATTCAGGGGTCCCGATCATCGGGAGACGACTCACCCTAGAGACAGCAGGCTCACGGGCACAGATTACACAGTGGGCCACATATATGGGAGATGCAGTCATCTCCATAGGGTCGAAGAAGGAGGTGAGAGTTTGATCTATTCCTTCTTTTCCCATCCCCCTACTCCACCAGAGGCCATCATGGGGATCCTTGCCTCGAGGCCGATCGGGACAAGGAGGAGCTACATTATTAGACTCTGCTAGGTCCCCCATTATTACACAGATAGAGGGGCACGGTCGGATATATGCCTGGGGAGTAGACATTCTTGGGACCACCTACCATGACTTATACAGGGTGGTCCGTTTACAGGGGCAGTCATTGAGCCACCCGACTCTAGTCATGAGTTGGGTCTATGAGCATTTCATCCCTTATGGCAGGGGTGTGGAGGTGGCAGATCCTGGAGCTGTGAGGGCAGCCAGATGGATAGACATGTCGGTGCTTAGAGCACCTCATCAGCCAGTTGCCTCCCTGACTACTGCCGACATGGAGGCCACACCATACCAGACTATGGCGGGCATATGGGGCGAGGAGGCTCTTACCTTGATCTCCTGCTCCACGACAGGGTAGCTTATTGACAGAGTGGGGCGAGTGGAGATGCACCCCTTTGGCCGAGTTCCTCAGCAGTTTGGCCTACCATACATGGGTATGCTTCCCCCAGTGGCGCCAGTATATAGATCAGTCTGAGAGGCCAGAGGGGGGCCTAGAGGCCGGGGTTGGACAGTGGTTACTCCTGGCATTCCTATTGCAGCCAGGAGGATAGTTCGTGCTAGAGGGAGAGCCGGTGCATCGGTGCCTTTACTTCAGATTGCCGTGGGTCTTGCCCATAGCAGCGATGACCCCATTGAGGTAGACTCTGAGTCTAAGGAGTTTACGGGGGGAGACAGAGGAGGAGACTGAGGATAGTGATCCTGAGTGGCATGATACCCAGGATATCATGCAGGCGAGAGGGCCGAGCAGAGTGTAGAGAGGGTGACTCTAGGTTTCAGAGGAGCCACTCTCCCAGGGCCATGGGGAGGATGAGTCAGTTGCGGGGTGTTACGTTGCTCCAGCCACAGGAGTAGCCCCTCAGTCGGTAGTGGCATCCATGGCAGGCGCTGATCCCATAGACCCATCATGGAGGCCTGGTGATCCGAGTAAGTTACCTTCTCCCCTCTCTAGTGTTTGTTTAACTTAAGATCATTTTAGTTGTTATCTTGTATCTTTTAATTTCTTGTTTGGTTTCTAATTTTTTTTCTCCTTGGTTTGCAGAGACCGCTGATGAGTGGCGGGACTTGATCCGCAGGGTATGTACTGATACCCTGATGATCCCCATGGAGAGGACCCACGCAGAGCTGTCCATGGATGTTGGGGAGCCTTCAGGAGCCGGCAGACATACCGACATCTTTGCTCCAGTCTGGCATGTGGCCAGGATGGTATCGACCCTTCGCACCGAGCTAGCGGGGTACAGGATGGCTGAGCACTTGATGAGGAGCCATTCTCGTGGTGAGACTGCGGCTGCCCCTCGGGATCCTAAGCCCTCCGTGCATTCGAGTGCGGTGTAGCCGGAGTCCTAGGCATGGGCGTGCACCTTCAGAGGGGTCTCGTAGGGATTGAGAAGCCACTTGGCTCTCGTAGATTTTGTACTATATATTCTTTTGTATATCCTGGGCTCTTTGAGCGTTTTGACCATGCTTAGTGCATGATGGCATTGTATATAAACATTGATTATTTATATATATGCATTCGTTCTGGATCAAAATCTTGGCATTCATGGCTTTCTTTCTATTTCTAGTTTCCTCATGTATGCTATGATGTACGTTTATATGTTTCTTTTAGAATATATGCAATGGTGAACAAATGATGCAAGTGTTTTACTTTCCTTTTGTGTTTCATGATGCTGATATATGATGATGTAGATATAATGTGATTTTGAATCTTAGTTTCTGTAAGCAATTTTGGATACTTCATGTTTGTTTTGGCAAAGTGATGAAAACAAACCGGTATGATGAACAGATAAACCTGCCCCTACCCCCAACTCCACGCAACTAGTAAGATGCGAGGGCTTATCACCAAGAGTTGGGAAGGGCGCAAGTTATGAGGTGTAGTGAAATGATAGTGATGAAAGACAGACAAAGCTTTGGTGGAACCAAATTAGGACACCACAAGTCTACTCTACTCGAGTGACTTCATAGTTTTGGATGCAACTTGCTTTGCGGTTTATCCAGACTTAGACCCGTAGATGGCCACATAGTAGACAAAATCTGGGTTTTTAGGATTTTAACTCTCTTGGGATTTTGAACATCTGATTCATTTGTTTTTGACTCAAAATTTCAAAGTTTGAATTGTTTGTGTATGACCTTTTGCATTTATTTGTCAAGAGGACCCCCTACACTTTGCCCCATGCTACTAGTAAGAAGCGTGGGTTTATCACCGTGGGAAAAGTATAGGTGAGTAAGGGCATTCCCATCCTTTCCCAACCCTACGTCACTAGTAAGAGACGCAAGCTCATCACCAAAGGTTGGTGGGGCAAGGAAATGTGTAAAATTAAAATTTTCTGTTTGACCAATGTTTGACTTGTTTATTTGAGTAAAATGTCAGTATGTGTTTATTTCCAAAGAGATATACATATGGGATAGATGTGACACTATGAAGCTTCTAGAATAGACCATAGGCAAGACACCTACCCTAAGAAGAAACCAAAAGTGAGAATAAACTTGCAGATCTTGGTATGGTTACCGTTAAGACTTTGCCATGTCTAGCTTATTTGATAAAATGATTCTGAGATAATTTGATGATATCATGAAAATGGAGAAGTATGATTAAAGAGTTTATGCCAACAACATCATGAGTTTGTAATGAATTCTTTGAGAATAGATTCCTTGATCACAATTTGTGTATGAAACAAGTGGACAATATGATCCTAATCTATATGAAGATGCAATGTAGATAGATATATAAGTAGTGCTAGCTACTTACGCGTAAAAACGCTTGAGGTGTAGGGAATTGACTGTTTCACCAAATTCCTCACCTTCTAGCATACATAAGAGGTATGCACCATTCCCATAGTCTTTCATGACTCGGTATGGGCCTAACCATTTAGGCCGGAATTTCCTTCCTTCGCCGGTCTTCTTGTCGATCCGGCTGTCTAGTCTTAGAACTAGATCACCTTCATATATGTCGCTCATAGACTTTCTTGTTATATTGCCGGCACATCCGGTCAGCATAGACTCTATGTCGTTGTTCAACATCTAACCTAGCTTCATCTAGGCTTTCTAATTGGGAAAGACATGCTTCTCTGTAAGCGTCTTCATCCAGAATCCCTTGTAATGAAATGCGGAGACTGGGTATTTCAACCTCGAGTGGGAGAACTGCCTCTGCCCCGAATACTAGTGAGAAAGGAGTTGCTCCCGTTGGTGTTTTTATTGAGGTTCGGTGGGCCCATAAGGCCGGATATAACTTTAAGTGCCAATCTCGTTTGTTTTCTTTCACCGTTTTAAGGAGAATGGCTTTTAGTGTTTTATTCGTCGCTTCAGCCTGTCCATTGGCTTGAGGGTAATACAAGGAAGCCGTATGATGGCTTATTTTAAATTTATTGCATAGCTCATGAACCTCTTCATTCTTAAAAGAAGTTCCATTATCGGAGATAATGATTTGCGGGATACCGTACCTGTAAATGATTTGGTTTAAAATGAACTTGGCGATTATAGAACCAGGTACAGTAGTAAGAGGCATAGCCTCTACCCATTTGGTAAAATATTCGGTGGCCGTGATTATAAAATTATGGCCGTCTGTGGATGAGGGAGAGAATTTCCCTATTAAATCTAGGCCCCATGTAGAAAAGGGCCATGGAGTAGCGATTGGTTGCAGAGCTTGTGCCGGCATATGGATCTCATGGGAGAATTCTTGGCACTTATGACACCTGCGTATGAACTCTACTGCGTCGTGTTCTAGAGTAGGCCAGAAATAGCCCATTCGATGTATTTTACGAGTGGTGGCATGACCACCGAAGTGGCCTCCACACATTCCACTATGGGATTCATGGAGAATCTTCTTGGATTCTTCCATGTCGACACATCTTAGGAGCATTCCATCGAACGCTTTCCGATAGAGCACTTGCTCTATAATGATGTATTTAGCTACGATAATACGTAACCGCCTTCTTTGTTGCGGTGTAGCTCCTTCTGGATACGTATGGTCCATGATATAATTAATGATATCGCATGTACCAGGGACACTTAGAGATAGAGGGTCGGGTTTTGATGTAGTATACGCACTCATCTGGAAAATCTAAATCTACTAGATCACCTCCATCTAATGGGTTATCAGCTAACCAATCTACGATGATTTTCCTTTAATTGACTTCTGATTTACAAATGTTAATTTGAATTCCCCCATTAAGGTTATAAAACGTCCAGCCTTTTTAGACAAGGACCCTTGTGTGAGGAAAGTTCGTAAATGGTCCATTTTTACCATGACCCTTGTTTCTTGATTTAGCATATAATGTCTTAAGCGTTTGGTTGCAAAGACTATGGCGAGGCATTCTCGTTCTACTTGGGTATAACGTGTTTCATAGTCGAGCAACATTTGGCTAATGAAATAAATCGCGCATTCTCTCTTGTCATCGTCTTCTTGAGCTAGCATGCAGGCTAGCGAGACATTGGTAGCTCGTGAGTATAAAATTAATGGGTGATCTAGCTTAGGTGGCATTAGCGTAGGTGGTGACAACAAGAAATGCTTAACTGCATCAAAATCTTCATTGCAGTCTTTAGTCCAATTAATGCTATAATCTTTCTTGAGTAAATTGTTGATTGGATGAATGGCAAAGCTTAAGTCTGGATGAATCTTCGGATTGCACCCAACTTTCCAAGAAATGACCTGATTCTAGATTCATCCGAAGGTGGAACCATTTCGAGGACAGCCCGAATTTTGGTTGGGTCAACATCTATCCCTCGTGATGATATGATGTAACCTAGGAGCTTCCCTCCTGTTACACCAAAGACACATTTTTCTAGATTTAGCGTGACTCCGTACTCTATCAGCCGTGAGAGAATGATGCGGAGTATTTCCGGATGGTCACAACGCTTCTTGGCCTTAGCCAACAAGTCATCTACGTAGGATTCCATGATTTTATGAATTAAATCATGAAATATATATGTCATAGCTCGTTGGTATGTAGCACCAGCATTCTTGAGACCAAATGGCATGACAACGCATAGCAATAAGTTCCCCAGGGAGTTATAAACATGGTTTTAGCTTGATCTTGTTCAGATATTTTAATTTGATTGTATCCCGAGAATCCATCCATGAGAGACAAAATTTCAAACCTAGCTGTTGCATCAACAATGACATCAATGGATGGCAACGGAAGTCATCTTTAGGACACGCTTTGTTGATGTCTCGGAAATCTATGCAGATGTGTATCTTTCCATTCTTCTTGAGAACGGGAACGATGTTAGATACCCATTGGGAGTAATCGACTGGCTTGATAAATCCTACTTGGAGGAGTTTTATTACCTCCTCTTTTACCATGAGAGCTACCTTGGGTTTCATGGGTCTTGATTTTTGTTTAACTAGCTTTGCATCAGATTTAGTGACGAGGTTGTGCACTGCGATGTGGGGTGCAACCCTGTCATTTCCTTATAATTAAATGCAAATGCCTTCTAATGTTCTTTGAGGATCCGAGTGTGTATTTCTACTTCCTCTGGGGTTAACGAGGACCCTAATTTCAATATCCTTGGTTCGTCTTCCGTTCCGATGTTAATATCAATGGTTTCTTCGATCAAAGAGGCGTTACCCTCTTCAAACTCAGGTGGTGCTGGAGGTAAATCCAAATCATCCCCATTTTCTACTATGCATATGCTAGGTTCCATTTGTGAGGGAAGATTCACCATGGGATTTCCAAAGTAGGAAGACGAATGTGGGATTAAGGACAAATCTATCATATGATAGGAGAGATGTAGTGCCGCATAGGCATTTAAGTAATCCAAAGTGGCCATATCACTATCAACATGGTCTAGGATAGTAGATTCATTTCTGTTTAAAAGAGAATTTGTCATTGTCTTTATCAATGGTTCATCACGAAGGGATACCATGAAATGGGTATCCTCTAACTCATTGCTTGGAGTAAAATGTGATGCTGAAGTTGCTATTGAATCGGTGAGAAGATTTTTCTCTCGCGGGATTGCTTCAATTGATATGAAGTCAAACTCCTTGCTTAAATCTAATACAACTTTTTGTAAAGTTGTAAGTGTTCGGCTTTGGTTTCATATGCCTCAGAGACTTGGTTTGCTACTAATTGTGAGTCTCCTAAGACTCTGATGTTATCAACACCAATTCTTTTAGCTAAGATGAGGCCAAGGAGGAGGGCTTCGTACTCAGTGCCATTGTTTGTGCACTCAAAATTTAGTTTAAAGGCAAAAGGTAAGACTTTTCCTTCAGGGGAAGTGAAGATTACACCTGCCCCACTCCGTAACGGCATCTAGCTCCATCAAAATGGAGTGTCCAATATTTGACTGGGAATATGGATGCTGGGATATCATTGTGTTTGCATATTCTACTTCCACCATATAGAGATCCTCTCTGGGAAGAGAGCCAATGCCTAGGGGATATCCTATGCCTACTGAATCGAATGGTAAGAATATTGGTAGATCATTTTCTAGCAGTTCAACGATTTTGCAGTAGTTCTTAATGATACTACTTCTACAGTGTTAGCCTCATCTTTAGGGGTTGGGGTTACTTTGGCTAGGCTCATAGCTTCAAGATCTA
Source organism: Taxus wallichiana var. yunnanensis (assembly GCA_018340775.1). Taxonomy (NCBI): domain Eukaryota; kingdom Viridiplantae; phylum Streptophyta; class Pinopsida; order Cupressales; family Taxaceae; genus Taxus; species Taxus wallichiana. The sequence continues at coordinate 918,840,326 of CM031235.1, forward strand.
TCGTAGGTACCAACTTTTCATTTGTTTTTGCATTGGTAGGTTTATTAAGTTGGTTTGTTGGGAGCTCAAACTCCGAGTGTACGCCTGGTCTTTTCTTTAAGTCAGCTAGGTGTACATCAAATGGTTTTGGATCACCTTTGGCCACGAATACCTTTCCTAAATGTAAAAACCTTACTTCTTGAAATAGTGTAGAAGGGATTGCCTTCATGCGGTGTATCCAAGGTCGGCCGAGGATCATATTATAGTTAGTTTCCCGATCTATAATATAAAACTTAGTCAAGATGGTTTTGGGTCCTAAGGTGACCGGTAATATTATAGTTCCAACCGAGGTGGCTTTAAGACTATCATAGCCCCTTAGTGTATTTCGAGTTGTGGAGCAATTGGTTTCTCCATACCCTAGCTTTTGGAGGAAAGAGAAGGGGACTATGTTAACTGCCGCCCCATCGTCAACCATTGCACGCTTTACATAGTTGTTATAAACCCATACTTGCAAATGTAAGGCTGGATCACCTCGGCGTGCGATCTCAGCATCTGTCGGCATTTTGTTTATCTCGAATATGAATTCGACATCCCTATCTGCCTACCCTGGAGGATGAACATCAAAGTCCACATGATTTACCTGTGTTTCAGGCGGTGGAGTGATGTTAATTAGATGACCTAAACCTAATGCTTCTAAAAGAGCAGCCCTGTGGGTAGGAGAGTTCTTTAGTAAGTCTAAGAATGAAATGTGCGAGAAGGTTTTTGTTAGGTCGTTAATCAAATCATAGGCTCCCACAGGTTTTACTACGATTTGTTGGATGTCATCTGCCTCTGGCAGGTGGCTTGGACTTGGCTGAGAGAAATACTCTCGCGTCCTTGTTATAGCTTCGATGGGTAGCTCAGTGTCTAACTCCACTAAACCGACTACCTTAGGTCGTGGTGACTTCCTAGTTGCGGCACAACTAATGGATTTAGCGAGGTCGAGGCTTCATGATCATTGTTTCCTATCATTGCACCCTTGTTCATCCCAGTTGGATTTAGCCTGTTGTTATCATGATTTGGGAGTGGATCATTAAAGATCTTCAGGGGTGCGTTTTGAGGGGAAACTGCCCCTGAAAAGGTATTTGACGTTGGTGACGTAGGATCTGCTAAGAACATATCCATAAAAAGTTGTTTTTGTTCATCTGGCAAGCGTTGCATGAATTTATTGTAGTCACGGCACGTTCTAGTGTCATGGCCCCAATTTTGTGGAAACCACAATATGAATTAGGATTGTAATTCCTAGTTTGTTGATTTGATGTGTATTGTGGCCCAAAATTTTGATCAAACCGTTGTCTATTAAAATTTTGTGTTTGTTGTCTTTGGTTTGAATTCTGGTTTTGGTACCTAGTTGAATTTTGGCTTGGACCCTGTATGGGATTTCACCGTTGTTGTTGTTGTTGTTGTTGTTGTTGTGGATGATTAAAATCCACTGCATTGATTGTCGGGGTAAAGTTGTTGTTTCGTTGGTTGTTTATTTGTGATGGAGTATTGACAATATTTACCTTTTTAGGCTGGTCGGTTACTCCATCTGTTGTTACACCCCAATTTTTGTTAAGGATTTTAGGTCCTTGATTGACGTTCATGGTAGTGGGATAAGTTGTAGTGTTCTGATTGGGGTGATTAACCTCCCGTTTGCTCCATATGTTTTGCGACCACTATCAATTGTTGCTTGATCTATTCGAAGAGCACTCTCTAGTACTTCATCGTAAGTTTGTAATGGGAACTTCTGGACTTCTTCCTTCACTTCTCTGCTAAGCGAATGAAGGAATAAATCACATAGTTCCATTTGATCCATGTTTGGAGCACTTGCCGAAGAATAAAGAACTGTACGCCACCTTTGGATGAAATGGGCGACAGATTCGTTGTGTTCTTGTTTGATGTGTAAGAACTCTCTGATTCCTGTTCTTAATAATTTGTTCATGTCGAAGGCCTTGATGAACTCTGACACGAGTTGTTTGAATGAATGTATGGAAGCCTCAGGTATTCTATAATACCAATCGAGAGCGATGCCTTCCAAGGTTTTTGGGAATATTTTAGCAACAACCCCATCCCATGGGAGTAGTTCTCGAATGGCCATAGCGTAAGCTTTGATATGCGCATTTGGATCTCCCTCTCCTTTGTATTTGGGAAAATCGGAAGAGGTCTTGGAAGCATGACGCTTCGTATGGTGAAATCCAAGGGCTCTTTCAAATATTCTGAGTAAGTCCCTATCGCATATGTTTCGACCATTGATGGTGCCTGTTGAGGGAGCGGTGGTGGGATGGGTTGTTGATATGGCGCAGCGTATGCGTTGGCAGGGGCATAAGGAAGCCCCTGTGTTTGAGAAAAATGCCGGGAGAGGAGAACATATCCCCTTGTGGTGATTTGGAGTATATGTTTAAGTATGACGGGGTACTATCCAGGAATGGATTGTTCTGTACTAGACCGGGAGGAACAGTGCTAGAGATGGTGGGTCTAGTTGGCATTTGTTGTGAATACTGAGGAGTCATGCCTAACGTGCCTACTCCTGTGAGGAGATCCACTTGGCTAGGATGGTGTGGAGGATTGGAACTCCCTGCTTGCATGAATTGCAATTTTGACTTACTTGGGCAAGTTCTAACCCTCTAACCTTTTCTATTAGAGTTGAAATGACTTCATTTGGTGAAGTCACGATATTCTACCTTGGTGGTGTTTGTTGTATACCATGGTTTTGTATAGGCATGTGATATCCTGCTATGAACTGATCACTATCTTGCCAAGTTTCTCCGAGAGTATTTCCTATATGCAGTGGCATAGAGGTATTTTCTTGAAAAGAGACCTCGGGTTGTGGTTGTAAACCTCCTACAGGTGGATACATACCTCGAGAACGTTGGTCATTCCTGGCATAACGTACCGAATATTCATCATCTAAACCTTGGTATGAGTCTGATTGTCTACTAATTTGTGGTCTAAGTAGTACTGAGGAGATGAACCAGATTCTCCGGTGAACGTCATATTGTTCGAGCCTGAAGGCTCTGTTTGTTGCATTTGAGTGAGTTGTTCCAACTCCTCTGTTTGGAAGGATGAGCTATATCGATCCTTGCGGTTTGTGTTGACAATTTGAGTTAGTTGAATAGTTGTCACCCCACACTGAGAGTGAGGGTGATGATTGTCTATTTTGTTGGGCGTAGTATGCCTCAAGACCCAAGAGGGGTCTGCCATATGCATCGAATCCCGACATATTCGGGGGGTATATGAATACCCGTAGAATAATGGGAAGGAGCGAAGGTGAAAGCCAATGAGGCGGAGAAGATGAAAAGTATACTAAACTTGGAAGAACACGTAATACTATGACTCCAAACTAGAAAGTAGGAAGTTCACATCAGCTTCACTAATTTTGTTTGTTTCACGTCGGGTTCACCAATTTTGTACGATAGAAAAGTGACAAGCGAGCGTGGGAATCTACAAGTGACTCTTCCTCACACCCGACCTCCCGAGTCGTGCTTGAGACAGCCGGTGGGATGGAATATGTGTGAGATACGAGACAAACTAGTTAGGCAATCTAATGTCTTCAATACACACTAGTGGAATTTGTGAATCTAAGGCAAAGAAGGCCCTCCTAACTTGGACTGGTGTGATAGATCGGTCAGCAAGGATGACTGCTCGAAGGCTCCAATCAATATCGAGCTCTGGCGTGATTCGATCTATAGGTTGTGGAATACGTGGAAAATGACCCGGGATAGTTTCATGTATTTCTCAGACAGGTCATATGGTGGATGGTAAATGTAGTCAATTCTATGGATGGTTCTCTGGCCTAGTCTAGAACTCTCTAGCTTTGTTAGCTGTTGTGTCTAGCAAGGATAATTGTTCGATGATGATAGGTGGAAGTGGAGTAGACCGGAATACTAGTGTGCGTAGGCCAGTGTCTATGTCTAATTCTCCTATGGATTCGTTGGGCTGTGGGATTTGTGGATCACAACCGTAGACTCTTAGTTGTTGTGGACCTGTTATGGTCATGCGTGGAATCAAGTCCTAATCCCTAGTATCCAGTAATCATATGCTTTCTCAGCTTCTATATTTAGGATCAATAACTGTGTGATTTTCTCATAATATCTTACAGGCGTTCTTGTAACCTGGATTCTTAGGCTGGTATCTATATCTGTAAGAGTGTCTCCTTCGCCTGGCTGTGGAACCAAAGGATCACAACCAAAGGTTTGTTCTCTTTTGAACCCTTCTACAGTCATATGAATGTTGTCTAGTGTAATCTGTAGTTTGGTTGATTTGACCAAAATGTGTGCTTGGTCGTCTTCTATGTTTAACCCACTCAATTGGGAATTGATTTCTTGCAAGCTTACCATTGTTTGGAAGACTTGAATCCTAAGATTTTGATCTATATCAGTTATTACTATGATGAGATTGGGTTGAGGCACGATTGGCTCGAATACGTATTCTCTGGGCTCTCTAGGTCCCGTGATTGTCATACAAAAACAACAAAGTAAAAAGAACTACAGTAAAATGAAACTTAACTATGTCGAATATATCTATATATGATTTCTCTATTTTTTGTGTTTTCTGATGAACTTTACGAATTTAAGAAAGCAACTATTTAAAATATCTAGAAATGACAACTAAAATAATAATTTTAAAACAAACAAAATAACCGAGTGTAGCTATTTATCTGTGCAATTTGTAGATCTATTCTAAACAAAGAAATAGCTTATCTAATCTATTTGCAAGATTCTCGATCCTACCTCAGAAGTGAGGAGTGAATCATAGTTTCTCAGAAACTATCAATCCCCATAACTTCCCTGGTAATATCGAGAATAGAATTTACTGAAATAAAGCAATTAACTACTCTATTTGATATGATTCTAACTAGAACTTTGAAAGCTAGAACCTGGATTCTGCAGAACAGTGGTGAATCCAATGATGTGTGTGATCTTGTCCCCTCAGTGTGATCTCCTCGTTCCTTCATGTTCACATGGATCCAAAAAGCATGTAATGCTAGCATCAACAGAAGTAGATATTGGGACAAAGGTAGCTCAAGACATACGATGAATATAATGTGAGTAGGAGAGGGATAGCGCAAGAGTACGAACTTGGCTTATGCAATTCTAGCGGGATCTATTGCAGAGTCATGCAACGTAAAGCATCCGAACTGAAACTATCCTGTTTGAGGAGAAAAACCTGCAACTTTAATGGCTTCCTAAGCTATTCTACTCCAATGGATTGGATGAAATAATAACACTGCTTGCCTGCACAAGATGGATTTGTGGCTTACCAACAGTAAAACAATGCTAACTAAGCATGCAATGAACTAAACTATGAATCCTAAGCAAGATAAAAGACTGAATTACTGAAATGAGAAGATGAGAAGTGAATGAGGGGCCATTTGCTTGAGCACAAGCCAACTATTTATAGCATTTGCATTTACCCAAGGTAAAAACCAAATAGAACTCTTAAACTATAAACAATGGCAAAACACTATTCCAGGGAACCAGAATCATAAATGCAAGCTCATGGCGGTGAAAGAAAGCTGGTAAAATGTTGAATTTACGTGAGTCGTGTTAAAAGAGATTTCTGGAAAATGCGTAAAGGACCACCGCCTGGTACAGCGGGGTGGCGGTCACGAGACCGCCGCCCATGCAAGGTGGCGGTTTCATTCTTGAGAAAAAGGCCAAGAAAAGAGGGGAAAAGGAAAAAATAAAGCACGTGGGGGCTAAGCGGGGCATGCGGGATGTTAACGCACACTCGGAGAGCTTTTCTGGATCCCGAACACCTTACAAGGAGACCTGTATCATCATTGGGGCACGTGCCACGTTGTTCTGACAATACAATACCTTACAATTTTTGGTACGTACAATCACTAATAGGGTTTGGCTCTTATCACTCCAGGTTTAGGTCTCCCAATCTATATACCATCGATCGATATATCTTGAACCTTTCTATATACGCGCCCTTTCGATATACCCATCGGTACGTAGAAGAAATTCACCCTTTCTATATACCCAGAGGTACGTGAAAGAAGCGTTAACATACATGAAAGAATTCAATACGTGGTACCAAGATAAGATCTTGATGGGGTCTATGTAATTATTGACAATCGGATCAAAGAAATATCTACATACGTGCGCATAACTTCACTATATACTTGGATAATTTCTCAATCCTAGATTTATGTCGTGTAATCGTTCATAGACGGATGGGATGGTTTATAGTGTGTGCACTGTGACCTTATTACTCCCCGTCGATTTATAGGGATGATGCCCAGACGACATTGTTGTAGCTATATTAGGCATTAAGTGTAGTAGTAGTCATGATGACTTTACCCATAAGCGCTTCCTAGAGGCACCGTATATACCAATGCTGCGAATGAGATCTAGGATCTCATGAGTGTTACAAAACCAATTTTAATTGTTTTTATTACAATTCTACCGGTTTAAAGAAAATTAAAAAGTTTGTAGTTGACTATGGAAACCTCCAAATTAGTACAATATACAACAGTATACAATTTACATTAAAAAAATGGAAAATTTGAATGGCAGGCAAATTTTTTTGTTTCGCGGGCCCTGGTGGCCTCTGGAGCCCAATACGACTTGCTGAGCAAACAACCATAAAAAAATAGCTCAGAATGAAGTTTTTAGGTAGCCCTTCTTTGGCAAAAAGTGCTCAAAATGCAAAAATATGCAGAGTGGAGAAAAAAAAATTGCCCTAAAATAGGGTTTTTCTCACTAAATTTAGTTAGTTATAACTAAATTTGAATTTTTCCACTAAATTTAGTGGTTCCACCAAAAAATCCGCCAAATTTCAAAAAATTGGTTTTTGTGTTGTTGGTGGGATTCAAACCCCACATCTCATCCCTCCAAGTTGTTTCCTCTATCCAACATGGCTCATATGAGCGCTTGAAATAGAAAATGAAGTATTTGATATTTAAAGTATAAAAATTCGAACTAACCTTTTAAAGAAGTTGCGACTGGAGGGAGATGCACGTGTTAGCAGCTGTTATGAGGCAGATTTAGGGTTTTCTCCATGCTTGAAAAGTGGATCCAAATGCCTTTGTATTGTTTTATATCTATCTCTAATGCTTTGGCTGCCACTTTTTTTGTTTCTGTGCAAGCCACACTTTGTAAATATGATTTCTTTGATCTTCAGTGCATGGAGGGAGTCGCCCTCCCTCTTTCTAATTCACCTTTTTTTGTTTGCTTTGATCTTGTTGACATATTTGTTTGCTTTTACTTGAAGGTACATATCGTGGCGTATGGAGGGACAACTTCGTTGTGCGTATGTTCATGTGCATGGGGAGAAATAGCTATATGGCCGGATTTCTTTGTTTTTGCTTTGTTGTGTGCAAGTCCCTGTGCATGGAGGAAGTTATATACACACTTGTGTTTCCAGTGGTGCGAGTTCAACCACTGCTTTTTATGCCTCACCACTTGTAATGTTGCAGGTTTGATTGGATGTAGGTGCAGTCTCAATATACCTTGGTCTCCAAGTAATCTTCTTCACAGACCACCAATGCACCTCCAAATTTTGATAATAAATAGACAATATTATCTGTAGCTAGATAATTTAGAGGAAAAACCCCTGATGGGGAATATATATATATATATATATATATATATATATATATATATATATATATATATATAATCTGATTGCTATAAACCAGAAAATGCTCAAGAAGCAAATTTTCTTGGTGCAGAGAGCACCAAGGCAAAAAAAATAATTGCTTTCCATTTACCTGGAGAATACACAGGAGGTTGTGAGTTTGCAGGGGGTTCTGGGAAGCTGCAGGAGGCAACACTGGCTCTCCATTGATGCATATTTCTTCTCCACAAATTCTCCTTCTTCTCGCAACCTTCTCCAACCTTTCCAAGAGCTTAAATTTGCTCGATACCAAATGTTGATTCAGCAACAGGGGCGGAAGCCTGATTAAATTTTATTAATCTTGATCAACCAAACTTACAGAGAATGGGCTGCAATATTTATAGATATTGCACACCAAATACAAACAGAGACTAAGTTGCATATGTGTAACTATATTCCCAATTACATTAGCTTCCAATAACATCCGGAAACAACAATTGAACAAAAACAAAAATCACATTAAACAATATAACAGCTCCTGAAATATTCAAATATAAAACAAAAGGATGATTATAATTAAATATAACCAAAAAATAATAATTAATAAACTTATTAATTATGGAATGCATAATTAATTAGGATAATAATATTTTAATCCTAACACTTCCTTTCCATATTTCATAAGGTGTCTTGTTGTTTTTTACTCTAATTTTCCATCTATTCATAATATAGATTGTTGTGTTGACCATTCTCTCCATAATTTATCCGATATCCTGGATTAATTTAGCATGGTTCTATGCATATATTTTACTGATCCTATTTTTCCTTTCGACAACTCCATTTTTTGGATTCCTTACATCTAAGTAATGTAATTTTATTCCATGCCACACAAAATACTCTATAAATTTATTTAAAATGAACTCTCCCCCTCAATTATATCTTAAACGCTTGATTTTCAAATGCTTTCATTTTCAACCATTTCCTTGATTGCTTTAAACATTTCAAATGCTTCATAATTTTCTCTTTAAAAAGTAACCCATGTCATTCTAATGAAATCATCAATAAATAAACCTAAAATACCTCTCATCTTATATTCTTTGAGTTCTTGTAGGCCCACAGATATCGGTATGCATAAGTTCTAGTAACTCTTTGGTTGAGTACTCCTTTTCTTGAATGAAGCACCTATCTTGTTGAAAAAAATGACATTGTTTACAAAGGGTGTTAGTTGGTTTAGTAATATTTGGCATATATATAATAAATTTAATGGAAATCATTTTTACTAAATTATCAAAATTCATATGGCCCTTTCTTCTATGCCACAACCATGTTTCATCTATTTTCCTCATGCAACATTTTTCACCTTTAATCTCACTAAGAATGTAAAGATTATTTTTTGTTCTACAAGCATCAAAACCACCTTTCCCGTACTTTCTTGTATAATTTTACATCCTCTAGCATATAATGTTATAGTGTATCCCCTATCACTCATTTAACTTACACTTAGAATATTATTCTTTATTCCTTTAACATACAAGACATTTTCAGTCTTTGATTTACCATTGTTCAAGTTGATGTTACCCTTTCCTACAATTCTTTCTATATAATTGTCTCCAAACCTCATAGTTCCTCCATTTAACTCTTTCAAGGTAAGAAAATTAATTTTATCTCTAGTCATGTGGCTTGAGAAACCACAATCAATGTACCACTAGTTTTCTTCATTTTGAGCATGAAATGTTGTCTAAACAAGCATGGATTTTTCTTTGTTCATCTCTTTCTTTCCTTCCAAAATTTTTCTTACCCATTCTTATGATTGTAAATGGATTCTCATTCTTAAAATACTTGGAATATTCCACATAATTACTTCTATAAAAATTATATTTATGCTACATATTTGTGACACTTATAACATTCAATATCAAAATTCATCAAAGGAGAAAATGAGTTGTAGTTTCTATTTGAGAACACATGAATTTATATTTGCATTTTTTCCTAAAAAAACTTCTTATATGAGATAAATAGTCCACAGCCCTATGGCAAAATGATTACATGAAAAACAATAGCCATAAAATGAATTTTGAAACTTTATTTTTTATGGCTTCTTTAGAGGTAAATGATCTTCTAGATACTTCCTTAATGCTCTTTAGAGGAAAACTATATGCTCTTTAGAGGAAAACTAGTATTTTTTCGAACATTAATTTCTTCCCTTTTGCTACTTTCATTTGAAGAATTTATATATTGAGGGACATGCAATTTTTATTTCTCATTTCTCTTATTTCTATCAGAGCATATACATAGTTTTTAATTTATCTGTACATGTTATCTTATGTGACTCAGGGATCTTCTTTCTGATCTTCTCATTATAACCAAGAATAGTTTTGATAAATTATTATATCTTATTGTTGATAATACTATCTAATCATTCATATCTCCTCTCAAATTTGATACATTTGTTCAAATTAGTATTTTTTTCTCAAGTTAATTTCTTAAGGAAATTCACATTCAAGTATTTCACAACCTTCATCCTTCTATTTCAACAAAATTATTATATCCTCAACCATTTTTTCATCTCTTCCAATTGAATCTTTAAACCAATGATGATATTATTATACTCTTAAATATCTTGTGACAACTTTATTATTAAGGAACCATACTCATCTTTAAGTTTCTAAAATTTCTATTTTATTTTCTGATTTTTCTTTCTTTAAATTTTGAGTTCTTCTATATCGAAAACGAATTCTCTTTCAAGATCCACTTCAAGTTTAACTTAAGTATCTTCTTCATATTTTGATTCCATCTCTTTAATTATTTATTTAATGTTTAATGCCATGATAAGTGATTCATCTTTATCACGGTAGATACATTGTCATCACTTTTTCTAGATGAGTTACTTTCCTCCTTGGTATAAATGTTTTTATTATGCTTATGGAAGCCCTTCATTTTGTCAAATTTTCTTTTCTTATGGTTCTAATTGGACTAATAAAAAAATTTATTTTATTTCAAGTTGTGATTCTCTTTATCATCACTATTTTTATATGGGAATTTTTAGGAAAAATGTGTTATTCACCACGATTAAAAATTTGAATGGTAACTTACCTTTGTATTTTCCAAACCCTTTCTTCAACCTTTTAACAAAGTGATATTCTTATTCATTTGACTCATTGTTTGAGAAAACATTTAGCTTAGGATTTTTCTTTTCTCCTTCTTTAATGCTTTGAATTCAAATTCTTTCTTTGATGATTTATCATTTTTTAGTTCTCATTTCATATGTTGTGAGAATCCCATGAAAATCATCCATTGTTAGAATTATTAAGTGCTTTAATTCTTCAACAACAGATAATTTGGCATCAAATCTCAAAGGAATAAATATTAGAGATTTTTTTACTATTATTTCATCCTTAATCATTTCTCCAAGTATTCTTATAGTATTAACCACTACATGTACTCAAAGAATATAGGATGCAATGTTTTCATCATATTTCATCTTAAAACTTTCAAACCGACCTCTATGTGTTTGGAGTTTTCCTTTTGCATTTTATCATCTCCTTCAAAAACATTCTTGGCCTTATCAAAAATTTCCTTTGGTAAAATACAATGGATCACTTTGACAATTTTTCCTCACACAATTTACTTAATATTGCATTCATAGCTTTTGCATTTCTCTCACTTGTTGTCTTTCTAACTTTGATGTGTAAGAGGAGTAACTACAACTATATAACTAGTAACAACAAATTTCCATATATTAAAACCTAGAGCCATAAGATAGGGGCACATTCTTATACTCCAAAAATCATAATTAGTTCCATCAAACAATAAATCCTTATTTGAGGAGAAACCTTCTTGACTAATCATGTTTGCTTGTGAAATCTACCTTCCAATGGTCAAACTATTTTGAAAGAACCTCGATCTATAACTGATTTTAGAAAACACACTCATACTTGAGAGGGGGGTGAATCAGTATTATACAATTTTTTTATTAAAATCATTAACATTCATACCAAAAACAATCAAACTTGCATGACACATGATTTATGGGAAAAATCTTTCAGAGAAACCATAGATAAAAGTCTTCTTGGATCTACTTGTCTAATTCTAGCCATAAAGATAATTTATTTACAAATATTTGTAGGAACCATCCTACTAGAGACAAAAATCCCCAAATTTTGAGCACCAAATCAACTAATTTGTAAGCATAAACTCACTTGAGACACCAATTCCCAATACCAAGCACCAACTCAAGATAATGTTTGAGAATCAACTCTTTGGAGACACCAATCCCCAATCAGTATGAGGCATCAACCACAATAGTACAACATTTCCACCTTTTATAGTTACTTTTTCAACAAGATGATGGGATCCATAAAATATGGATTCATTACAATAAACAGATCTCATGCTTTTGAAAATGAATGAAATATTCTCTAAGTTATTTATTAACCAATATAATGTGCAAGAATTAAACACAATTGTTGGCATGTGATTTCTTGTTGAATTTCATTTATGCAAAGGCTCATCAATGAAAAGGAGAATGAATGAGTGAAAGAGGAAGTTAGTAGTGAGTGTGACATGGTAGAACAAGGAATGTCATGAGTTCATGGTGTCATAATGGAGATCACCTAGGTAATGCTTAACTTCTTGAATAGCGTGTGGCTTATAGAGGCATGATGATGTTTCGATAACATGTCAAGATTATATCCTATATGTTTGAGTGGATTTTTGATGGTGTGATATAGTCGCATGGTGTACAAAAATGTGCACGAGTGGCGTTAGTGAGATTGGCTTAGTCCAGAGCCTAATCATGAGGCCTAATCAACATGATAACTTTGTATGATGGATTAAAGGCATGAGCATAATAGAGAAGCATGTTCAAGGCATGGAGAGCATGAAGAAATCATGTTAAGAAGAGATTTAGGTATGGAAATTATAAATACATGTTTAAACAAGCTCAACTAGGCCTAATTATAAGATCTATTACAAGCATGGCTTGGATTATGGAGCAAAGAAAGATAATGTAGGGTAGTATAAGCATGAACTATTTTTTTATAGTGTATAGATGATGTGGAAGGTGCTACACTCAAGATTTAGTTTTTAGAGGCATGAATGAGGTCGTTTTGAGGCATAATCTTGAGGAGAAGATAGGTATACATGGACAAGTCATGGTGGATGATGAGTTACAGACAAGTGTAGACTTAAATTAGCTATGGGAAATGTGAATAAGGTTAATATAGTGCCATGGACAACGTTTTGGGTCAAAAACTCAAAGGGAGAAGCAAGAAAATGAAGTTTTGGATCTATCGAGTTCCTAAGAGGGAAAAACCAACTCGATAGTGGACATAATTTTTCAAACCCACATGAGTGAGATTTTCATGGGACATTGAGGCTTTTAAGGATGATGATACATGGAGTTAATAAGCCAAAGAAAGAAACATGATATGAAATGAATGTTAGAGCTTTACAAACAATCCTTAAGAAGCAAAGCAGATTACAAATCATCTTAAAACCCTCCTTTGAAAGTGATGGAGAAAATTGAATAATTTGGTCATAAAATGGTTTGGGAAAGTTGAGTTGATGACTTGGGCTTGTAGAGGATTATTCGTAATTAGTTTTGGTGGTGTTATCATTCTCGAGGTCATCGATAAGTTACACGAATAAGATTTTTTAAATAAATTTGAAGGTATAATCATGTATATCAAGGTTCAAGATAAAAATATTGATGTGGATGCAAGTATGGGAAATTTACATGATGATATTGAAGTGTTTAGGTAGGTTTTGTATAAAATTTTGATGAACGATGTCATATAAATGACCTACCGCTAATGGCCTATAAAGGAAAACCAGTCATGATGGCTTGAAGGATTTTTATGATGATACATGTTGTAGAAGTGAAATGTGATCTTGAATGTTTGGTATAAGTCTAATAAAACATGTTATATCTCAAGAAATGATTAGGTAAGGTTCTCTTGTGTCCAATTTCAAAAGGTCTAAACTGACCTTCTAGGATTTCTAAAAATGTCTAGAAACTAGGTTACAAGTGTAATTTTATCCACATGATACATGCATGTGAGTATTTGAATATGAATTTGAATTCCTCTGTGAATTTTTTCATGCTTTATTTTGGCATGAAAGTGATGTTTGGTGTTTTGAAGTCTTCTCGATAATACTAGTTCTTGTACCTTAAAACCTAGTATGAGAAGTCCTAGAAATGAAAGCTTATGAAGCTATATAACTTTAAATGATGAAATTAGTGGATTTGATGATCTATGTAAGGATTTTTTTTTTCATAAAATTTACATATAATCCATGAACATATGTTTGAAGGAGTGAACCAACTCATATTAGGAGGATTTGGTTTTCTCGTACATGTATATCCATTTATTCCTTTTCTTAATAAGTATTTTATGTTGAGAATGAAAATGGTTGAGTTTATTCAAGTATTTTAAGGTGAACTATAGATCATATACAACATTCTAAAATCATTAAGAGTTGTTTAAATTCCATACATTAGTGTTGATGAAGCAATCTTGTGACCAAATCTCGAGCTTCCTTTACAGTGCACATCTAGTTGAGAAGATAAGTTAAAATGGAGTCTCCTTCTCTAACCTGCAACATTCTAATCATATTGTGATGTAATATACAACTTTAAGTATCCTTCTTCCTATTTTCAGTCCATGAATTGAATCCAAGAGTGATTTCTTCCATCAAAGTTGAAGACTATGTTATATATATCATACACCTAGTAGAGAAATAAATCCTAATGGAATATTGAGGAAAAAGTTACAAGTTGAAGAGGTTTTCAAGGTTATAGATTGTTATAACAAGACCTTAGTAATTTTATCACACATTCCTATAACTTGTTTCATGGCCAAGATAGCTAAAAGAAAAATATTCCTATGTTGGTAAGAAGACAAACCGGAAGAAAACCGTTACAAGTTAAATCACAAACTAAAAATGGAATATTTTTAGTGGTTTCAAAGGTGCAATGATTTCATGAAGGTTTTATAAGTCCTCATAGGAGTTATAAGTGTCATAAAAAATAAAATAAATTCCATTACTTGCATTTGACACCCTTCATAAGTAATAATGACCTTATGAAAGTTTTCGATGATGTCACATAGAGTCTTCCATTCAGATTGTAGAGGGAAGAACTTGAAAGGTTTTGAAGATGAAGTTTGAAAGGTGTAAGAAGAAGTTACCCTCATGTATATGTATACCAAAATTTGAGTGAAAATGAGTGTTTTATGAATAAATTATAGGAGTATGATTTGATGAAAAGAGAGGTTCATCCTTGTGTATATAAGGCCAAATGTGTATGCCTTGGAGGTTGTATTAGTAGAAGTATGAGATAATGAGAATCATGAACAAAGAGAGGAGAGAGATGAATTTATTCATGTGTTAAGTAGGGATAAATATGTGTGTGTGAAAGAGGATTTTAAGAGTGTATTTGCAGCAGTATGAAGTGATGATAAAATGATGCCAATGTTGATCAAGAGCAGTTAAACAAGCTTATTAATTTCCATCAAGCATTACGTACCAATCCTACACATATTATTCATATTCTCAATGCATTATTTGTTTTCAAACACTCTCAATATTTATTTTATATGTCTCTTTTAGGCTCTCTATTAGGCTACCATAGCCTCCACCCAACCCCTTCACATTCCTACTTCTACCTCTCATCTCCTTCATCCCAATGCTTCTAATACACAAAGGAGTTTCTCTTCTGGCATGCATGACCTAGATTCTCTATACCATGACCTACAAATTCAAATCCATCAACTACAACAAGCCACTTCACGCTCCTCTCCATCTCTTGATTCCTTGTTACTTATTCATACCCCTTTCACACCTTCCATTTATGCTTATAAACTTCCTATTAAATTTGTCACCCCTAAGCTTCCCACTTTTAATGGTCATGGTGACCCTCAAGAGCATCTTTGATATTTTTAGGTGGCATGTCTCAACTATGTGGATGATCACACATTGCTAGCTAAGCCATTTCCTTGAAGTCTTCAAGATTACACCATACATTGGTTTTATGATCTACCTGTTCATTCAATAACTTATTTTACGCATTTATCCTATCCTTTTCTTTCTCACTTTTCTATCAATATCAGCACTAAGATCTCTTATGCACAACTAGCTCAAATCAAGAAAATATCTAATGAGCATATAACCGACTATGTATTAAGTTATAAAAATAACCTAGCTAAGATGACTAATGTGTTTTCTAATTCATAATTACAAGATATTTTTTTTCAAATCCTCTTACCACCATTTTAGAAGAGTGTTATTTTTTAAAACCTCTCCTTGGTTTGATAAATTATGCTATACACTCAAAATGTGTGAATTCAAACTTCTATCTATGGCCATGCTAATGTTAGAAATGAAAAAGGACTAAGATGGGGGATGAATCAGTCCTATAATAAAACTTTTAATTTTATATTTCAAACATCCAACAGGCATCCTCATAAAATACATACATTGAGGCTTGATTAAAATTCAATACATTTCATTATTAAGTGCATACATGACAAGAACACAAGGTATAATTCATAAAAAAATTTCAAAAAAAATGCACTAATTTGATTCACATCAAAAATCTACAATATACAATTAGAATCTCAACAATAATATCAATATGTTTTTGACAAGATATTTCAATTGCAGACCATCTAGACTTCTCTCCTTCATCAACTTGTCATTACAAGAACTCCATCATCTTCATTCCACATAAACCATCTTCTATCTTGAAAGTGAACTTAGGGGGTTTTGATTTATAGTCAAAAGGTTTCTTCAATTGAAGAGAAATGGGTTTTCATCTACAACTCTCACTCTCAACTCATTCACACTTTATCTCAAACTCTTATTGCATGAAAAATGTCTTTTCAACTTCCCTTAGAATTTTGTGTCTCTTAGACTTACCATCTTTCTGACCTAAGCATGACTCTTTTCATTCTAGTTTGAGATAGATTAGGAAAAACATATTTGTAACTGATCATTCATCTCCCCAAGAGTTCACTCAACTTACTTCAACAAAACTTTATACCTTCTCAACTTCTGCATCAAATTTTCAATCACTATATTGAATGAATACTTTTCATCTTACAATATTTGAGTTTAATATTACTAATGACTTCATATCTTGTTTAAAAAATACAACAATTATCTCTTGATATTCTTACATGAGATAGAGAATATTTTCAAGTTTCTAACTATTAGTGACTCTTGAATTTCCTCCAAGAGCCACACATTATCGAGCTACATTTTTCTTCAAAACATATGACGAGACATAGTAGTTTTAAACAACATCCTGATTTTCTCGAGTAGTCATTTTACAACAAGAATCTCAATTTTTAAATACTCTCTTATTTTATCAACCAAGACTTATATTGACTTTGGAGGCACCTTCCCATTTCTCCGAGATATGTCATTGATAGGATATCTATTGTGAGAGTTTTCAACTTCTACTATGTTGCGAAATATAGTCTTAATGAAGAGTAACAGACTTTATAAACTTCACACTAAGGTGGGCATTTGTTTACAATCATTGGAGACATTAAGATATCATTTCAAAGCTCTACCTAGTGTTAAGTTTCACTTGCACAAACCTCAAGGTCCAAATTGCATATATGAGTATTGTATTGTGTACTATGGAACTTGTTCATTAACCGTGATGAATTTGTTTTTGGATTACAATTTTCAAGCATATGAGACACTTGCAAAGCTCCTTTTAACTTCATTTGAGATTGAGACATGAAGAATAACCTTTCCAATTTAAATATTGTTTCAATTTGACTTAGAACCCAACTTTCTTGACTTTCACCATCAGTGGAAGAAATATGTTAAAAGAGTCTTCCTCATTTCGAGATTAGGTTATCTAAAATCAGTTTCCAATATTTCTTGCTACTAAGAAAAATGTATATACAAGTTTTGGTGATTTTTCATTAGAATTTTTTGAAGATTCGAGCAAATTTTCATCTCAAACCCCAGGACTGTGGTTCTCTAACATGTATAATGTGAGAATATTCATATAGGTTTTCTTTCTCAAAGTTAGATGAAAACAAATAAATTCATTTGTTGTGCCTTTGTAGAGGAAATCCACAACTTCTCAAATTAAGAAAAATATTTAAAATGGTCCCAATCATTTCCATAAGTCAAAGATTGTAGTACATTAGTTTAAAACCTTAACAACACAATACATGTTGATTCCGACAAAACACTCCGACTTGTATTTGAGTCTAGGAATACCTTATTAGTGTCTTGAGAGGAATATTTAAGCATAAATATCCCTCTTTTGATGCTAAGAGATTATTACCATGCCCAAGAACACTTGTAAGTGTCAATATATGCATGTATAGTGGAGATTAGTTTTTATATTGTGTTCAATAGTGATCTTGAAAACTTTGATGGAAAATCTACCCTATTTGAAATTTATTGTAAGAAAGAAGAATAAATTTAAAGACCTTACTCCAGTTAATCAATTTTCCCAAGTATTATACTATTACAACTTTTGAGAATAAGCTTAATTGTTTAGACCCCACATGCTTGAGTTGACTCATAAGCTTTTTCGAGATATAAAGATCTAACACCCTCTTTCTTAATATTGGATCCATGTTGTGTTTTAAATCATGCAAAAATAACATGGATATATGATATTCACCCTTGTTACTATCGAAATTGATCCCGATTATGATTTAAGACTTTCATGTTTCACAAATCACTTGTAGACCTTTCACTTTCACTTATTTGACCAACTTGAAGAACCATGACACCTAAAGGATCATGGAGACATAATTAATATACCATGACATACATTGAAGAAGCTCATACAAGTAATTTGAATACAACCAACCAAATTTTTCAATTTTTGACTTGGGAGACTGTCTCTGGGAGAAAAAAATGAGGTTTGATAGGTAATCATGACTTCTTTGAAACTTATCCAAATTACTTCAAACCTTTTTCACCATCTCAGAATAGGTATTTTCTACAAAAATTACTTCTATGATTTATTTCAAAAGGCCTCATATTTTTTCTTGAGACCTAAGAATCCAGGTAGCTCAAAATGTATTTTTCAAGAAGGTTATTTTAGGAAAACTTGAATAACTCAAAATCCCCATTACATAATCTAATGAAATTTGACATGGAGCATTGTAATAAATCCCTATACACATTCCAAGTGTTGTTTAGCCATATGTTTTCCTTTGAATATTTTACCAAAATCATTTGCATGCGGGAGCAATTGAGTTTCTCAAGGGCAATTTTAACTAGAAGTGGTGTTTTTCTCCAAACCTTGTCTCTTGACTTTTTGATCCTTAGAATGAGTTCATACATTTTGTTATACACATGATCCAATCATTTCACAACTTAACCTAGAACTACAAAGACTCACATGTAATTAAAGGACATCAACTTGACTCAACATGGAATGACTTGACTTGATCCATACATTTCACAACTAGACCAATTCATGATTGGACCAAATGGACATGTTTGACCTTCATACCACCTTTGAGAGACTCAAGCCACACATATACATCTTTTAAGACCCCTAGGTCACCTATACCCCTGTGACATCAATGAACTTGACATCAATGACAACACAAGCAACACACACTTCCAACAACTAAAATACTATAACAATGCTTCATCTTCCTCCTCTAATCAATTTCAAGGAAAATCTACTTTCAAGACAGCTCTTAATCCTACTAAAGACAAGGCTACTCAAGTAACATTTTTTCCACTCCAAACAAGCTTCAATTGTAACCTCTTAAGTGTACATTTACAAATTTATCATATTAACCTCGATTCTTATTGCCAAAACTTATTGAGAGACTTCTTATCACTCTTTCTCCACCACTCCATATTGATCCTTCTCACCCTTGTGGCCATAATTATGATGAAAACACTAGATGTGACTATCACCAATGCATTGGACATTCTACTGATTGTTTCTTCAAACTAAAGAATATCATTCAAGATCTTATTGATAGTAATACACTCAAGCTCCCTGATCCATCCACTTCTACACCAGTAAATGATAACAAAAAGATCAAAATATTTAAAGACCCTTTTTCCAAGCATGACACACAAGCTCCCGATTCTTCTACTAATCATACATATAAAATTGTGTTTCCTCCTTCATCAAGGCCTCTTGATTTCCTTGTCACTTTTTTGATGCCTCGCTACCAGCCATTTCATTCTCAGATCATGATTATCATGCTAATTTCACTTCCGATTCATTACATATCAACGCTTCTATTGTCTCATATACTATCAATAATAACATGATCTATCCAATGAATCCTATTAGTGTGTGTTCCATTGTACTTATTATGGCTATCAAATGTCCAATATCTAATATCACATATCCATTTCCTAATTATTTTGGCTACATCAAGCTTCATGTTCTAGTTGAACCTCTTACCATGCTTGTCATTCGGTATGGAATATTCAAGTAAAGGCTATGACATGCTCCTAGCTCTTCCTCTACTCGCATCTCATAAGAAATCCCTTCTATGAATCATTTGTGCCTCAAGTTAATTCACAATAAATAAGTTATCAGTATAAAATGCATTCCACCATGCACGCCATTTCCTTTACCTCCTCTTGATGACATCCTTCTACCAACTTCAGCATGTAGGACTCCTCGACCTCTCATATTTAAGGCACATTATGCACTTATCTCTCCTATTCGCACATGACCTACATCGAGACCTTGTCATCCTCATCGGTCCATCATCCCATGTTGTAGGCATAAGTCCCCTACTCAGAAACCCCTTCAAATAGGTGTTCACCACCTCCTTCACCATATATGTTTCCTTCACATGCACATTATCATCCTCATACACACCTATCTTAGAGAATAGCCACACGCCTTTATCACCTCGGATATTAGGTCGAGAAACCTTACTCATCACTCTTGTTGGATACCTTACTCTTCATCACACACTTGTGGGCATCAAGATTTCTCCCCTCCTATTATCATTATATCTTATTATCTCTACTACTACGCTCCATGCTTCACATATCATATTTTCCATTATTCTTATACACTTTGATACATGCCTTGTATCATCATTACCCTATGACACACTCCAATTCTAGGGTTCATACTCGATTATTAAGAGGGTATTTATAAATGAGCCTCATCTCATACAAATATGTTTGGGGCAAAATGCTATGCATATCCCATTCACACATTGTATACCATTCCATTCCACTCATCTAATGCATTTACATATCTTGGTTACACTTAATCTTATTTTCTTACACTACTTAGATGTTTTACTTTAGTTATTATGCTAATCGGATACTCAAGATATATCATTATATTTATCATATACACATGCGTGTTCACTTGGTATCTAGTTGTGAATGCAGATCTCTTACAAGTTCTCACATGTTGTAATGATGCTCAATATTGTATCCTTTTCCAGTCCCACTGAGGCTCCTAGGAGCATCTACTGTTACTACTCTCACACACTACATGTGTTATTATTTCTTCATATACTATTTCCTATTTCTACTAGCACATTACTTTCCACCGATATATACATGGCTTGACATACTTTTTTATCTTTCTAACATGCTAACGAGTGCTTCATATGTAAAATTTTCTTTGTAAGACTATATGCCACCACCATGGTTTTCTAATACATTTTTCTTGACATTTTTACCAATGTATGTTATTGTTTGGGGTGATGCCCTTTATCTTGTATGTGCATGTGTGTGATTGTGGACACTTCTTCCTCGATTGTATTGTGACATTATGAGAGAGGTCCCATGTATTAAACCATATTTTTGCTAATTTTTCTACTAATACATCTTTCTAACCACTCTATTTACATGTGCTTTGGTTTATACCATGCCACCCCCACCCCTACAAGTATCAATTTCATATCAGCATTGGGTCCTCTCTTTTGGGCCACACACTTCTACATTCGTCGCATGGACCCAAAATGAGGGGGACATACATTGGGTGAACAAAACACCCCTATATCAGCTGAGATCTATAGTACAAATTTGTAAAGCACGGAAAAACATAAGAAAACAATCATAGAACAACCTAGAATCTGATTTGGATCCTCACACATTACATGCACACCAACGCCCAACATCAAAAATAACGCCTAGGTGCTCGTGTCCTCCCTAGGTGATAATTTCCTAGGGGATTACACATTCAGCTTACAAGATTAGCATAGTCTATAAAATCCTTTAGAGCAATTTTTACACTTATAGAATGCATGTAAAATCCTTCAATCAAGACAACTTAGAACAATTGGAACATAAATAACAAATCAAAGACGTAACATCTACATTGGTGCTTATCACGTAGATTAATGGATAGAGACTAATAATAGACCTCTCTCCCCAACACTTGCTCTTTGGCATGAGATCACTTTAAAAACATGCACTTGGTGTGAGATTGTAAAAATACTCATACTTGGTGTGAGATTGCTAAAAAAACTCGCCATTGGTGTGAAATCTCCCAAAAACCTCACTCATTAGAACATTATAGGAAACTTTTATATCCTATACAATCTTTCACATCAGTGTACACTTTCCTTTACTACTACTTTTACACACTTTTACATACTTTTGCATACTTTTACATACTTTACACAATTTTTTCATATATAACTATTTGAATACTCTTTCTCTCTTCTTTTGTATATTCATCCTTAATACACAAAAAGAAATTAACCTACAATATAAAATATAAGCACAAAAATAGGCACAATGCAACGTATATGCTTCACCCCTAGGGTCCACTTTCATTTCCTAGTTTCCACACTTCACTTTGTATCATTTCATGTTTCACTTGTCCACTCAACACACATCTCGCTACACACTATACATGGTTATCGTGGTATGCATCTTCTATATATTTATGTTATTGAGTATTCACTCAACAACATAAAGTGGGGGAAAATGTAGACACAAAATCATGCACTTGAGTACATTTCTAAGCCCTAAAAGCATACTAGCCAGGCCCTAAAAGCATACTAACATTTACATTATTCTTAAGTAAGAAAACTATATTTGGCCTCTTATGCTTTCTATTTGGTCTTGCATATACCGTACCTCCCATTCGGAACTTTACTTGTTTTTATTTTATGGCTTCAAACACCAATTCCTAGCTAAGATAATAGCACTCAAGTTCTCATGTCCCCTCTAGGTGCCCCCGACCCTTTCTTATAGTACTCGCTCATTTAGGTCTATTTTATCTTTTGGGCATATTTTTCACATATGGTTTAGTCTTCACATTTTCAATTACGAAATTCAAAGAAGGTAATTATATAAATACATGGTTATTTTTTCAAAATAAATGACCAAGCACTAAGCATATATTATCATCACCTAATCTTTCATCCAAAGGCACTAAAGAGCACTAAAGGCATCCATCTAGCATCCATTCAAGGGAAAATGGATTCATATTCTCGCATACACTACTTTAGGAAGGGGATGTTCATTTTATTCCATCCACAAAGGTTATACATTTCTACATTCTAGATCTAGCCTGCTATCAAGTGCAACTTGCACTAGGGCATCCTAGGGCACAATTTCTACAAATACTCATAATAAAAATTCATAGATTCTAAGATGTAGTCCAGCTTCTCGGTTGTAATTTCACTCTCAAGGTGACTATCGAGGTCAAAAGATAAATCCCCATATTACATCTTTATTTTTTAGATTTGATGTGGTTTGTGGGCTTGTGTAGGTGAATTTATTTTATTCATATTATAGGTATCATCGGAGATCAAGAAGTGATCATCGGGTGATCAAGAGGAAGTAATTATGACACCTTTTCGACACACCAAAGATCAAATCATGAGTCCTTGCACAATCATGGGTGCCCTAGTAGTCTCCAACACCTAGGCGGCCTTGTCCTAGTTTGGGTGCCCTTGTCTAGCATTTCTCATGGACTCCTAAATTTACTGATACCTATTATGATGTTAGTTACTTCCTAATCAACACTTTTCCTAGTTTATATCACTCATAGGGGTGAAAGTAAATCAACTAAGTTTCTTCATCTATCACTTGTGCTTAGGGTTTTATAATCCATTTTCTTATTTACTTTTTTCATATTGTATCTTAGAATTTTTATATCATTTTTTTCATCAACTACTCTACAATATGATTTTAAAAATTCTTTTTATATCAAATCACATTTAAACTCAACTTCAAATGCACTAATAACATGGCCAAATATGAAGCTCTCATCATGGGTCTCCAAACAATAATCATGCTTGGTGTTCAAATTCTAGACATATATGGAGACTCTCAACTCGTCATCAACCAAATTAAAGGAATTTATCAATGCAAGAATGAAAATTTACAAAAGTATAAGAACATTTTTGAATTCCTCTTAGAATATTTTGATCAATACACCATCCAAATAGTTCCACAATCTTCCAATAAGATCGCACACGGCATGGATTCCTAGCATCACTCATCCCACTATCAACTAATGATTCCAAATTGTTTATTATTATGCATAGACTTGATCAACCATCTCACACCAATAAAATTCCCTCTATCAATCTCATCAAAGAAAATCAAACAGACCTGTACACTCAAATCTATGACTATCTTTCTCAATCAAAATTACCATCGACATATCTAAAAATGTTAAACGATATTTTTTCAACCTCGCTACCCAATATGTCATCGTAGGTGGTATTCTATACAAACATGGGTTTGATGGCCTCTTACTATGGTGTCTCAAATATCATGAGTCTACTAAAGATATTTAAGAAGTCCATGATGATATATGTGGTGGACACTTCAAAAGTATGGATGTTGTTAAACGTGTCTTATGGATGGGCTATTACTTGGCCTACCCTTAATCAATATTGTTGCACATATGTCAAGAAATGCATTAAATGTCAAAAAAATCTAATATCATTCACATTCCCAAATGGACCCTACAACCTTCTCATGATCTATGGCCCTTCTCACAATGGGGACTTTACCTCATTGGCCTTATCAACCCTCATTACTCACAATGATGTCACTCTATTATCACTGCTAATAAATATATCAATAAATGGGTATAATCAATTCCCCGGTCTCTACTAAAGAAAATAAAATCATTGATTTCATCTATCAACACATCATATGTCATTTTGGAATCCCTCACAAACTTATCACAAAAAATGGAAAATATTTCAAAAATAAATAAATGAATATATTATGTGACACATCCAACATCAAGAGAATTTTTTAATCACCCTATTATCCAAAAGCAAACAAAAAGAAGAAGATTCTAACAAAACACACAATGAAATTCTCATGAATAATCAAGCAACCAAGAATTGGCATCTCCAAATCTTATTTTCTCTATGGGCTTATCTAACTAGCATCCATACTCTCACAGTGTTATTCCCTTCTCTTTAGTCTATGCTTCCAAGGAGGTCTTACCCCTTAAAGTTAAAATCCAATTTCTCTGCATGTACCTCATTGATTTTATCTCTAATGAGTAATATCTTCAAGAATGTCTAGCACAACTTGAAATTTTAAATAGACATCTCCTGAAAGCACTTGAACCTCATCTTGTCTATTAAGAGTATATGTATATAACAAAATATAAAAGAGAATGACTTTAACATTTTTGATCTTATCCTTAAATAAAATCAAAATTTCACTAATTTGGAAAGGAGTTAACGTGGAAAGTTTTCCCCTAACCTGGATTGGTCCACGTGTCATCAATCACAAGTATGGGTCATGAGCTTATCATTTAGCTTCCCTCGATGGTAAACCTAAAAAGAAACCTTTGAATTCATTTTACTTGGGTCCTTTCTATTTTTAACATACCTTCATAACACTAGTCACGTGAAAGATGTTATTCCACCACTAGCCTATCATTCAATGTCATAATGATTTGGAAGCATGTGGTCCACCATCAATATCCTATAAATCATGACCTTAAAGATGAACACCACGAATCTATTCATCACATCTTTCACATGGAAAGTTCCTCTTCAACAGAACCCCATAATAATTACTCTTTCTTTCCATTTTCTTCTAGTCAAAAACATGTTACGGGGTAGACATGTGTAGTTGGTACACACATCATTTCCCCTCCTCAAAATATCCTACTAGGCTTGCCCTCAGCATAAAAATAAAAACTCAAGAATGTCTATGGATGCACATTGTCACAAATATAGAATTATCCCTTAAAGGACAACTATTAATAATATTATCAAATAAATAATGATCCCTCGAAGGACAATTTTTCAATCAAAATATAGACCAATGCCACAAAGCATGACTATCAAAAAAAAATCTCAAACCATTCCTCAAGGATGGCTACCAATATCATTATAAAAATGCTTCCTGTATTAATTAGCCTTAAAAATTCAAAATCAAGAAGCATCCTAGGAAATCTTCCTATCGATTAGCTTTCCCATCAAAAGTAAACTTCCACCGTTGATCAATTTGTATGATAAAAAATCTAGTTGGGGCACAAGCCTAAAACCCATCAAAAGGAGAACTTATTCCCTCATGCAAACTACATGTGTCAACCCTTCCCATGTTCTAGGAAGGTATAGATAGGTCATTCTCATATATACCCAAGATCCCACATATTACTAATTATTTTTAGTTATATGTTAACAATTTTTACAAGGCCTCAAGTGCACTTTGTCATATTTAAAAACCTACATATGAATCAAATCTAGTCCAAAAGGAAAACATTCCATATTTACTCCTAACCACAAATAAAGAACATTTTGAAACATACATCAAGACCACTACACTTTAAGTCACATCATGTTAACATCAAACAATGCATAAAAATCAATTATCAACATCAATTAAAAATCCCATCTAAACATCTACACATTCAACATCATATCAAATACATTTAAATCATGTACTATCTCAACATCTCATCATACAATCATATCAATGTCAAAATAAATCAACAACACATGAATCCAAAGCATAAATCATCATATGTATCATTGAATTTATATACAAAACACCTTCAAAAGGCTCATATGAAAAATCATCCATAAATGGATCATATACAAAACCCAAAATATGGTAATATAAAAATCGACACCCGCTCACCACACAGATCTCTTGTGGATCCTCCATCTAGCCATAGATCTCTCCATGGCTGAGAAACACTTCCAATGCTCGTTGATGTAGCCTATCAAGCCAATACACGCTCACTCTCTTTGTGATCCACATATAGAGGAACACTAGGTAGGTCCTCTATCACGAAGCACTCATAATACCTCATCTCCTCCCCTAATGTTCTATAGTGATTAATGGTCATAAAACTAGGATGGCCCATTTTCCATCCCGCTACTGCACTACACCTACAAGTACCATTACCTACCCCGTACTTAGCCTTACACCCTAGGCTACACTTCCGGATTCCTCTAAAGCCATACCCACATCTTTATACATTTCTTGTAGTGCCTCCCATTGTTGGTGATATCTATCTTTCTACTATAAATAGGTATCACACTAAGGGAATACCTGGTTTATCTCCTACTATAACATGTAGCACTCTTGACAAGTGGTGTCCCACTCAACCACCAACCTATCCCTCTCCACTTGTAAATTATCATGAGTTTTTGTAACTGCTAGCTCATCCCCACCATCACCTTCCTCCTCCTCTCCACCCCTCTAGTACCTCCCTTCCCTATATCCATAAGAGTCCCACTACTAGATCTACCATTCACTAAACCCATCCACCACCCCAAAATTTTCTAAATCAATAGCCTTTAAATCTCCTACCTCCTCATCTAACCCCACCTCATGTACTACTAGTTTGGGGGTAAGTCTCTCTCAAGTCATCTTGTTGATATACTATCGGCTCACTAAATTTTTTTAGGAAAACCAAACTGCCTCTACACTTAAGGTAATTTAATAACCTTTATTATATCTTCTCTCCTCCACTACATGCATCATACATGCCTTAGTCCAGCTAACTCCACATCCATCTTTGGCCATGTAGGTACCTCACATAAGGTTTCTAGACTACATCATCTACAAATAGATACCATAGTTAATCACCATAATAGGTTTGGTATCTCTCAACCCCATATTCTCTCATCTAATTAAAACACCATCTCATGAGTCCCACTACATACTTTTTCAATTACCTACCCTCTATGGTAGCTCGGTGGCCTCACAATGGCTATATGCTCATAGGCTCCAATAATGTAGTACAAACCCCACATCCAATCCAAATCTCCTCCCTATAACAAACATCCATAGCTCATGATAAACCTGAGCTAACAATACACAACCCCATGTATACATAGTCTGATGCTCTTGTGATCTCTACAACAACACCCAAAAGTTTCGAAAGAAATCACCACCCTTTGATTCTAGTAGCACATAACATGATATAGCTAACATAACTAAAAACATTATTTGGTTACCCTACACATCTTCATCATAATGAGTATCAATGTGAAAACCCTCACATCTATATCAAATGTTTGGGGCATCATCACCATATAGCCAGCCCATAGTATCAATATTGTCCTCTCAAGTGATCGTACTACCTACTTACCCCGGTTTGATAATCTCAAGATCATGTACACATCTTTTAGGGTGATATTCATCTCATCGGTGCTGAACTAGAATGTTTTGGTGCTTAATCCCATCTATCAATCAAATTTATCATGTGTTGTATCTGAGGAATCCACCGGTAGTGGAAAATCCTTCTAATCCAATAACCGTCAAATCAGCCCACTTTGCATCAATGACATCATCCAGGATCCTCTCCAACATCTCTCACACCGTGTCCCAGAGATAGATATTGTCCCTCTCCTTTAAAACACACAACATAAAGTACATCAATTAGAAACTTTTCAAAAATCACACAAATCACGGTTGATCGATAATCAACAATGATTGTATTATCACAATCGATGGTGATCCACCCGATCACTTCCGATCGTATGATTGGGAAATCCCACCCAAAAATTCAAAAAATCATAAAAAAATATCAAAACAAAATAAAAATTCAAGCCTACTTACCCATATCCTAGTCCTCTACCACTACCCCTTTCCTCTATCTCTCAAGAACACTTGAAAATCACAACTCGTATATCTCAAATCCCACTTAAACATGTTGCAAATGAACTATTTGTGTGGTCCATCGGGTTTATATACTTTACTTTTTGGGAATTTCTTGTGATCTGAAATCTCCTCTGTCACTTGTCTAAACATCGTTGATCCATAATCACCGTTGATTTTCCATTTTTCAAAAAATTATCAATTTTGGTCACCTAGACCTTTCCTATCACATCACATATTTATCAAACAATCCATTCCTTTGCTTTGATGTTGAACACCTTATCAAAAAAATTGTTTTTGTGACTTGATATATAATTTTCACACCCTTCGGATGTTGGTTTTGAACTTTTGGTCTCATGGATCCACACATCCTCGTGAGAGCACTTACATTTGATCCTCTCCATGTAGTAGTCTTCCCACAACACACGTTTATATGTGGTATATGTTACACATCCCCTACAAAGTGCTTCTAAATATTGCTACTAAAAATTCCTCCGACATGTTCATTTGAGACTACAATACAAAAACTTGGAGTATCTTAAAGAAAACCTATCCAAACAATCAACTCTCTTCAATCCAATGACCAACATAGTCGCTCATTGGCTTGAGGGGGAATAATATCACAATATCCTTATCAAAAATGGGTGCATCCTCATGCTATTTTTTGTCTCATAGTAAGTGACTATAGAAAACTCAACAAAAAGGGGGAAATATAGCAACGCTTTTTCACCTCTAGGTGACCCGATAAACATTAATCCTAATTATCATTATTATCACTATCCTAAGTACACTTCAAAATTACCTTCATAAATTTAACCCATAAACGTAACTTTTATTTACCCTTCCCTAACCACCTAAAACCAAATTTTTGGTTGGAAAATTTGTCATTGGAGAAATAATCAATAGTTTAGGGGACGACAATCCCTCCTCTTTAATGGGAGGTTCCCCTATTGAGCCAAAAGCCTCAAAATATAAAATATTTACAAATGTAAAGACTAATTAATTTTTAATGAGGATATTAGTGAAGATGAATAATCCCATGTTTCTTAATTCGGAAGATAAACAAAGAGATCAAAGAACAAGAACACAATAGTGAGGATGTAGCAAGAAAAATAAATTAGGGACACAAAGTTCTAGCTAACTTATCAATCAAGGACAAGTTGTTCCTCCTTCTTTCCATAAGATTACCGAAGAATGAACAAATAAAATGGGATGGTAAAAAAATTTAAGATAAGAAGACTACAGATCTTATCATACTCTTGCATGTAAATGAAATTTGAGAACATATAGCTTGCATAAATGGAATTTTCATAGTAAACAAGATGTAGATTGAATCAAATTTCATCAAATTGTAATCTCTGAAGAGAAGAAAATATTCATATTCTAATAAAGACAACCATACACTAATTGAAACAGAACAAGAAAAGGAGATTATAAGAATAAGATTAGAGACACGAAGGGTTTTTCTTCTATATTTCAAAATTTGTGTTCCTTATACATAGGATGCACCAATATCCAACCCTTTTATAAATAAAGTGAAGCATTATATAGGAAAATGGTAAGAAGTAACTACCTCAATCAATTAGTTGTTTTAATTAAGTGTTAAATAACTTGATTAATTTATTTA
This sequence comes from Taxus wallichiana var. yunnanensis, assembly GCA_018340775.1. NCBI lineage: Eukaryota > Viridiplantae > Streptophyta > Pinopsida > Cupressales > Taxaceae > Taxus > Taxus wallichiana. Next base: position 918,870,564 of record CM031235.1, read on the forward strand.
CATATAATGACTTATATTATAATTTTTCCTTTTATACTATAAATTCAATTACAAAATAGAACTAGTTACATCATGAACTAGAAAGAGAAATAAAAGAGATTGAATATGTAAGAACCTTAAAATTTAAAACAGTATCTAGAACTTTATCACTATAGGAGATATCTCTGTGTCTTTTGGGAAAATGGTGTTTGAGAGATTAGTCAACCAACTATCAAGGGAAGAATCCATTTCTTTTTCCATTTCTCTATGTTGACATTGTTGAGTTCTAAAAATCTTCCATCCTCTCTTTATTTACCAATTCCTCCTTGAACAAGTTCTCTTCAATGAGTGCATTGAAATATCCCTTGATCTCGATAAATTGAATTCCTCTCCGATGAGTTGTCTCTAAACAATTGGCAACAAAGGGCATGTAAGTATGTAAAGATCTCAACTTTTAATGAATCTCATTTCTAAACTACATTCCATAATTCAGTTGAGGATTCTTTAAGAACTCTTATCCTCCATTCTACACTGAAATTCCAAGTCTTGGATAAATTACTCTTAGATTCATCAAAATATTCCTTGAAAGGAGGATTTTCTCATCTATGAGAGTCATGATTCGGAGGTCTTGGATAATATCAACCCAAATTTTGAGTTCATTTTAAATACCATCAAACCCCGAATTGATTTGATGTTAGGCTAAGATAATGTTATCATATATCTTACATGGTATATTATCAAAATGTAATCCTAAAACAAGAATTATCTCAAACTAAGCATTTGATGCCTTGGAAAAACTCGCATGCTTACGAATCTATGTGATTGCCTTCAAATCAATTATAATAGTAAAAGTAGTGGGTGGGAGTGTAGATAGAGGATTTTGATCTATTGGAGTTTTGTCAGATGAGAGCAAATACTTGATAAAACTTGCAAGTACTTATACTTGCTCCTCTAGCTCCTCTTGAGTCTGTTTTCCTTTTAAACTCTTTCAATCAAAATTAGAGACATTTTCTCTAATATTATGTACTTCTCCCTCTAGAGTTGATTCTCCCAATGAGATTCTTGTTAGCTCAAGATCTGATAATTATACATCCTTTTCATTCTTTTCCTCCTTTGGTCTAGAAATTTCTAGGATTTGTTGTCCTATAGAGTTTGAAACAAGATGAGAAGTAGTCTTTGATTTATTTTGAGGAGGAGGTGAATTACCAAGGATAAGAAGCACTTTGTATCATACATAAAAACCTCAATATGAGATTGAGCATTCCTCTTTCTACTATTTAACATGGGTTGGACCCATGTGAAAAAATCTTTGGAAGATTTTACTAGAGGATGAAACACAAGAGAAATATGAGAACTTGGAGGTTGGGAAACTGAAACCTCAATAGAGGGAGTTACAATAGAGGAAGAGGATCTCCTTACATCAAGTTTTGCCTTGAAATACTAGTCTTCCCTAGGTGATTAACTAAAATTTGGAATTATTATAATTTAATTTAATATTAAGAACAATAGTAAATAACATATAAATGCATAAATAAAATGACCCAAGAAACTAAGTAGAAATATGAAACCCTAAAGTTCAAGAAGGGTTAGGAAGATCTTAGTTTATTCAACGAATGTTTAGGATTGTATCGCAAAGAATAAAAGATGTAAAGAATGTAGGAACAATGAACAAAAGCTCTAAAAATCATAGATCTAGAAAAATAAGACAGGACGGGGCACTGGAGAAGGAATGGGGCACCTGCGGTGCTCAGTATGAGATATGGGCACCTCTGGTCTATCAAAAAGCTCTACCAACTTCCTATGAGGTGTCACCAATGATTGTCTACCTTTCTTCCTATCATATTGGTGTCGTTGGACTGTGTTGGGTGTCACTATAAATAAAAATGAAGATGAGAGCTGCAAAACCCCAAGACAATTATCAACCCCCTAAAAATGAATTTTGCATATGAAGGGGTTGAACTGTCCTTAGCATAAAAAATGGTGGACTTAATAATTGGATGTTACACTACATCTCAGACCCGATATAGTTCTATGTATGTGTGTATAATCATGCCCTAGATGCTTTTGTGTCAGTCTCAATTTTTGAAAGTTGTGAGCAAAGAACTATGGGTAGAATTGTAATAAAATGGTAGATGGAATAGAATAAACTTCCCTCATATGCATTTTAATGTAGATGAACTAGTCTTGTTCCTTGTGATGGAGCTAGATGGATTCAAATGGAGCCTTTGATGGGTACAACCTTAGGTGATGATAATAGTGCTTAGTGCTTGGTCCCTAATTATGGTCTCATTACTTTATATTTATATGGTTCTCTTGTTCTAATTTCATAATTAACCCCGAAAAGGCCAACCACTAAAAATATAGAAATCTCAAACGGCTATAAAGTTCCCAAAAAGTGGTAGGAAAGTGTAAAAGGTAGGGCAACCCAAATGGGATTAGGGCACCAGGGTGCCTCAAGAAAAGATTAAAAAAATGCCAAATGGTAAAAATTGACTGGGTGAGTACATGCGGGAGGTCGGAAGTAATGACAAGCAAGCAAAGTAAAATGGACAAAGGACATGGGCTATTTAGTACTTTCTTTACTCAAAAACATATGAATAGTAGTATGAAACCGAGACTAAATAATGTCTAAATTTCATGATTTTGTGTCTACATTTTTCCCCACTTTATTTTGTGAGAGGAATGCTCAAGAAACATAAAGTAGATAGAGATGTGTACCCAATGTCCATGTAGAGTTGTGTAGAAAGTGTGTTAAAGAAATAAACAAATAATGGAGTGAAAAAAAGATGGAGAATGGAAATTAAATATGTAAAATGATGAGAAAAATAGTGATGAGAGTAAACCTAGGGTGGAAATACGTGTGTAGTTGTCAATGTGTTTGAGGTACTGCATGTTAGTATGAGGTAAGAACTGTCAAATGATGTTGTTGTTATTTTTTTGGTGCCTTTGTTATAGTTGCTTGTTATTATTGTTGACTACTTGCTTCTCATACGAAAGGACCCGCAAAAGGAAAAGATGATCAAGTAATCAAATACGCATTTATAAGTGTGTAAAAATCACGTGTATATAGTAAAAGAAGACTCCAAATGGAAGTATGTAAAACATAAAAGGAACATGTGCACTGATCGATGATGAGAGAAAAGGGTATAAAAAGGATATCTTGTAATGCGAGATTTTTGACTATCTCATGCCACTATGGCTAAATAATTGTATGGAGAAAGTTACATTATTCTTCAACATGTAACTACTTTCATGATAATGGTGTGAAAAGATATTTGTCTTGCCTATTTTTTGAACGATCGGATGCCACTAGCCAAAGTAGTATAGGTAGGAAATCCATTGTATCCTCCAATCTATAACTACTCCCAAAATGCTAAGGACAACATGCCATGTAAAATCCACTTTGTGTACGTGGTTCATAGGCTGGTTTGAACCCACTTGTTGTATAACCCACAATGTCAAAGATGAAAAGCTGAACTCAATTGTATCGGTAGAGAGCGTTGTGTAATGTAAAAATCCAAATGATGACCCCCTCTTTGGGGGTGCATGTGATGTCACGAATAGGATAATGCAGCCCCAAAAGAGGACCAATAATGTGAACTTAATTATTTCCTTGAGGGGAATGGGAATGTTATTGGTAAAGACCAAGGTACACACAAGCAAGCAGGCTAGAAACAAGTGTTACTACAAAAAACATATATGTACATGACAAGTGTGAGCTACATAGACAATGTATAGGATATAATATAAGTAAACACAAAAGAAGAAAACCATAGACCACCAAAGTGGGTTGCAAACATGGGACATCACTCATGATGTGGTAAGACACTCAAGGCTACAATGGCCACATACAGTAAACAAGTGTGCACACCAAACAAAGGGCAAGGCCCGCATACAATAACAAACAATAAAAAAAATAGTAGACAACCAAAAAGATAGCCATGGAAGCAAATAATCCTACAAAAATGTTGCACATGAATTAATCATTAGCATGTTATAAATATAATCCATACGTCAAAATCATGTGTAAGCAAGTAATGTAGAGCCCTAAGTATAAAATGAAACAACAACACCTTTAAGAGACGAATATGGATGCCCCTAGTGACCATTGTAGGAGTGGTAGGAGGTGAGCATCCATTTTGTGTGTAGGAGACCTCTATCTACAATCATAACTAGAAAATAATGTGAACGTGTATGTGTGTATGGTAAATATGGTAACATATAATATATATAGCTAGCATGTATAATAAGCAAACATGAACAAGAAAATGTAAGCAAGATTAAAAGTAACCAAGATATGTAACATGTTGTGGATGGATGAAACAAAATGCAAGATGGATGATAGGAGATGAGTGCCCCCTAGGTGAATGAAAGTGTATGCAGCGAGGTTCATTTAGTATGCCCCCACAACAATCAAGAATGAACTAAAAATGAGAGTGTGTCATCCGAGAAATGGTCAAATTTTGTGTTATGTGTGTAATGGTGATAATATGTGACCTAGAAAAGATGTGTCAAAGCATATATGATGACAAGATGATCGAAAGAATGGTTATTTAGCCTAAATTTATATTACTACATGATGAATAGAAGGAGTGGTGATTTAGCCTAAAGCGTGTACCACTACAAGATGAAGGAATGTGTGACCATTTATCCTATAATGTATGTCACTAACCTAATAATGTCACATGATATAAGGTTGAAAGATGAGTGTTTGTGTATGATAAGGTCCATTTTATTTATAAACTATCGGTAGTTGAGTATAGCCTGAGGAACTATAGTGTGTCATATGGTAGTGAGTGTAATGCATACAAATAGATATATGTAGTATATCCGATGATGAGAGATGACCATGTAATGTGTAAAATGTGTAATGTGTATAGAATGAAATGCAAGATGTGTAGATATCCTAATAGTGTGAGATTACGCGTAATGTAGGATGAGTAGTATATGATGCTAAACTCATAGACGATAGGGGTTTGATATATATGTCATGAATACTAGTATAATATGTAGAGTATGTATGATGTATAGATGTCCAAATGTTAAAACACTAATGATATACAATAAGTAAGATGAAAAATGTGGCATGTACTCGTAAGATATGTAAAGAGACACAATATGTAGCATGTGTAGTGTGTGGGGTTCATGTGTAGTATGTAGCCCTCAACAGTCAAGTGTGAACCAAAGCACAATAGTGTGTCATCGGGTAATGATGATGCTAGTATGAGAGAAAGTATGATGCTAAGATGGGGGGTATGTGTGAATGTTATGCCCCCAAATGTGTGTGAGTGAATGAACTAGCCAATAATAGTGAAAGATGAAGGTCCTCCATCAGATGCATGTGGTAATGAAAGTGTATGACCATGTGCTAGTAATGGTGGTATAATAGGTATACATTGTGCGGGTGAGTGAAGTCTACATACATGCGAGGGATAAATATATGATGAATGTTATGGCATGAAAAATGCATAAGTTATGGAGATCTACATGAAGCAAGGCACAAAGAAGATGGAATCCCACGTGGAATTAAATGAGGTGGTGACCAATGTTGAGATGCAAGAACTATCCAGGAATATACCTATACCTATGTGTAGGACTAACAAATTGGTGAGATCACATAGATAATGTGTGAGTATGTGAAATAGATGTAGATTGCACTTTTAGCAACATAGAATGTAATGTACTAGATGATGTAGAAGGTGTGTGATCTAACGCTTGAGATGATGATGACTGTGGAATAGATGGGGATACACCATCAATAGAGATAACATAATTATTATGAATGAATTTAAGATGTAAATGATTCATAGAGATAATGGATTGAGACCTACAAATCAAATTGAGTCCGAGTAGCATGTCATAACTTTCAACGATTTCCTAACAAGGAATAAGCAAAGTGAGAGGACCAATCGTAACATGTAGTTTGATGACACCATATGGTTTATTCAGATAGTATTCTATTTTTGATTGAGGGTAACTGATGGCATGAAGAAATGGAATAGAACATGTGCTAATAGGCCAAGATGGATCAAACTTAGTATTATTGATGGGGATCGAGCCAATAGATGCTTTTATATAGAGGTTATTAGATGTAAAAGTCACATGATAATTATGGTTAGAAAAAGAGATGACTGGTGGTAAAGCATCGGTATGTGCAACTAAAAAGTCAAGGGCCCCTGAAGTAGGAGGAGAAACTACATGGTATGTATGATTTGATAAAAATTTAGTTGCTTTATTTTCATGTTGTTGAGATTCATTATTAAAGAGTTTGACTTTACTTTATCTCAGTGCTAGGTGGAGAATCAATAGGCTTTAAAAACTCAAGCTTTTGTTATCAATGAGATCTTGGATGATTGTGTAGAGATTTAAACACCGATTCATCGAGTGTCCCACACATTTGTGATAGTCACATCGGAAGTTATCATTGTAATTCCTACCTTTTGGTCATGATGGGTCTACTTTGAGTGGTGGAGGAAGCATGATAATATTTCTCTCAAGAATTTGTTGCAATATGATATGTGGGGCCATAAAAATTTAGAAAATGTACCCCTAGTCGGTGGTGATTGCACCTCTTTAGGAGTAGTGACTACATTGATAGTAATTTTAGTGTTAATTGGTTTAGTTATAGATGGCTTGAATGGTGTTTTATTTGGAAAAAAAAAAAAGAAAAGAATTTTTGTTGATATTTAAGCATGCCTATAGGATAGAATTTTTGTTTCAAAAAGCTTAAGAGTATGACAAAGTTGGTCGAATGAAGGAGAGGTCTCAAAGAAAACACTCTCCTAAAGTGGTGATAGAAGACTTTGAATGAACAAGTCTTGAAGCTTAGAGTCTACTAGCACATTTGACATCTTAGCTAGATTGTTTTTATATCTCAACACATAATTGGTGAGGTGTTCATTAGAGCCTTGTTTAAGTTATGTTAATTGAGCATAAGAGATCTTGGAGCCAATATTGATAGAAAAATGAGTAAGAAAAGCATTGGCTAGATGCGTGAATGAAGTTACTGAATGAATAGGTAGGTCGTAAAACCAATGCATCGCATAATCATGGAGACTACAAGGAAATATTTTAGCCAAAATAATATGATCATCCGTAAAGTCAAGACAAGCTACATGGAATGCTCTAAGATTCTCTTGTGGGTCACCATGCCCATTGAAAATGGGAAGCTTAGGGGTGAAAAAACTAGGAGGAAGCGGATAAGTGGAGACAAAGGTGTGAATGGAGTATGAAATAATAAGGTGGAATCTAAAGATGGAGATGCATGAGAAGTAACCTGTTTGTAACTGATGAATATGTGCTTGAAGGTCTTGATAGAGAGATGTTAAGTCTTGAGTACCAATGGAGGAAACTTGTTGTGTATGAGAGACAAGAGGTGGTGTGAAATGATTTATAGGAGATATAATAGAAACAAGAATGGTAGAAATGGGTGGAAGAGTGGAAACAAGTGGTTGGGAAATGATGGAAGTAGAGATGGTCAGTGGAAGCATTAAGTTATGACAAATTGGTAGATTCCTCATGAGAAGCATATAAAATCAAGTCTAGATCTTGGGGATGCTCAATGATATGGTCATTAATGGCTTTAAGATAAGCCTCAATAAAATTTTCAAAAGACTGATCCATAGTAAAGAAGAGGAAGAAAGCCTAAGTGGAAGGTAGTGTTGAACATGGGGTTCACCAAAATGATTAACTAAAATGTGGAATTAGTTAATATAATAGTAATAAAAATATTAAATAATAGGTAAATGCATAAATAAAATGACCCAAGAAACTAAGTAGAAATATGAAACCCTAAAGTGCAAGAAGGGTTAGGAAGAGATTAGTTGATTTGATGAATTGTTCAGGACCATGTCGCAAATAATAACAGATGCAAAAATACGGGAACAACTACATAGAAAATCTAGAAAGAATAGATCTGGAATAGTAAGTTGGAATGGGGCACCTAGAGAGTGATTTGGGTACCTCGGGCGTTCTAGCCTCGAGATCCAGGTTGGTTTGTGAAAAATATCATCAACCTTCCTCTAATGTGTCAACAATGATTTTCTACCTTTTTTCCTATCATGTTGGTGTCACTAGACTACTTTGGGTGTTGCGATAAATCAAAAATGAAGATGAGACCTAAAAACCCCACGACAAGCATCAAACCCCTAAAAAAGAAATATGCATATGAAGTGGTTGGATTGTCCTCAGCCGCCATAATGGTGGACTTACCAATTGAGCATTGCACTACATATCAGATCTGATGTATTTATATGTGCATGTGTATAATCATGCCCTAGGTGCTCTTGTGCCAATCACTTTTTGTGAAAGTAGAAAGTAATTATCATGTGTAGAAATGTAATAAAATGGTGGATGAAATATAATAAACTTCCCTCCTATGTATTGTGATGCAAATGCACTAGCCTTGTGCCTTTTGATGGAGCTAGATGGATGCAAATGGATCATTTGATGGATGTAACCTTAGGTTATGATAGTAGTGCTTAGTGTTTGGTCCCTCATTATGGTCTCATAAATTTATATTTATATGGTTCTCTTGTTCTAATTTCGTAATTAACCTTGAAAATTTTGACCACTAAAAAGATAGAAATCTCAAATGGCTAGAAAGTGCCCAAAAAGTGGCAAGAAAGTGTAAAAAGGCTCAGGGCACCCCAAATGGGACCATGATGGTTGGAGCACCCCGAACTAGGTTGGACACCCAAGTTAGATATAAAATGATGTCAAATGGAAAAAATTGATTAGGCAGTATATGCATGAGGTTGGTAGTGACGACAAAAAGAAAAGTAAATTAGTAATTAGTAATTTCTTCACTCAAAACCATATGAATAGTAGTATGAGACTAGGACTAAATAATGCTTAAAGTGCATGATTTTGTGTCTACATTATGTCAAGTGTAGCTACCTTAATAACATCTTCCTCTTCATCACTTTCCTCACTTTCTTATTATTATTCTTATTCATCCTAGTTTTTACTAGTTAGCTCTTCTTCATCATGTTGTTGTGCTCGATCAAGAGCCACTTCACCTTGTAACTCATGTGTTTTCTATTACTCCTCTCCTTTTCCAGATGTTTCTACTTTCTTTTCCACCTCTTTGGCCTTATCTTTCTTGGTGTAGAATTTAGTTCGGAATCCAGATGGGAGGAGGAAGGAGTTTGTTGAGATGGGTTATTATTTTGTGAAGAATGTTTTTCTTGAGAGGAAACCATCTTCTAAGAGTCATTGAATTATTTAAATTTTATATTTAGCTAATGCCTTGACCTTAGAAGAATAGGGGTGTCCAGATCATCAATATTATCCTTCTCCTTCTCTCGACATGTCAATGGTGGGTAAAGGAATGTACTAAATGGAATTTATATATTCTACAGGAAAGGATATAAACCATCATCTATCATTACTTGAGGTATTGCATATAGCTTGAAGTACTTGATTTGTTACAAAGATATCCTATTATAGGCTCTTATTTTGACTTCATACTCATCAACACAATCCTCCTAATAGTCTTCAAATGTTGGTGTATGGTAGTAAGTTAACCTAAGATTATTACCAATGAAATTCTTACTATCTCTAATTTTTTCCTTTTTTGATAAGAATGAAAGTTTTACAGATAAATAGTTCTTTCAATGTTCTAGGCATTAAGGGTTGTCTTGTATGTATAATTCCTTAAAGTGATGGGAAATTGTATACCAAAAATATTTTTATCTCTCAGTAGGTCATATAGAAGAGATCCAACTAATTCCAGCTCAACCAAAACTATCTTATCATTGCAATATATCAACATATTATTATTTAGAAGTATTCCTACTCCTTCAACTTGAATTAACTAATCAAGAAAATAGAAATATACTAACCTCGGAAGATGCGGGGTTTAGTGATACCCGTAGATGTTGATTGATGATGCTCGATGTTGCGCTCTATGAAATATGTGTATAAGATCCTTTCTACAAGAAAACATGCGATCAAATACACTACACAAGATATGATTAGAAATATGGATGTGTGATCTGCTCAATAAAGGCTGATTTCGGAATCTAAAGGGCTTCCTCAAAGGATGATGACAACTCACTTTTTTAAAAAAATTAGTGGATTGAAATAGATAAACAATACATTGATAAACTAATATAAGATAGATAATTTACAAATGATAAACTAATACAAAAAGGTGGAAGATAGATAAGAGATAGATTAGAGATGGATAATGGCTCGAACTCAAGCTCAAAAGGAAGGTCCTGTTCAGCCTCGTATGTAGCCCAAACAAGTTCAGATTGGATGAGTATGTACTCAAATTATGTGAACCAATAGTATCCTATTGCTTGAAAGATTTCCCGAGTGAACACACAAAATGTTCTCCGATTTTTCTAAAGGAGTGCGATGAATAGCACCAAAACTCAAATCATACAAGATATCATATTGTTCCCAATAAAAATGATGAAAACTATCAAAAAGGAATAAATGTTGGTTAGTTCATGGGAAGGGCCACCGATTTCAATCTAACATTGATCCATGCTTATAAACATGTTAGTAACAAAAGGCATGATATGAAAATAAGGGATATTAAATGAAAACTGATAAAAATTTATAGAAAGGTAAAAATGACAAGAATTGTTGATGATTAGGCCAATCACTTGGTGATTCTAGTGTTTTGTAACAAATTGATAAATTTAAATGTTTAATTATTTAAACTTGATATTACAAACTAAAAAATTAGAAATTGATATAAAATAGATGAAAAAACAGAAAAAAAAAAAAAAACCTAGAAAATTGATTTGAGGCTAAAAACTCTTTTGAACTTAATGAAGGATGATGTAGGTAGCTAATGAAATCTATAGGTTGACTGATGGAGTGCTGATCTACGCAGAGATCCAAAAATGGCCTGAAATGCTTTATGATTGTTGATAATGCCACTAAGTGATAACTCAAATGCTCTAGTACTCAATGATGATATACAAGATGCTATGAAATCAAATGGAAAGAAAGAACTCGTGAATTGAAGTTGAGGATCCTTATGAGAAGCTACAAAATTGGGTTAAATAATCGGTGCTGATTACAGAATTGTAGGTGATTTTGGGTTGTTTGAGTTTTGTTCTATAGATGGTTGAAACAGTTTCTAAAACAAGGATTTTTGTTTTGGGTTTCGAGGTGTTAATTTGTTAGGTGGTTGGGGACGTGTTGTGATTGTTGAGGAGGTTTCAAAATAGGTTAGATTTGATTTGATTTTTCCTAAGTTGGCCTTTAGGAATATTCCTAGGTGGTTGAGTAGGATTTAACGATTGTAAAGAAGGATTACGTGAGATAAGTATGATAACGATGGGATGTTGATGTATTTAATTGGATAAGGATGAGTATTTGACTTAGGATATGGGGTGGGTTTAATGTTTTTAATTAATTAATTGAATAAGGATGGGAGGGATGTTTGATGTATTTAATTAATGGGAAAAAGATGAGGGATGTAGTATATGACTTAGGATATGAAATATTGATGTATTTAATTAATTGATTGAATAAAGATGAGGGGTGTATATTTTTGGTGTTTATAATTATATTGAGCTCCCTCAAATCTAGATGTTCAAATGTAGGAAAAAATTCTGAATTATATGAACAAGATGTCATATACTTTGAAATTAACTATCGAGCATCATGAGATACTCTGTGGTCACATTTCCCTTAAGTAGTCCTACATAAAAAATTGTTAAGTCATCATTAACTCTCCTATGATGGTATTTACTTTTTCGTAGGTGAGTTGAGTATAGATATCATATATAGCTAGATTCTTCCTACTATCATGGCACATCAATCCAATCCAGTTATGGTATACATCAAGTAAGAGGTCATATAAAATGTTTTATTCTACTAAAGCTGAGTGAGTTGTTGGGTTAAAATTTCACAAATGATTTATCCCTAGTTCAGATGTTGTGTACCTTCACAAATTATGTTGATATAAACACTCATCTAGTTCTGAAACTCCTGAGTTGAGGGAAACCCATTACCCTTGCAATCAATGATATCATATAATATAGTTCTACCAATAAGTCAATTTTTTAGAGGGTCTTGGGAAGTTTGGATGGACCTTTACTTTTAACCGTGATCCAGGTTTTGGTAATCATAGTTTGATATTTGACTGGGTTGAGGTCATATTCCCTTTGAGCTTATTCCTTGGTTAGGATTTTGGAGTCTTCAAAGGTAGGAATATCCAAGGCCATGTTAACATGGTAAGCATCTAATTAAGAAATAACATGTCCCCGAGGATGTTTTATCTATTTAGTTTGTGGATCAAATCTAGAATCGCAATCTAGGATCGTGTTAGTGCATTGGAAGGAAATAGGGAAACCATGTGCATGAGCTAACCCACTATCTCTAATACATTGTTCCAACATGGTTTATTTATCATTTATTATTCTAACCCAAAAATCTTCTAAATTCATATGGTTTACATCATTATCACCAATTTCAAGGACAGAGGTCTCAAGGGAGGAGATATGCTCATACCTAGGATATTAGAACTTCATAGTGACACATTTAAGAAGAACTCGGGAAAACAATGGTCTTAGAGTGAGTTTGAAGAGGATATGAGGGGAAGAGCTCAAGAATTCAAATAACTATAAAAGTAGACAAAACATGAGTAAAACCACTCACCTTTTAGATGAAAATAAAGATTCCTTCAAATGGTCATGATGCAACTAAATTTTTTTGAAATTGGTTGAAAAATGAGGAAGTTATGAGAAAAATATCACTTTTGGATGCACGAGGATGGATGTGGCATGACAACTGCAGTGGACAAGTCTATTTTACAAATGTGAAAATGAGTTTAGTTTGGTGGATTATATAATAGGCTCGTGGTCAAACGGTCCAATTTTCCTATTTTAACACCAAAATGGTCAATTGGGTGTATAATATGCCCATGTGATCACATTAATACATAAACATCTTTACCTTTTTCTTTAGAGTAGACATGGCGGATTGAGTGGAGTGAGTAAAACAAAACTCACACACTCCCATTTCAATATGATGTGGATAAGTCGGGGTTTTGGGGAACGAAGATCCCGGAGAAACATTTCCTCAAGTTCTTAAAGTGCCCATAATGCTCGAGTTGACCAATTTTTGTATGGGGATTCGGATGAAACAAAAATCGATGAAACGAAATCCACGAGGAACAAGGACAAAGTTTCTCATAATGTTTAAAATTATGATATGAATGATTAATGAATTGAAATGTGGTGATTTTCTGAAATTGGGGAAGTGACAAACACAAGGAAGTCGGGAATGGTTCCAAGAGTTCTAACAAGGCTTGATATATCTTATTTACTTGACCAAACTAAGAAAGTGGACAAAGCAATGATGCGGGAATAAGAGGAACATAGAACAGTTCCTCTTGTTCCTCAAAGAACTGATTTAGCTAATTTAGGCTGAAAATAACTCAAAAATAACTAATTGTTGGACTTTCCTCTTCAATATTGATACAAACAAGGAAAATGCAACCAAGAGGAGTAAACAACTTAGTCTAACTTTCAAAAAAATTAAAAATTGCATTTTCAAGGTCTCATGACATGAATTGGCTCTTTCTAGGGCTTGACTTGTGATCTAGAGGATCCTCACCGAGAAACATTGATCTAAGATCTTCTCAAAATAAGTTCCAGTCATTTTTAAAGCATGGAGAAAAATTATATGATTTCATCGATATCTCGTTTGCAGGAAACATAGCGAGTATGCAAAAGTTATGACCCACTGAAATTTCATGGCAAATCGAAATTTTGGGAAAAACGTAGAGTGGACACGCACTTACAACACTGGAAAAATTAAAATATGACACGTGGAAAGTATAGATGATGAGGCAAAAAAAAAAATTGTTTTAGAATGCTCGGGTCTTCGACACTCGCCATGGAGGTGTATCTTGGCCTCCATTTCATTTCATATATCAAGAGCCTTGAATTTATATTCTTCATAGTGTAATTATTTGATGCATGTGGGATATTATTAAGCCAACTTTCTAAACGGCCAAGATTATTCAAATTCCACTCATTTATTCCAACTTGCCATGTGTTGGTACCCAAATTTGTTCTCCTTTCCAGATTTAAGCAACATCGAGAGATATGGCATGAAGCTTGAAGTTAAATAGATCATGACGTGTGTCATTTTGTAATCGTGGATGTGATCTAACCTTTCGATTTATGGAGAGATGGATAACACTTTGAAAGGATTTGATCTGACCCTCACTATTTTAGGTTGTGCCTTTCAACCAAGGTAAGAGAACCTATATTGTAACCCTCAAATGGTGAAGGTGATGAAGATATCTCTTGATTTATGCAAATAGTATGAAAAGGCCTTGGGAAAATATGATCAACACTCCAAACCGACTTTCACAAGTTGTCACTCCTAGATTATGGAGATATTTTCCTTGCAAGACAAGGGTTACTAGAGACATTATATGATCCTGATTTGCTTTGTGCATTTTTGTAAATGGATTGTATTCTTTTGTTGACACATAATGCAATGTAGGGGTAGTATGGGTAGGATTAGTTTGTTTTAATGAATTTTTAGTGGGTGTTGACAAGACAAACTCGATGTATCGGATCTTTAAAACCTCTACAATACTTGAACAATTGTCAAATAAAATGCTTCAAATAATCAGGATACTCTTTCAACCAAAAGAGGCATAAATGGAAGCCTAGGTTGCACTCTTCACATAATATTTGAGAACTTACCACAAAATCTTGAAGTAAAGAACTCAATTAAACACAAAAATCCTTGATCAAACCACACCTAAGGTACCCCCAAAGGCTTACAAGCAATCTTTGCAGTCAAGGAAGGTAAAGTGATTTTAAATTTGTTTATCTCTTTATCAGATTAAGGCTCTTTTGAACATGAGATTGTAAATGCCACTAAAATATCAATAAGAAATGGAGATTCTGTGTGATTTCTAAAGGCTTTCAATGTAAGATTACAACAAGAACAATGAAAACTATTTGTAGGCATTTAAAAATGATAACATACATCATATTGCCCATAAAAACATAGATTAACTCAAAAGCTTGTTAGATTCATCAACAGGGGAGAGTTTCATGAACAATCTCAGAGCTGTGTGATGGCTATACACTTGTAACCAACTCACATACATGAAGATCCAACATAGAAGAAATTATTCTAGTCCTTTGGTGGGTTTCTTAGAAAATGAGCTTTCTCTCAGAATTTGCTCATGATTTTCAACTTTTCCCCCTCTCTGCATGTCTCAAAACATGCATTATATATCTCATGCCACATTGGATCCTTCTTTCCCAAGCAAAGAATATGCCATGGGATCAATTTTGTTACAAAACAATCCTCATGATTCAATGAAAATGACATCAAACAGAAAAAATTCATAGGTTATTAGGTGTGCCCAAAAAGATTAAATCATTACAAATATCTGGATCATTATCCATCCTGAAGGCACGTTTTTCATCATTGAGGCATGCAAACACCTTCTACTCATCATTTTCACCTTTTTACCTTTTCAAATTACCTCTGCAACTTTTGATTTTGTCATTTCATGTTTTTGGACAAATGAGGGAAAATTTATTTCAAAATCACCCTGCATCGAGAACTAAGCCATGAAAGTGATGACAATGATCCTGAAGGCCGAGATGACACAAAATCATTATAAATTTGATGAATTTTGATGCAAAAATCATGATTCCAAGCTTCCTAGAGCTCCCATGGCAAAAAAAATGGATGCACTTTGAACCGTAGATCTTATCCATCTTTTAATCCTGGCCCTCCATGTGGAAGATGCAGACTTAGAAATAAGCCTGAGTTACCTTTTTAATTTTTGGATAAGGCCGGACACGTGGCAAAAAAATGGTTGGATCGGGCCTAGTTTAAAAACATTTACTTTATGACCTTTTGAAAATTTTGGAAAAAATTTCATTTTGTCCCCACCCCTCCGCCTTTGAATTTTGGAGCTGACACATGGCACATGGTAGGTCCCATTGGGATCACGCTTCAATTCTGCATTTTGACCTTTTTTGGAAAATTGGAAATTTTTCACTTTTTGCCCCACGGGCCCACACCTTTGATTTCTCCCTTGCCACGTGTCTCCTTGTGATTTATCGCGGGCCAGCTCCAAACTTTGATTTTAAGCCCTTTTTGCAAAAGGGAAGAAATTCTCTTCTACCTCTACCGCCCACCGACCCGCCTTGCCCACTCTACCCCACCACGTGTCACTCATTGATTTGCTTGTGGGCCATCGCTTCAAATTTTTACTTTGAGCCTTCTTTGGAAAAAATAAAAAATCTCTTCTACCTCCATCGACCCACTTTTGACCCTTAAAATGTGACACGTGTCTCACTTGGATAGGAGCAGAGCCATTTATCATTTTTTACCTTTTAGACAACAAAGGCAAAAATCATAAAATTTTCCTTTAGCCCCTTTTTCCACTTTTTTCCTTTTTGGACATGTGTCCTTTCCTAATTTGTTGCAGAGATTCGGTCCAAAATTTTACTTTAACCCTTTGAGCTGAAAACACAAAATTTCATAAGTTTTTATGCGCCACCCGCATCCCCTCCGATCAAAATACTTCCACACGTCCTCCTTTGGTTGCAAGGTTTCGGGAAAAATTTTGACTTAGGAAATTTTACAAAATAAATCCAAAATTTTCAAAGGAGATCTGAATCCCCACCTCTCCTCATCCAATAAGAACATGCCACATAGGCAACTTTGAAAAAGGCGGAGCCATGGAGCCAAATTTTCCATTTTTCAAAAAAATCAAAAAATGACAAGTTAGAAATATTTCCCACCACACCTCTGCCAATGAAAACCTGCCACGTTGCCAATACCTTCTGAGGATGAATTTAATAGGAAAATGACGCCCGTATGATGATCAAAAACAGAAAAAAATTCAAAGGATGCCCTAAAATTCAATTTTTTCACCAAGGATGGTAGATCTTTTGATTTTAAATCAACTGAAGCATGATTTCCAACATTTTCAACCTTGGGATTAGATTTTCAATTATTGCACACAGTATGATTTGATCAATTTCAATTTTTTCATGACCCAACAAAGGGAAAAATGACATATCCCACAAAATTGGAAAAACTAGGGCACAAAAAAGGGCAAACTTGGATTATTCTCACAAATTAGGGCAAAAACAACAAGTTTTTGAGCATTTTTAAATCATTTCAATAGGAGGGGAAGAATTATAGACCATCAAATAAAAGGATAAATTTTTTTTTGAGAAGATATAGATTTGAAAATTTAGGGCAACATGGTGCAAGGTCAAAAATGGCACCAACACCATGCATTGCTCAAAATATTCTATCTCCTTATCCCTCCACGTTGAAATATACTCCAAAATCCATTTCAAATATTCTAACTACCACCCAAATCTAGGCTATGCACTAAACCTATCCTTCCAACTAAGTGCCCTCAATGCATGGCAGCTAAGGTGGCTCTTAAGCTAATCATAACATGCATCGCTCCTCCTTTTAAAAGCTTTCCTCCATTTACATCTCCACAATGTGGGATAAAGCTCTACAAAGCCATCTAAGGAGAAGAGGAGGGAAGTCAAGGTAGGGGATTTGAACCGCTAACCTCCCATGTGAATAATAGGTGCCTAACTATTGAGCCACCACTTAGAAACATTATGAATGTGCTTTGAAGTATCATTCGAGATTGTGTAAATTATTGAAATGCTCATAACTTGAGCTAGGAGTGGAATTTTGAGGAGAAGTAAAAAGAAACCCCTATTATTTTTGATAGAGGAAGACTATGAGAAGGTCATAATTTTGTAGAATTATTTATAAATAATTATTTTCAAGATTTTAATAGATCAGTCCCATTCAACTGGACTCAAGACATAGGCCTCAAGTGCCGAACTCCGTTATCACATTTTGTGTCAAATTACTTGGTGAATTCTCTTCATTTCTCTATATTTTTGCACAGTACTTGTAGGTTTTAATCTTTTATTAAAAAAATAAAAAGGTCATAATCATTTAATTTTAAATCGAGAATCAATACAAAGAAAATTTTGTTGTGTAAACAATTACTAGTTAAATTTGATTTTTAGATCATTGTATCAGAGGTGGTTTTGATTAATTTTTGGTTCAGATTAATGGTTTTTGGATTGCAAGTTGTGTGTTGGATGTTAACAAGGTCTTGATATAAGAAGGGTGAAGGAGAGTTAGTTGAAGGAGATCACAAAATTGGTACCAGATGATCTCGAAGTCCTATAATGGTGGATCGAGAGGAAGAAAAATTTCATCAATCATTCATATAGATGAAGGAAATGGTGGAAGAAATATACCAATATAGACAAAGGGAAAAGGAACTAGAGAAGGTAAGAAATAAGAAATCTCTAGTTCTAATAATCCTAAAAGAGACCCTTTGAAATCTGATTTTCCTTCATTAAAGTTAGATATCAAGTTTGAATTGCCTATGTATACTAGAGAGCTAAATGCAAAGAAGTTGGATAACTGGGTCAAGCAGATAGAAGTATATTGCAGGGTTTAGAGAATTGTTGATGATGAAGCAAAGATTCATCTGGAAACTCTTCGGATGGGTGGCACAACACTCATTTGGTGGGAGAGTAAGCTTCAAGAAGTGGAAGAAACCAAAGGTATAGCAATCACTTCTTGTTCTAAATTTGTTTCAAATCTTAGGCAACAATTTTATCCTCTTGGTTATAAGCAACAAGCTATGATGGAGTGGCAAACATTAAGAAAAAATAAGGGACAAATTGTTCAAGAATACACATAGGAATTTAGGAAAAGGGCTCTAATTCTAGGAATTTCCCTAAACATAGAAAAAACATTGCTTAAATATACTAGTGGATTGCATGGTTATCTAAGGCATATGATACTTGTTTTAGGTCCTACTAATCTTGATGCAGTATGTGTTCAAGAAACCCATTTGGAAGCATGGGGGAAAATGACAAAGGAGTCCTCTTTCTCTTCTTTTAAACAAAAGAACAAGCAATCTGAAGGAAAAGCTTCAAAAGAACAAGAAAAAGGAAAGGGTAAGCATAAGAAAAACTCTACTTTGTTAAGAAGGAAGATGAAAAACAATTTTGTAATCATTGTAAAAAGAACCATGATGAGTCTAAATGTTATAAATTACATCCTAAATTGAAACCTAAATGGATGGTTAAGAAAGGAAAGGAAAAGAAAACAAACACTACAATTCATGAACTTGGGTCAGATTCAGGTGATGAAACCAAGATCACAACTATGAGTTTTCAAGGTAAATCAAAACTTTCAATTTCCAACAATAGTACTACAAATTTTGCATCTTCTTCTAGTAAAAAAACTATACATGATGATAAAAAAGGAATGAGCTTTTCCACATTAGAGTGATTTCAAAACATAAAAAAATGAAACTCTTTTTGATAGTGAATCTCAAGATAATCTAATTTCTAAGGAGGTTGAAAAGAACTTAGGACTCCAAACTAATCCACATCCTAAGCCTTATCCTTTGGGCTGGGTTTGTGATGATGTAAAACTATAGGTAACTAAAACTTGTACTTTCATATTTTCCATTATAGACAAGTTTATAGATGAGGTTGAATTGGATGTAGTTCCTTTGGATATTTGTGGGGTGGTTTTGGGAAGTCCTTATTTGTATGATCGTAAAGCAATCTTCTATAGGGAAGAAAATAAATATTTTCTTGTAAAGGATGAAATTGAGTTTATTGTTAGAGCTCACCATGAAAAGAATAATTTATCCTTGGTAACTGCAAGTCAAATGAAAATGCTGGTAAATTCAAGCAAACATTTTGTGCTCATGGTGGTCAAAGCCAAAGAGAAAGAACATGAGATGGATTTTGAAACTTGTGATCTGAAACATAAGGATGAATTGGCAAAAAATGTTTCTAATTTTGATGATGTTATTTAGGATCCACAAGGTCTACCTCCCAAAAGAGGGGTTCAACATGAGATACAGTTGCTTCAGGATGCACCTCTTCCCAATATCAGAATGTACATGTTGTCAGTAGTAAAGAATGAGGAAATCAAGAGATAGGTAATGGAACTTTTGGCTCAAGGTATAATTCATCCAAGTACATCCCCATGTGGTTCTTCAATTATTTTGGTTCCTAAGAAGTATGGCACTTGGAGAATGTGTGTTGATTTTCATGCTTTAAACAAGATTACTATAAAGAATCGCTACCCTATTCCTAGAATAGATGATTTACTAGATCAACTAAAGAGTGCAATTTATTTCACTAAGTTATACTTAAGAAGTGGTTTTCACCAAGTAATAATTACATAAGGTGATGTTTGGAAAACTACTTTTAAAATGAAACAGGATTGTTTGAATGGTTAGTGATGCCTTTTGGTTTGTGCAATGCAATCGAAACATTCTTAAGAGTTATGAATGATATCTTTAGACCATTCAATGATAATTTCATTATTTTCTACTTAGATGATATTCTTATTTTCATTAAGTCATGGGATAAACATGTTAAACACATCTAGAAAGTCTTAGATGCACTAAGGAAAGAGAAATTGTATTTAAAGATGACAAAATGTGAATTTGGAAAAACATCTTTAATTTACTTGGGTTATATTGTAGGAAATGGTGAATTGAGAATTGATCCTACAAAAATAGAGGTTATTTTGAAATGGCCTAGACCCACTAATGTGATGGAAGTTAGGAGTTTTCTAGGTGCAACTTAGTACTGGAGAAAATTTATTGCTAACTTCTCATATATTGCATCTCCTTTGCATGCTTTGACAAGTATTAAACAGTCTTTCAGTGGGGAGGAAAGCAACAAAAATCCTTTGATACATTGAAAGAGAAGATAAGTACCACTCCAATCTTGGCACTTCTAGATTTGCAACATTCATTTGAGATTGAGACAGATGCTAGTGACTACGCAATGGGGGCAGTTTTGATGTAGAACAA
The DNA here is from genome assembly GCA_018340775.1 of Taxus wallichiana var. yunnanensis. Lineage (NCBI taxonomy): Eukaryota > Viridiplantae > Streptophyta > Pinopsida > Cupressales > Taxaceae > Taxus > Taxus wallichiana. Next base: position 918,891,409 of record CM031235.1, read on the forward strand.
ATGACCGGTGTGTTACCATTCAAAAACCTTTAGAAGTGCGGTAAGAAACTATCCAACTTATGATAAAGAGTTATATGCTTTGGTTCAAAGTGTTAAAAAGTGGAAGCATTATTTAATGGGAAAAGAAACAATTATACATACTTGACCATCAACCACTTCAATACTTACAAACACAAACCAAATTGCAACAGTCTAGACATTTCAGGTGGATGGGATTTTTGCAACAATTTCATCTTGTAATAAGGTATAAAAAAGGTATTCAAAACAAGGTTACCGACATTTATTTAAACCACCAAGTGATAGTATCATCTATCCTTTTGCAACATAGTTTTTTGGCTCATGTTAGTTATAAGGAACAATATGTTCATGATGTTGATTTTAGAGAAGTGTATGAGGATCTAGTAAGTGGGAAATAAGTAGGAGAAAAATATTATCATTTGCATGAAGGATTTTTATATCATTCTAGTAAACTTTGTATTCCAGAAAATGAACATGTGCATATGATTAGGGAAGCACATACTTCTCTTATTTTTGGGAATTTTGGTGTTAGTAAGACAATTGCACATTTACATAAATATTGTTATTGGCCTAGAATGTATGAACATGTAAACATGTATATTAAGGGATGTGTTCTTTGTGCCATAAGCAAGCCAAGTAACAAGAAATTAGGACTTTACACTCCTCTTCCTGTTCCAACAAGGCCTTGGGAAAGTGTTTCCAAGGACTTTGTAGGAGGCTTGTCCATGAAATGGAAGAAACATGATTACTTATATGTGGTAAAGGAAAGATTTAGCAAAATGTGTGTGTTGGTTCCATGTGCTAAACAAATAACTGGTGAGGGAACTGCACATTTATTTTTTTAGTTTGTTTGGGTTCATTTTGGATTACCTAATTCAATTATATATGATCTAGATTATATATTTCTTGTGTAATTTCAGTCAACATTGTTGGGATTAACGGACACAAAATTGAAAAAGAGCACTACTTTTCATCCAAAACCGATGGTCAAAAACAAAGGTTGTAAAACACACAAGAGTACATTTTCTTAAGGTGTGTTGTGGAAAACATCCTAAGTTATGGGATGAACATCTATACTATGTGCAACATGCTTATAATATTGCCTTACATTCTTCTAATTTGAAGTCTCCATTTGATACTTGTAATGGATATCTACCTAATTCTCCTTTACATGTATATTATGGACATGAAACTATTGTTAATGGTTCAAGTGATTTTGAAAGGGATAAATATTTGTTCAAAGAATTCAATAGGTTCATCAAGATGTCTCAGAACAATTGGAGAAAAATCGGTGAGTACAAAGCCAGGCATGATAAACATAGAACTGATCACAAGTTCAAAGTTGGTGATTCAGTTTGGCTTCACATCAGCAGGGAAATACTTGTGAGTTGAATTAAAAACTTGAAACCTATAAGGTATGGTCCATTCCAATATTGGAAAATATTGGTAACAATGCTTTTCAGTTAGAATTGCCTCCATATATGCAAATCTACTTAGTTGTTAATGTTGAGAATTTAAGATTGTATGAACCGCCTATGATTGTTGATCATGATGATGCTAACATAATGCCTTCCATTGATGATTTTACTCCTGAGTATCTTGATGAGTTGCAGGAAGACATCATTTTGGACAGAAGGTCAGAACTTTGTGAAGGGGTGATATTGAGTATCTTCATGTTGGGTATAGAGGCATGCATCCAAACAAGGCTAAATGGATGGAAACCGGAAAGGTGAGGGAGAAATACCCTCACCTATTCACCAATTAAGTTGACTTTTGGGGTCCAAAAGTTTCTCAGTGGGGAGGAATGATCCAGAGGATCCTCACCGAGAAACACCAATCTAAGATCTTCTCAGAATAAGTTGCAGTCATTTTAAAGTGTGAGAAAAATTATACGATTCCATCGATATCTCATTTGCAAGAAACATAGCTATTATGCAAAATTTATGACCCACTGAAATTTCAAGACAACTAGCAAATTTTGGGCACAAAACACAGAGTGGACACGTGCACTCACCACCTAACAAATTAAAATGTGACACGTGGAAAGTATAGATGATGAGGCAAAATTTGTTTTGGAATGCCGGTCTTCGACACTCGGTTATGGAGGGGTGTCTTGGCCTCCTTTTCATTTCATATATCAAGAGCCTTGAATTTATATTCTTCATAGTGTAATTATTTGATGCATGTGGGATATTTTTAAGCCAACTTTGTAAATGGCCAAGCTTATTCAAATTCCACGCATTTATTCCAACTTGCCACGCATTGCTCAAAATATTCTATCTCCTTATCCCTCCACGTTGAAATATACTCCAAAATCCATTTCAAATATTCTAACTACCACCCAAATCTGGGCTATGTGCTAAACCTATCCTTCCAACTAAGTACCCTCAATGCATGGTGGCTAAGGTGGCTCTTAAGCCAATCAAAACATGCACCACTCCTTCTTTTAAAGGCTTTCCTCCATTTGCGCACCCACAATGTGGGATAAAACTCTACAAAGCCACCTAAGGAGAAGGAGAGGGAAGTGGAGGTAGGGGATTTGAACCGCTAACCTCCCATGAAAAATAATAGGTGCCTAACCATTGAGCCAGCCACTTAGAAACATTATAAAAGGAGCTTTATTGTATTTGAAGTACCATTTGAGACTATGTAAATTATTGAAATGCTCATAACTTGAGCTAGGAGTGGAATTTTGAGGAGAAGTAAAAAGCAACCCCTATTGTTTTTGATAGAGGAATACTATGAGAAGGTTATAATTTTGTAGAATTATTTGTAAAGAATTATTTTTAATATTTTAATAGATCGGTCCCATTCAACCGGACCTGAGACATAGGCCTCAAGTGTCGAACTCCGTTATCACGTTTTGTGTCAAATTGCTAGTGAATTCTCTTCATTTCTCTATATTTTACATAGTACTTGTAGGTTTTAATCTTTTATTAAAAAAATAAAAAGGTCGTAATCCTTTAATTTTAATCAAGAATCAATACAAAGCAAATTTTGTTGTGTAAACAATTGCTAGTTAAATTTTATTTTTAGATCAACTTGGGTTACCACATTTCAAACAAGGTAAAGGAAAGAAATCCATAATCACATGGTTCAAAAGAATAGGGCATAATCCTTTGGGAAGAATACAGAAAAATACATAGAAGAGGACAAAACAACAGGAAAGGAAAACACACACACACACAAACACAACCAAAACTAAAGACTAAAGACTATGTACAAGGGACTGAAACCCACTCAAGACTTGAATAGCTTGAGATATTGTCCACTATATGGCAATAGGAAATAATTCAAATCCATATAGGCCAAATAATAATAATTTTCACCAGCAAAGTGTCGAATCTGAAATGGACCAAGACAAAGTGAGTCAAACTTACCATGAATCCCATGGGGTTCTCTCCTTTTGTCAAGATTAGAATAATGTCTCCAACATGGAAGTCATGGGACTTGACCTTCTATTGATGATATGAGATGTGATCAACCATATGAGTCCTTTCCTCTTCTAAATTGTGTAAGGATATAATCATATTTTCCAAAGCATCAATGAATTGTTCATCTTCAATGGCCTTAGCCAAGTGCAAAGTTGGTAACTCGATAGTAACTAACAACTTAACATCCATCCCGTAGACCGATAAAATTGTGACATTATAATATCCCTTTAGGTTCTATTAGATCATCCCAAAGATCATCATACAACTTATTATGTCAGTTCCGTTGGGATTCATCAACTAGGTTTTGACTATAGTTACAAAACTTTGTTGGTTGATTCAACTTTCCCATTTCCCTGTGGGTAGTAATATGAAGAGTGAGAAAGGGAAATTTCATATCCATAAATTAAATCTATGAGTCCATATGAGAAAAAAATTAGGAGGATTATCTGTTGAAATTTGGTTGGGAACTCCGAATCGATCCAAAATGTGATCCTCAATAAAGTTACAAATAACTTTAGAAGTTGTTCTTTTGACCGATATAGCCTCTTCCCACTTTGTGAAATAATCATTTGTAGTTAGAACATGGGTGTGCCTTGCAATGGAATTTGGATTGAGTGTTCCAATGAATTCTAATCCTAATTGTTGGAAAGTATCTTCAATCACAACATGCTTCAATGGAAGAGTGGACAACTTAGGTCTTCCAACAAAAGTTTGAAAAGCTTCACACTTTGAGACCCATTTAGTTGCATCCTTAAACAAGGTTGGACAATAGTAACCTCCTGAAGAATTTTGTGAGTTGTCACAAGGTAAGAGAAATTTCCTCTACAAGCTTGATCATGATAAGCCCTTAACAACATCTTATTTTCTTCCTTATCTACACATCTTAAGAAATGACCATCAATACCTTTTCTAAAAAGAGATTTATCCCAAAATATTTACTTTACAACTCAAAGTTTAATATATATTTTCTCCTTGACATTAAAATGTGTTGGACATTCCACATATGTGAGAAAATGGGAAATTTTGGAATACAATTCATCCATGGAACATAGGAACGAAACAATGGGAATTTAATCAAATTCACCGCTTTGTCGCTTGAGTTTTCTTTTGAGCTTTCTACAATTAGTTGACACAAACTCCATCCCCATGCTACTTTAGTTGGATTGATGTTTAAATCATATTATTTGACTTTTGAAATCTATTTACCCATATTGGAACTAAAATTCTATTGAGTTAGGAAAGAATCCACAACTTTATTAGGAACAAAAATAGTGGAATGAGAATTTATGATGTAAAATGTGAATTTTTTCACATCATTGACCATAGGGAAAGGATTATTTTCAAGTCAAGAATACATAATCTCATGAGTATTAAGGAAATATCTCATAAAATTAATTGAAACTTCACATCCTTTTAAGCTATTCTATACTAAGATGATAGATCAAGTGTGTTCTACGAGGCATAACAATAAATGATGAAGTCGTTATCAAAACTAGGAAAAGCAAAATAGAGGTCCTTAATGGATTTCTTTATCTCTTCAAAATATTTCTTTCCCACTGAACTCCAATGAAATGACTTCTTCCCTTTCATTATGTTATCTATACTTTGAGTTAATTCAGTAAAATATGGAATGAATATTCTAAGGAAATTGATTTTTCCAAATAAAGAATGAGATTCCTTTCTTACTTATAGGAAGAGAAAACTTTTGAATATTCTACAATATTTCTTGAATCTATCATGATTCCTTCCTTTGAGACAATATTTCCAAGCAAATTCCCTTATGTAACTCCAAAAATAGATTTCTTGGGGTTGAAAGATATATTGTGGTCTCTAAAATATTGAAGGACAAACTTAAGGTGTTAAAATTGATCTTCCTTGTTCTTAAAAAAATCTTAGATCATCCAAGTAAACAAAATTGTACATTTATTTTAAGATCTCCAAAGGCTATGTCCATAGCTCTATAGAAAGTTACTCCTGCATTAATTAGACCTAAAGGAATTCTTCGATAAGAAAAATTGCCCCATGGAGTTGTGAAGGAATTCTTATGTTGATCTTGGACATATAATTCAATTTGGTTGTAACCTAAAACCCATCAAGCATTGATAACATCTCCAAACCAGTCATGGACTCGTAGTATTTAATCCATCATAGGAAGAGGATGATTATCCTTTAGAGAAGCCTAATTTAGATTGTAGAAATATACATAGATTCTTATTTCCCCATACTTCTTTCGTACCTGAACAATATAATAAATCCAAGCTGAATGATGGATGGGAAAAATAATCTTAGCACTTAACAATTTATGAATCTCTTGATAGATTATACTTGTAATCTTAGGATTATACTATCTTTATTTCTTCCTGAAAGGATGAATGCCTAGCTTCATGGGAATATAGTGTTACATATTATCTTCTCTTTAAAGTCTTGAAATCTTCATATGAATATGCAAGTGCACGTGTGTGTGTGTGTGTATCTACACACACACACACACATATATATATATATATATATATACATATACATATACATATACATATATATATATATATATATATATATATATAATATGTGTGTGTGTGTATGTATGTATGTATGTATGTATATCTATAACAATTCAAATAGCTTCTTCCTTTCTTTAGCAGTAACATCACCTCCCTATATTAACAAATTTAGGTTCTTCATCATTTCCTAGGTTTACCTTTTCATACTCAAATGACTGGTTCATATTTTGTGGCATCTTTCTCTTGACATATCAATCTTTTTACCAAATAGATCAATTAAATTACCATACCCTTAGGTATTTTATTACCATTTAGCTTGATACACCCATCCCGATCGATTTATATTCAACACCTTCTTCAATTGTAGAATAAATTGACTCCCATAACTAAATTCACTACCTTTAAAATATATTTTACTAACATTTCCTTTTAACTCAAGGAAATAAATGAGATTTTGATCATCATTGAACACCTACCAATTTTCTACATTTTCTACGAAATTAGGTCGAAAGATCATCTCAATTATGAACTTATCCTAGGTGAAGTTTGTATGAGGAATAAGAAAAAAACTTGAAATTGCCAAGGCATATACTCTAGAATTTTTTCTCTTATCATTGCATCAATTGAAAAATCATCAAATAGTTCAATTGAATTCCATTACTTTTTATTATAATGCTTTAAAATCTCATTTCGACTAGGAATGAGCCTCAAAATTGCTTGAATATGAGTTCTAAATCTCCATGTGCATGAACATTTTGATTCCCATATCTTTTTATATGGGTAGGCCAATAAGAAGATCCTCATACTTAGTAGTGTTATTGGTATTTGAAAATTGTAACTTATATGAGAAAGGGTGAATATTTCATGAGGGTGAATAAAAATACTACTACTCCATAACCAGTTGTAGAAAAACTTCCATCTAACTCAAGGGTCCAAATCATCTTGAAAAATTTAGAAATATTCAATTCTAGACCACATATTACCATATCCAATTTCTTCAAACAAAACTTGTTCTTGAGGATCATCAGTCTTTTGGATTATGTACTTAGCTTGTCTATCAGGAAATAAATTCTTCATCTCTCCTTTCATGGAGATTAGCGTATGAGACTAGTCCATTTGAATTCCTCTTCCTACATCCCTACAAAAATTTCTTCATAAGAGATTTCCTTAAGAGAGAGGTATATCAACAACCAAAATAGTAGCCTTAACTCTTTTCTCAAGAAAACCGTGAAGTGCACTTGATCGTATTGTACTCTTCCTACCAAAGGAACCTCCTTATTTTCCATCAAGTAACATGAACCAAATTTTTGAGTCAGGATAAGGCCTAATGAATGAGCTACTTGTGTAGGAATTACATCATCTAATGCTCTAGAATCAATGATACAATTGTTGAACTTATGCCATGCTACCAAAAAAGTTACATAAAATAGTTCAATCTTTTCAAATGTAGATGGAGTGGAGGAAATCAACTTTTTGGAGAGGGATATTTAGGAATAGGTAAGAGTACTTTGGAAGAAGTGTTAATGTGAGAGTGCTTATCATTTACAAGCTTAATAACCTAAGAAAAATCCTCTCTGGTGGGTTTTATAATACTCAACTTTAGGGATATAAATCGTGGTTTTCTTGTTATGGTCACTAATGTCAAAAGATCTTGAAGAAGATGAAGTTTCTGACTAGACACAACATTATTTTTAGGCTTATCAAATTTAGGGTTTGTTTTTATTTTAGTTGTTGAGGATGAAAGGGCATTTGAAGGTGTGACATTATTTACCTTCTTAGTCATGGAAGGGAGATACCCTCTTTTTGCAACAACCGGAATGACAACAGAATTTTCCTTAGCCTTTTATTTCTCATCGGGTTAACAATATCTTTCTTCTTAATTAGTTTCTCTTTCTTCATGACTACATATGACTCACTATTAACTCTTAACATTATTTCTTCATAATCATCTACTGATATTCATACACAACATAGTTGATCTAAGAATCTTTAGCCTCTTGATCAATTTCCTTGAATTCCTCCTCATCTTTTTCAACTTCTTTACATTGAATTCATCCTCTACCTCTTAAAATTCATAGGCTGCATTTCTGGAAATTTCATAAGAGGATATTCTATGGAAATATTGGGTTGGGAAGCAAATCAAATATTCTTTGCTTGAAAAATCTGCCTAGGAATATCTTTGTAAGGGATATTTTGAGAGAGCTTATTTTTATAGTGATCGATCATTAGCATATTTCTGCTCTAATTGATCGAATTGGCTGGACTTGAAGTGGAAGCCTTGAATTTAAAAGGTTGTTTCTTCGTGATGTAGACACTTAGTTCAATTCATGCATTCAACATTTCCATAACTTCAAATATGTCTCCTTTCTACTCTAAATCATTCAATTCTCAACCTATAACACACATACAAGTAGATATTTCACCTTATCCTCTCTTTTCATCAAGTTCTCTTTCTCATCCACCTTAATGAATGTTTTAAAAACACTCGGAAATAAAAATTAATAATTTTAAGTACATGTACTCTTACCATTATTTAATATTGTCCTTCATTAGCATTTGGGAATAAAATTCTAGCAAGAAAAATTTGAAGCTTTCTTACATGAATTATCAATAATGTCTCTTCACCCTACCTTATGTCCTTCTCAAAGTCCTTAACCACTTTTCCTATACTCCTTCACAAGCCAATAGTCCATATTTCTATGTTTTTGAATTCAACATTCTTCCTCAATGGTTGAAATTAGCACATTTCTTCTTAAGGAAGATTCTTCACACTAGTATAATATTTAAGTCTCATCCTTATTAAAATCATACAATAATTCCCTCATGTCCTTATTGTTTCAATCAAACTATTTCAACCATCATGTTGACTAAAATAATTTAAAATATTCAAACTCACTTACCTTCCCTAGATTTCCTTCTTAGTTCTTCATGAGAAATTCCTTTGGTCATTTCATGGATGGAGTGATCCATAAGTCCCGCTTATAAGATAAAAACACTTCGAACACCCTTTTCCAACTAGAAGGTGTGTGATAATTTTGGTCTTCTCACTCCTTGATTGAATGTTTTTTTCTACATCATCTCTCTTAGTCTTGCCTAGCTCTTTTTTAGCCTTGTTTGGGTAGTTTTCCATTTATATATTTGATTATGTTCACCTTATCTTCTAGGTAAAGTCATTTCTTGGCACCAATTTGGGGATTCTAGTTCTTTAGAAAGAAAGTTTCATGTAGGATTCTTTACAAAATTTCCTCTCAAACCCACTGATTTAGTTTTCCTTTTAGGCCACTCATAATTATCTATAGTTTTATTAAGGGACTATCATACATTACAAGATTTTGAAGACTTCCTAAGGCCCAAAACTTCATGAATATCTTTTAAAAAAAAAATCAAATGATTTCTTATTAGTTTTAGGTTTTGAATCACGGAGGAAATTTGTGTTCCTTCTTTATCCGACCAACCCTAGATCTAAAGGTTATTCTTCTTCCTTAGCTTAGAGACTATCATATATATATATATATATATATATATATATATATATATATATATATATATGACCATTTCTTTCATTTATTCCTTTTGAATATTTTTTTGGGGTCTCTTAAGATTACTTCTACCAATTCTTGGCCCTTGTAAAGATTATTACATCTCCTCTTTATTCTCTTAAACTCTTGGTAGGGTTTATGATACACCCTGGTAAGAGGAATTTTGGAACTAGTAAAACTCCTTCACCTCAAGGCTTAAAAATTCATCTAATTTCTCTACTTATCCTTCCTCACGTTTATATCTTACCATTAGGGCCTGGATATTACTCAATATTTGAAAATAATTCATATTTCCTTTACACTTGCTCTTTAATACATGGGTTTCTACCATCTTCTTTATGGTCTCAACAAAACAAGATCAAAGTCACTCTTCTATAGCACCCTGAAGATATTTTAATACTTTTACTAATTAAATAGCCTCTCTTCATTTACATGCACCACCCATATAGTCTAACCTTCATCAAAACCACACTCAACTTTGTAAAATTCCTCAAATAATCAGCTACATGATTGTATAGTTGTATTCAAGGACATATATCCAATTTCCAATAAAAGGACTCGATTATAATTAATGTAAACATACAAAAAGAGTTCTTACCATACACCCTTATCCTTCTCATTTTCATACACATAGTTTCACCATCATTCACCACGAACAAGATAAATTCTTACAATATCACAAGAATTCATGCATCAAGTCTTCCAATTACCCTACCTTAACTTTCCCAATTTTAACAAACATAAATCTCACTCTCTCTCTAGCAATATAATCACTCTATCCCTTCAAGTACACTTATTTAACTCTCTGAAAATTACAAGTTAGTCTCAAAATGCTCATAAAGAGTTATTATTCCTTAATGACAATAAGAAATGCATAGAAACTATTACAATAAGAATGTATCCACAAGAAACTTCACACAACTTCCTTCTTGAGCTCTCTTTTTATTCTCATTCAAATGGGAATGAGGTGAAATTTATCAAACCATAGTTTATATATTCTCCTAATCAATCATTAACCATGGTTCTTGAGTCTTTAGGTCAGTTACAATCATGGTTCATAGGCATGATCTCACCCTTAAGAGGTTTTCTTATATAAGATGTCTTAAGTTATAACATTAACTAGCACTTATCATGACTTATGACCCTAGAGAGGACCTAAGACACCATAAAATGCCTCATTTCATCTTTTACAAAGTTGTAAGCTCTAAGAATCCATTAAAACTCTTAAACCAAGCAAAAATTGGCCTTACAATTCAAATTAGCATTTTGAGGGAAAATGCTTCATTCAAATTTGTGAAGGTCTAAATCAAGAATAACAACATAAACTGACTCCTAATGACCTCTAGGACCTATAAAAACACATGCAAGACAAAAATTTATGATAACATGATATATTTACAAGATGGAAATGGTACTCTTTCATCATACTGCAAGGGTATGAAAATTTGAGCTCCATAGCTTTGTTTTCTTCTTCTTCTAATTTCTTTACATTTTCATCTTCACTCCGATCTTCTCTTTATCTTCAACCTGCTCACTCAACATTTATTCAATCATATCCTTTCTATGGTTCTCATTATTCATTTTTATTTATAGGTGAGGTATTATTCTTCATAAGCTTCTTCCTCTTCATTATTCTCTTCTTCAACTATCATATCTTCCTCTTGATTCTGTTGCTCACTTATGACTTCATTTTATTCATTATGTAGGATATTCAAAAGTTATTCCTATGCTCTCTTATAATATTCATTATCCTCAAAAAAATTTAAATCTCAGGATCCTTCATGATTTTTGCCATATAAGTTCTTCATTAGCTATCAAGTCTTCTTCACCTTCATTCCTTCTTGGCTTCTCATCTTCTTTATCTTCTTTCTTAGAAAATTTGTTTCTTTTTTGTGCTTCATTGTCATCACCTACATTCATACACTTAAAGGAAATATTATAATAAAAATAAGGAGGCCTTATAGCCTCATGAGATGCTCCATCAATGAGCTCTTTCCTATCTTCACTTTGTTACTTCACTTCATCACCTTCTTCATCTATTCTTGCAATCACCTATTCTTCATTAAATATCTAAACTTTCTCATACACCACTTCTTTGTCAATTTATTTCTCTTTTTTCTCATCCTCTTCTCTTCTTTCTTTAGCTTCCTCTCTTTCTTTATCATCTCTTTTCTCAATTGTTATCTCTTTCTCTTCCTCACAAGTAGTTCAATTTTCCACCTAACTTTCTTCTTAACCACTATTCCCATTTGTTCCTCTATTTCTCTCTTACTTTCCATCATCTCTACTAAATTTTCCACATCTCTATTTTACTCTTCTTCTCTTCTTGCATCTTAAATCTCTACCTCTTGCTAACTTCTTCATATTTTCTATTTTCTCTCTCTCTCTCTCTCTCTCTCTCTCTCTCTCTCTCTCTCTCTCTCTCTCTCTCTCTCTCTCTCTCTCTCTCTCTCTCTCTCTCTCTCTCTCTCTCTCTCTCTCTCTCTCTCTCTCTCTCTCTCTCTCTCTCTCTCTCTCTCTCTCTCTCTCTCTCTCTCTCTCTCTCTCTCTCTCTCTCTCTCTCTCTCTCTCTCTCTCTCTCTCTCTCTCTCTCTCTCTCTCTCTCTCTCTCTCTCTCTCTCTCTCTCTCTCTCTCTCTCTCTCTCTCTCTCTCTCTCTCTCTCTCTCTCTCTCTCTCTCTCTCTCTCTCTCTCTCTCTCTCTCTCTCTCTCTCTCTCTCTCTCTCTCTCTCTCTCTCTCTCTCTCTCTTCCTGTGATTGAATAATTATACCAACCCCTTAACCATCTCTATTTTTGGCTCTCCTTCATCATCATCATCTATTAATTTTGATTCATAAGGCATAACAACCCTCAAATTTGTCTTTGATTAACTAAAAATAGGATTTTCTAACTATTTTATGAGTTAATCTAAATAGAAACCAAATGCTATATTAAAATTCAAGACCTAGATATTTTGTTTTAGTATTTAAATATATCAAAATAATAGAACTAAGAGGGATATGGTACTAACCTTAAGTTAACTTACCTCATTATATGTTGGACTGTAGCAAATTGGTACACAGACTGGGAAAATTATGACTGAATGGACTCAGGAATGGAAGAAAATAATATTTTTCTATACTTTGGGGCACCTCGGGTGCCCCCTGCCTGTAATATGCGCACTCTAGACTACAAAAAAGCTCATAATTTGAATTTGGCAATGTCACAATATCTCTATAATACCTTCATTCCTGTCACACAGGTGTCACAATAATGTCACCTATGTCATTGTAGTTTTCACATGAAGATATTCCTGTAAAACCCTATTCAAAGCATAAATTCCTAAAAATAAAATATGCATATGAATAGGTCAAAATGAACTCGATTGCCAAACTAGCGGTCTTATGACTAAACGCTACACTACATTTTAGAACCCATGTAGTTCTATGTGTGTATCTGTGTAATATTATGTGAATGATGCAAGAATAGATGACAATAACTAGATGTAGAATGAAAATGGTGGATGGAATATAAATAATATAACCCTTTCCCTTTATGCTTGTGTCATACAGGATGTAGAAGATTCCCAAATGCAATCCCTTGCCTTAGTAGATAGTTTCCTTTAATAGTAAGATGTCCACCCATAATGTATTGAGTGTGTTATGTTTATCTAGGGATATCTTGTTCTAATTTTGACACTAGTGACTCAAACCGCTGATTATGACCTAGGGTAATGCACAAGGTAAATGTTAAGACCAACCTCAAACAAACAAATTAAGACAAAAAAATTGATGACACAGTGCCTAAAATCACCGAATAAGGTTCCCCAAGGTGCCCCAAAGTAACCCTAGGCACCCTAGAATAGACCTAAAGATGACAACTAAGAAAATTATGACACCTAAGACACCTAAAAGACGCCCAAAACTACAATGACAAGTGACGAATGAACAAGAAAAATAACAATGAATTCGACTAACCGCCAACAAGACCAAAGGATATGTCACTAGTGAATACTTTTATCACGCAAGATCCATATATAAAATAACATACTCATTGATATTAATGTAATAGTAAGTGTGTGATTTTGTGACTACATTTTCCCCAAATTTATGTTGGTGAGTGGAAAGCTCGGTAACATAAAGTAGATGAAGATGCATACATGAGAAAAATCTGGAGAAGCCCTTACTATAGAAGAAAGTGTAGATGTGTAATAGAATCATGCCGATATAACTATAAAAGTGTGTTAAATCATGGATTGGCGAGTTGATCCATGCATCATATCTAAAATTTTAAGTTTCATGATAAAGTGTGGAAAATGAAAAATATTCTTACGATGTGGTTTAATTATTTTTAACGTGGTTTAATAACAAATAGGTGGGTAGGGAGTGATCATTTCCTAACCTTAATGCTTGAATATGAATGGAATAATTGGAGAATTTGGGCGTCCCGCCACCGTGAGGAAGAGTGTAGAGAGAAAAGTGCATTATTCTCTAAACTTTAACTACATCCTCAAGATATATTCACTGTAAAACGAGCACTCGAGATCAAAATGTTTTGATTTTTGGATCTAAATGATTTTGATTAAATAGTTTACCCATATAGGAGTGATAAAGAGATCACACTCTTTCCCCCACTCCATTGTTTTTACAACAATGTAAAGGCCTCTAAGTTAGGTCATCTGGAAGTGAGTGCGATAGAGAATGAGATGCCTTCTAAGTTAGGTCATCAGGCGAGCATGATAGAGAATGAGATGGATTCCAAGTTAGGCCATCTGGAAATGAACACAACAGAAATAGATAGCTTCTAGGTTAGGTCATTAGGAAGTAAATGCAGAATGAAAGAGATGGATTCAAAGTTGGGTCATTTGGAAGCAAACATGGAATATAGAAAAAAATCCCGAAAGTTAGGTCATCGAAGTAAACAAAGAATGAAAGAGACCGTTTGTAGGTCATCAAGTTAGGTCATCTAGGAAAGAAATGGTGAATGTAATTCCTAAGTTAGGTCATCTGGGAGACCGTTTGTAGATTTGAATGATATGATTTGATCTGTTGATTAATTGTTTTGATTGGTTACTCGTGGAGAGGTTTTTTCCTAATTTCCCCCATGTTAGTTCATTAGGGGAAAGTTATTAGAAATTGATGAGATGTCATGTAAAATTATTTTTACTCATTTTTTCCCCAAGTTAGGTCATTAGGGGGATTTGATAGGTTATAACGTGTAATTGTGTTTGAGAAATGTTAAACAATTAGTGCTTGCGTATTAGGTCATTAGGGGGGATTGACAGTGAAATGTCACAAAGTATTAATTTCCAGGAGTTGAATTCATGATATTGGAATGTGTGGTGACATAAGGGGGATTATTAAAGGGACCCCCAATAATATGTATTCCCTTTCGGAAAAGAGGGAGTGAGGAAAAGAATGAACTCTAAGCCAAAATTAATGACAAGAGGTTAAAACACATATGTAGTAAATAAGAGAGAGAAGTAAGGATATATAATGTACATGAAACCTATATAATATGGTGGTAGGTGGAACTCTAAAAATAATGCCACAAATGTGGTGTAAATTGGAGGAAAATCACTCAAGATATGAGCAAAATGGTGTAACATGTATTAGTCATGGTGATAAGCACAAAAATATAGACAATAATAAAGGTGGCATTTAAAATGTGAATGTAAATAGTAAATTGAAAAGGTAACTTATCATTTAATTCAATTTTTACATGAGTGTGAGAGTGTATATGGAGTGAGTAGAGATGCCTCAAGTGATACCATTACATCCTAGTCGGTTTGAGAGAGTGGCAACCGTTGTGGCGTCGCGTACTACTCTAGAGTTGGTAAGTATATTATTTTTGCAAAAATGTACGGTGCACTAGGTATTTCAATTGAATTTTGTAAAATTGGGGTTTTGGATTTTCTCGGCATTGGGACCCGACAAGATTAGTGAGGGTGCTAGTGACCCTGGGACTAAAGTGCCCAGTAACCAAGCGTTAGTGTCTAGCTCTCGGGGTGCCCTGTCTTGTATCTAGGTGCCTTGGTCTAACATTTTTGTTTTTGAATAATACTAGCACATTTTTCTAATATTTTGAAGGGTTGTATTTGACTATGTAAGGTGTTCTAATGCTGCATTTTTTTTTTTTTTGGTGTTGTGTAGAGGGATATCCACTCAAGGGAGTTCCGTGGTGGTCATCACTTGAGTACACTATTGGGATTGGGTTTTTCATATGATGATTGGGATGTGATGGACCATGTTGGCCTATGACATATAGCACAGATGGGGGATATGCCCCATAATATGCCCATGTTGACTACATTATGTGAGAGATGGTGTTGATATGTGCACATTTTGGTTTCCTATGGGAGATGACTGTGACATTGGAGGATGTATATCGCATACTGTGATTTCCAATTGTTGGGGAGAGGATATAATTGATGGAAGTAGTGGATATGGAGCATCGATGCACTTGGCTAGATTATATTTTTCAGGGGTCTAGCTACCTACCAAGGCCCATACCAGCTTGGATGCGATATGGTAGTATAGGGTTCCACAAGAGGGAAAATTCATCGCAGTAGTGATTGCATCATGTATAGTCATAGAGGGATGAGGTGTCGGTATATTATATAAGATGCACAACATATACCATCGAATAGAGGAGGATGGGACAAGATATGCATCCGCACAATGTGTGTTGGCCCATTTGTACATTGACTTGTATCGGTTTACTCAGGATGAGCATGGTGGGGGTATAGGGGCCACCACACTACTATATGTATGGGCATATGAGCACACAACCGTATTGAGACCAGTTTTAGGGCCACAAGGAAAGTGGGCTCAGCCATAGATATTTACTCGATGTTAGGTTGAAATATGTAGTAGGAAGATGGACAGAGATAATTTCAGAGCCCTGATAGATAGGATGGGGCTAGTGTCGGTCATATGGAGACTATATCATGATTATAGGGGATGGAATGAGGATGCTATATAGTTAAAATGTATCTAGATGACCATGAGGCTAGAGGATTGATTTCAGTGTGTGGCGAGTTGTTTCAGATGGAGAGAGTATCACGGAAGTTTGGTATGGAACAAGATGTGCCTCCAGATCCATAAATATGGGTACGAGCTGTTAGATCCCCTAGGAGGGTAGGTGTTAGGCTAGGACCCATAAAGCAAAGCACCTAATACGACTAGGGCTAGATGTGGTAGACCCAACAATAGCATTTGTAGATGGAGATGACATGGGGTGTACAGAGGATTATCGAGTGTGGTGGGTATTACTATATCCATTATTTGGGGTGTTATGGAGCTGCCACCAAGAGGAGTGGGTGAGGGAGGTGTCCCTGACCCTATAGCGGTATCTCAGTGGCGAGCGTAAGTATTTTTATAATCTTATTATTATGGGTAATGAATTGGATATGTTGTGGTGTACATGTTTGAATAACATGAGGTTGGTATGTTGTATGTGCAAGAGATGCCTATTGGTCCTTGATAGTAGAAACATTGATCCGCATATTGATGTAGAATGTGATGAGAGATGTGTTATATAGAGTAATACTAGAGCGCATGGAAAATATTACAAGCAAGCATGCCCATCTATTTGAGCCAATGGCCTTAGGTTCGATGACATGTACAAAGTCTTGCTTAAGAAGATGAACGAGACACGTGAGGAGACTCAATGTTCCCGAGAGGCGAGGTGGTGGTCCCTTGTCCTATGACATGTTCGCACGATATGTAGATTTTTAGTGACAATTCTTGGAGAATAATATGGAGATGAATATGTTACACAAGTAGGTGGAGAATTTTCGGGCCGCAAAATGTAGCATCGCGTAAGTGTGTAAGGCATCCAGTTCTAGGGCTCTCATAGTACATGAGAGTGATTTTTATAGTGATGATTATATATGATGTAGGGGCCTTTTCCCCAGTGATGAAACATGTTTTTGGGATGATGATTTTATGAATGATATATGTATGGACACCTATTTTTGATATATGTTAGATCAATGTTGAGATGTTTCACGCTTGTTATATAATGGATGTGGTATGGTTCGATGGTTATTGTCCTAGCATTTGTATTGTATTGTATGTGATGAATGATGATGTTAGTAATGCTAGATAAAATATGTATGGTGAATGATGTAGTAGATAACTAATGTAAAATATGAGATGAATAAAATATGTAGCATGTAGGCAATGTAATGGTGATAATAGAATAAGTGTGGAAATAGATAAATGTATCATAATGAATATGTGAAAATGTAATGTAATAGGATAAAGTGATGAAAATAGGAGCAAGGGAAGAGTAACGATTCCCCTAGCATATGGATGAATAGGATCATGTAATAATTCCACTCAACAGTCAATTATGAGCCACATAAGCAAGATTTATTCATCAGAAATGATTGAGGTGTGCTAGATGAATGACGGAGCATGTGATGAAAGGTTCTTAAATCTAAACCCTCAACAGTCATGTAAGAACCATAAGAAAAAAGTGTGTCATCAAGGTGCTAAGTGATATAAATCACCTACTAAAGATCAAGACGTTAGGTGGTTGTGGAGACATGTGGAAATGGATGGAGCACCATTAGTATATGGACCAAATGAGGTATCTAGGGACCGGTAGAAAATGTGAGATGGAACAACATTAAGTGGTGGATAATGTGAATGTAACGGATGAAATAAATGTGATGTGGAAATGATGGATGAGGTGTAGAATGAACATATGGCGGTGGAGTGTGAAAAATAAACCGAGTACACGATGGGGAGGATGTAAGTGGGGTACACCTATGCTAACGAGGTGAAGGAGACAATGAGCACTTGCGAGTAGCAAAGGAGATGATGTAAGAATCCACTAGTTGTATATTTTCACATAAGGCAAGGTGATCACTGTCCCTCTGGATAGAAATGTGATGATAATTGCAATAGTGTTGGTCACGTTGGCGTTACAAGTGGTGTGGAGGATGGTGTTGGTTAGAGGGTAACTGAATCAATCATTCATTGAGAAATATTAAAAGTACATCATGTGGTTGAGTGTTCGGATATAATTACCATGGCTCGCATGAAGGAGGTGGAGTTGTGGAAGTAGGAGCATGCTGTGGAACTAGAGAAGAATGTAATGGTGGGGAAGAACATGGTGGAGCTTGCTTAGAATTTCGTTTAGATAATGGTAGAGACTACTTTGGATGCTCAACCGGATGATGAGTAGAGATGAGCGAAGATGGAAGTGGTGGAGGAACATGTGTGGGTATAATGTCATGTGAGGATGAAAGATATTTTCTAGATCGATAACCTTATAACATAAGAGAATGAATGACTCACAAGTGTTGTATTATAGCCTTTTTTAAGTGGAGGAATAAGACCATGAAAAATATGAATTGTTTTTCTAAGTCACTAGGCTAGAAAATGAGTTGGTGTATACAAACATTGAAGCATAAAATATAATCCTTGATGGGTTCATAGGAGCCTTGATGTAATGTAGGAATGTGGTCATATGTAACCCTAGGGCCACTATTAAGAATAAAATGACAAAGGAAAATGTCCTTCATGTCATAAAAAGTACTAATGCACTTAAAGGGTAAGTGGGTGTACCATTGTAGTGCCTCATCAGTAAGACTATAATGGAAGGCCTTAAGCAACAAGTGATCATTAGAGTAGTCAGCCATAAGTGTGCGGTAATGTAGGATATGAGCATGAGGATCACCGGTACCATCGAAGCATGTGAAAGTAGGCATGAAAAAATATTTTGGGAAGGTAGAATTATGAATCTTTTTAGGAAAGGGGTTTCATGTAAAGAGTTGTTATCAATAGAGGCATAACGAGATGTACTTTCTAGATTAAGAGTATGAACTTGCAATTGGAGTTATCCTATAACATGCATGAGAGATAAAATATCCTGTGAGGGGATGGTAGGAGATGGAAATAACGTATTAAGTGGTTGAAGTTTTCCATTGTGAGTGATCATGGGAATGTCAAGAGGTGATATAGTGGAATCAAATGCTAAAGGTGTGGTGGTAGATGTGAAAATAGGAGTGGTATTAAGACTAGTATCAACACAAACCCTAGTAGGTATGGTTAGCAAGGAAGAAAACTTAATAGATGAAGATACCGTAGCAAGGGTAGAGGATGTGGGAATAGAAGGATAAGAATCCATGGTGGGGGTGACTCATGTGCAATAGTAGATACAACTTCGGAGAGGATAACAATTGAGTGGGAGACTCACATGCAACAGTATGGAAAGAAGGAGATCCATGACGTTGATCAGTAGAAGGTGGGTTCTAGAAGTAATGCTATGATCATCATAAGAATCAATAGGATCATCAATGTAATAGAAAGGAGAATGTAAGCTTGAAGGAGATGTGGGGAAGGACTATCGAAGTGGTAGAAGACATAGGGTAGTTATAGGATTAGTTAGAGGAGAAGCGGGAGGTACAGATTATGAATCAATGCGTAATCAATAATCAATGATAGAGGGATATAAGACATCGGGTGATAGATCAAAAGAAGGATAAGAAGGACCATATGCAGTTGGATGACATGGCGTATAAAGAGTGAAAGAAACAAGGTCATCAACAAGGCATATCCGAATAAGATAATCAACAAGATTAGGTGGCACATCGTATTGGCCTTCCAAAATGGCTTGTTGAGAATCATCAAGTAAGATGATAGGAGCACTCTATAAAGCCTTAAGCTCAACTATGACAACCTCATAATAGATAGGTTTGACACTAAAATGAGACATGATGAGGAAAAATAAAAACTATAGTTAACCACTAGGGTATAAAGAGAATCAAAAGAAAAATGTTCAAAGCATCGGGTTCACCAAAATGATTAACTAAAAATAGGATTTTATAGCTATTTTATGAGTTAATATAAATAGAAACTAAATGTTATATTGAAATGCAAGACCTAGATATTTTATTTTAGTATTTGAATATATCAAAATAATAGAACTAAGAGGGATATGGTACTAACCTTAAGTTTACTTACCTTATTATGTGTTGGACTCAGCAATATGGTACGCAGACTAGGAAAGTAGTGACTGAATGGCCTTGGGAAGGGTAGAAACTGAATATTTGTCTCGTCTTTGGGGGCACTGGGAGGATACTGGGGCACCTCGGGGTGCCTTGGTCTATAATCTGGGCATTGTAGATGGCGAGAAAAGCTCAAAATTTGAATTCGGAAGTGTTGTAATATCTCTTCAATACCTTCATTCCTATTGTACATGTGTCACAATAATGTCACCTATGTTGTTGTAATTTTCATATGAAGATCTACCTAAAAACCCTATCTAAAACATAAATTCCTAAAAAAAAAAATTCATATGAATAGGTTGGGTGAACTCAATTTCCGAACTAGTTGTCTTACAACTGAGAATTGCACTAAATTTCAGATCCCATGTATTTCTATGTGCGTGTGTGTGTAATTTTATGCCTAGGATGTCCTAATGCCAATGACGCAGTAGGGGGAAATAACTAGATGTAAAATGTAAATGGTGGATGGAATAGAAAGAATACAACCCTTTCCCCCTATGCTTTTGTGATGCAAATATAGAAGATGCCTAAATATAGTCCCTTGCCTTAGTAGATATTTTCCCTTGATGGTAAGATGTTCATCCATAATGTAGTGAGTATGTTATGTTTATATAGGGATCTCTTGTTATAATTTCAACACTAGTGACCCGAAAATGCCGATAATAACCTAAGGGAATGCATGGGGTAACCGTTAAGATCGATCTCAAACAAACAAATTAAGACCATAAATTACAATGACATGGGTGCCTAAAATCATGGATTGGGCACCTCGGGGTGCCCCAAAGAAACCCTAAGTGCCCCATACTAGACCTAAAGATGACAAATGAGAAAATTACGACACCCGAGACACCCTAAAAGATGCCCAAAACTACAATGACAAGTGACGAATGAACCAGACAAACAACAATGATGCCTGACTAACTGACAACAAGACTAAAGGATGGGTCACTAGTGAGTACTTTTACTACACAAGATCCATATATAAAATAACATACCCGGTGGTATTAATGTTTTCGATCAATCAAATCGGCACTCAATGAAGGAAATATAGAAGGTTTGCATGGGAGAGAAGAGCGCATTCAAAGGTGTGGGAGTATCAAAAAGGATCGCACGAATAAGAGAAATAGATTCGGGACTTAGCCATTTTCATGATGAGGATCTATTTTTAGAAATAATGTGCGAGCACTCAAACCGATTAGAGACTTACACGACATGCATTGGCTATTTTTGGATGATCAGCTATGAAGCACTTTGCATGGATGTAAGCTAAAGATAGAATTGTGAACTGATAGTTGACAAAGAGAGATCTATTGTTAGCATTCTTACATGTAAGCCTATTTTTGTAATGGCACGTGGCTAATAATAGCATGCGACCTATTTTGGGATTAGATAAGTGGTGAAGGGAAATTCCCCACCCTTATAAATATGTATTTAAATATGTAGAAGAGAGAGTATAGATATATGTGTGAGAACTAGGGTATAGTGAGATTATGCTGCTAGATCTGTTACATGCATGAGCGTATACTATTGTTATTGTAACGAAGCTTCATGCATTTATCGTAATTAATATAAAGGATATTATGGAATGAAATAAGGTGTTATAATTTAGTACTTGCATATTTGATTCCATTATGGTTATCCTTTAATGATTTTATTTTCTAGATCTAGGTCTGAATATGCACTATTTGAAAGATATATTAGCTATAGATCTGAATGATTAAAGTCTTCATCATGCTAACATCCTATAATAACAACCCTAAAGAGGGGTTGGTACCTTTGCATGCTTTGAGTGAGTGCTTAGTATAGGTTGAGTGATGTGCTAGTGTGCCTGGGCTTGTATTGTTGAATTCTAGGCTACATCATTGGTTCTTTCGAGACCTCTTTTTCAGTTGTTTTCAAGATGGTTCACAATGAAGACATACCAGGTTGACCTTAGCAAGTGTTGAGGAGTGGATACATGATCTGAAGAAGAATATGCATGGTGGTTCAACATTGGATCTAAGTTTAACACATGCGTGTGGGTGGAACAGAACTTGTATGACAGTTTATATGAGATCTTCTTCGCTATCTTTCCAGTAGAATTATACGAGTGGTTGATTACATATGCATCTAAGAGGAATTGGAGGTATCACGCACTTGTCTAGACATAGGAAGAATTTCAGGCCCTTTATGATGTTGATATGATTTGGACTCGAGCTTGTGGATACATGGTTCCATGGTGTTTTGAATAGTTATATC
Organism: Taxus wallichiana var. yunnanensis; assembly: GCA_018340775.1. Lineage (NCBI taxonomy): Eukaryota > Viridiplantae > Streptophyta > Pinopsida > Cupressales > Taxaceae > Taxus > Taxus wallichiana. Next base: position 918,914,141 of record CM031235.1, read on the forward strand.
TTAGAATACTCAATTTCAACTTATTCGTGTCCAGAGGTAGCTGAATTCTAGTTTTTATGATATCTAAGGGGAACTTACCTGTAAGGCATTCCACTGGCAATCAAGATCCTGATGGTAACTTTGAATTTGGAGAGTAAACCGATGGCTAACTAAACCCCACCACGTGTGGGGGAAGGCTCAAGTTTGGTAAAAGATGGCAAACTAGCGGTAGAAAGGAAGAGTGATAGAAATACGAGAGGGAAAGGTGGCTTGAGTATAATGAGGCATGAGAGAGGGAGGTACAGAAGCGGTGGGAGATTACGAGAGAAAATGGTGTTGTGGAGAAAGATAGTTCGGGAAGGAGTTAAAGTTCACATAGAAGACATGGAACCCAGGCTCAGAACTCCCCATTTGGGAAAACATGATAGGTAACCCTCCTCAGCCTCATGTAAACACGCCCATAGAGATGACATGGGCCACGGGCAAAAATATAAATCCACCTGGAAACCTTTCCCTTGTGCTTAGTTTTCCAGCATTTAGTACAACAAGAAGTTAGCAAGCTAATTCAGGTAGTGGGAGAGTAGGAGAAAGTCTTATAGAGGCACAACGATGGCAACGCAAAAACAATTCATTGTTATATGGGAGTACCTTTTTGGTGTATCATCAACATAGAATACAGGTGCACCGATTTTTGGACTAACTTCTGGAAGTGGTAACACTTCGCAGACTTATCGGGTATAGTTGAGTTCTAATGTTGGGACATAGGGAAGTACATCTTCTGGTTTGACACAAGCTATAGGTTCGGGATCAGGAGGCATAGGTAGCTCTAGTTCCAGTGGATCTGGTGGTTCTGGAGGTAGGGGAAACACATGAGGTTCTGGATCAGGTGGGCAAGGTCCACACCAACCCCAAAATATTTACATGGAGATGTCTCTTCGTATTCCATACTATAGGGGCATAGAATATGCTACTAAACATGTGCATATGTGTGAAATACTATGACACACAAAAGGAATCATGACTTTTGAGCATAGGGAAAGACAATTTTCTACTACATTACAAGGGCACACACATAGCTAGTATAGAAAGTTTATCCTTGATCAGACTTGCATGTAGACTATACAACTTTAAAAGATACATTCCTTAAAGAGTTTTACATCCCTAAGTTTGAGTAGAAGAGTATAAGTGCACTCAAGGATATTAAGAAAGGCACTACTGAGAGTGTTAGAGAGTATGATGCCCATTTTAAAATGATGTTATCTAAGCTTTCTTATGATATACATGCAAGCCAACATGCACAATGGTTCATTGGGGGCTTAAATACCCATTTATGAGGACATTATCACATAAGACATACACTTATCTATGTGAAGCACTTGAAGCAACCTTACACATTGAGGTAGTTTAAAGCATAGAAACTGGGGTGAGCCTATTTTTAGAAGCACAAATCACAACTATGGTAAGACAGTTGGAGAAACTATCGCAATTCAACACATGAGATGTGCACAGGGATTTGGTGCACAAATTTTGAAGTAGAAAGCCACACAAAGGATAGTTGTCCTTGTAGATCAGTATGCTCGTCATTGTTGGATTGTGAGATATTCCATTTAAACCATGATGCTAACCACTACCCATTATTACAACACGTGATAAGGTAGAATGTTTCAAGCTATTGTAAAATATGCAGTTCACGACTCATGACACTAAAAGACTATAGGATGATTGGTTAGATCCATGAAGTTATAGATATTGGTGTATGAAAGACAAGATTTTCATAACTCTAAAGGAAAGAATTAGCATCAGACCGGATCACAATCGGGTGCTATGATTGGAATGAAGAGTATTTTGAAGCTGGTCATGGCAGAGGTCGAGGATACCACAATGGATTTGGAGGATGAGGTTGTGGTAGTGGAAGAAGTGAGTTCCCTCACAGACATGTTATACATGTGGATCTTCTGACCACTACAGGTGTGAATGTCCTTAGATTATTACATGTTCTTTTTGTGGAAAGAACCATAGCTATGAGGAGTTCCCGGACTTATATGAGCATCTTAGTAAGAAACATAAACAATAAAACTGAAGGCACGGGGATGGCTAGGATATAATGTGCTATTGAAAATAAGTGGATTCCTAAGTTGGAGGAAGATTCTGAGGAGTTGCAAGTGAAGATCAAGACCCACACTTAGGCGGCACGTATCAGAGAAGCGTTAGCAGAAGCCTACCATCACTAAGGAGGAGGTTCTACATGCACGGTACCTAGATCCTTCCCATCAAAAGGAGGTTTATCAGGAAACCATGGAAGTTCTTAGGAATCTTCAGGGTGAGATATAGTACTTAAAAGAGCAATCACGGAAGATGGAGCAAAAGAAAGTATCAAATATGGTCCAAAATGATATAGATGACTTAAGGGAAGTATGTAAAATGTTGCACCATGAAAATATCATTCCATTGTTAGGGGATTGGTTAAAGGGAAACACTCCATGCGCAAGTATTAAGACTAGACGATAGATCCTACATGTGAATCTTCCCCCTCATAGCCTAGATTATGACAAGGAAATCACTCTGAATGTTGTTGTGGATGGGTAGCTATTGATTAATATACTGATTGATATACGTGTGGAATTCAATGTTCTTATCTTAGATGCATGGGTACAAATGGGAAGACCCCCATTGAAGCCATCCTCTAATGTATTGTTCATGGCTAATCGGACTAAATCCACTCCCATCGAGTTTTGAAAGATGCATCCATTACTATACAAGGAGCCAAGTTCACTAGAGACTTTGAGGTTTTAGCATTGGTAGATTCAGATAGCTTCCCATCTCTATTGGGGCATCCTTAGTGCTATACAAATAATTCGATCTTCGGTTCAATAAAGGTTATATCAATTTTGAAAACAAGGAGGAAAGAGTTATTATCCCTTTAATAGATGGAAAATATGTGCCCTATGTTGAGCCCTTAAGTGAAGATGATCTAAATAGGATTTATGTACACACCATTCGAGACCCAAGATGCTTGAGCCAACTAAAGAAGGAATAATTCAATGGGAGGATGCATTCCATTAGTGATACTAAAAGTGTTTCTTGTGAGAATTGGGCTCATAACACTTATGATTTGGTAGGGTGTGAAGTAAAGAGCATATTTCCTAGAGGCAAGAAACTGCATTGTCAGAAGGATAGGTAACAACTCGGTACCTTGTTACACTAGAGAAGGAGATCCTATGGTATTTTTGAGCACCATGGAGGAACAGTGGATAGACCCATTAGAAAGAAGAAATATGCTAGCATATACACTACATGGGACAACAACATGTTGGTGGGTGGCCCACAAGGATAATCTTGTAGGATGGAATGAAATTAGGATCTCCCTTACTACTAGGTTTTTTAGGAGCAATGCACCTACTCAAATATATACTTATCATGGTAATCAACTTGTTTAGCACCACATTCAGAAGTGTGAGAGACTCTGAACATAAGGGTAGGAAGATTTACCACCTTTGCTATGGATGAACAAATTTTATTCCACTTTACAAGGATGTGTGGGTTCTTATTATGTATATGAACTCCATAGAGAGACTGGAAATTTTACGATTTAATCGCATGAATGACCCAAATGTTTGAATTCTTCTCTACAAATCCTCCAGTGGAAGAAGCATTAAAAGTCATAAAGCACTTAACTATGAGAGATAGTGCTAAGGATGAAGAACTCCTTTAGGAGTTATTGGATGAAGGAGACTCAGGAGCATGTTCTATTGAAGAAACAAAGGATGATGCAACACTACTTGAATGTGCTTTCCTTGAGAAAGAAAAAGGAAAAATGGTCTACTTAGTGGATGATGAGGAAGTAGAAAATCTGGATGTAAACCATTCAATAGGTAGACATGAATTATTGGACAATACAGATACGACCATGTGTGCCTATCATGAAGCTATGAAGACAAAGAGGGTGAATATTGGATCAGATGTTGAGCCTAAGGAAGCCGTAATTGGGGACTATTGGTTAGACTTTGAAGTGGAAAAAATCATAGAGTTACTAAGGGATTACCAGGACTTATTCCCTATGGGGTACCATGAACTTAAAGGCATGCATAAATCATTAGGGAGATGAAGATAAAACTTAAAGAGGGTGTGTTTCTGATTAGAAAGAGACCCTACATGATGAACCCCAACTTGCACAAAAAGGTCAAAGAAGAGATTGAAAAAATGTTGAAGTCTTGAATTATCAAGCCCCTTGATAAGTCAGAATGGGTTAGTCCAATGGTGATCATTATCAAAAAGGATGGACAAATTAGGATTTGAATGGATTGTAGGGAGCTGAATGTTGCATGTGTGACTGATCCTTTTCCCATGCCATTCATAGAGGTATTACTAGAAGGGGTTGCGGTAGGTGCAAAATCTATTCATTTATAGATGGGTTCTCTAGGTATCATTAGGTTTGGATTGCCCAGGAGGATCAAGAAAAGACTATGTTTACTACTGAATGGGGTAGATTCACCTATACTTGTAATGCCTTTTGTCCGAAAAATGTGTGCCTATTTTATTTTCACACATAGTTAATCAAGCATTTAAGGAATTTATTCACAACTTATTACAGTCTATTTTGATGATTGGACAAAGGTGTATGGATTAGTTAAGGATCATTGTGACAATCTACGCTTAATGTTTGAAAGATGTAGACAATTGAGTATCTCCTTGAACATCAAGAAGTGCATATTTGCTACACCATTTGGGATATTGCTAGGACACATAATCTACAAGGAAGGTTTATTGGTTGATCTAGCCAAGGTTACGATTATTATTATAGGCCTAAGGGATCCTATCACTCAAAGTGAGGTGCATGGATTTTTGGGTCATACAAGATATTACAGAAATTTATCAAAGGATATGCCAAAGTTGTCACACCATTGGAGGATTTACTAAAATAAAAGGTATGTTCTACTGGGAGAACCACAAAGAGTACGCATTCAATACATTAAATGAAAAATGTACTACCATGCCTATTCTCGTGTTTTCCATCATGGGACCAACCTTTTATGTACATGTTGATGCCTCTGGCATGGCCATTGGCATGGTGTTGACTCAACCTAGAGAAGGTATTATAGATCATCCTATCTATTTTTCTAGTAGAAAGATGACTCTGAAAAATAGAATTACACAACTACAAGCTCTAAGCTTTTTCAATGATCGATGCGCTACTTAAATTCCACCAATACCTATTACCTACATCATTCATCTTTTATATAGATCACATGGCATTGAAGTATTTGGTTAAAAAATCATGTTCTAAAAGGATGCATATGTCGATGGGTGCTCTTATTCCAAGAATTTGATTTCACAGTTGTGGTAAAACTAGGGAAAAGTAATTCTAGACCACACCATCTGTCAAGAATATAGTTAGGAGAAGAAGCATAGGAAATTGAGGATAACATGCTAGATGTATAGTTATATCAGGTTACAATGAGCGAAATTTGAACTAGAGGACATTTTTGTCTTTCTATGAACAAGGATGGCACCAGAAGGAATGAAATCCTTGGAGAAACAACTTGTTATACGCACATGCACCCCCTATATGTCAATCGGTGGTGACTCTGTACAAATTAGGATGAGATTAAGTATTACACTATTGTATATTGGAACATGAGAATATAGGTATTATGGAAGAAGATCATGGTGGTATTGCACAGTGGCCACTATGTCAATGATGCCACTATGCAAGATTCTACTTGTTGGATTATGGTGGGAGACCTTGTATAAAGATTGTAAGGAATTTTTAAGGCATGTGATCATTACCAACGTGTTTGGAAACCAAGTCAATGACATGAAATGCCTCTAAGACCCATTATTGGTGCCAAACCATTTGAGAAATGGGATATAGATTTTGTGGGTCCTGTTACACCAGATTCATACGCGTAGAATTGGATTATGCTACATCATAACTTGCATAGATTATCTCGACCAAGTGGGCATAAGAAACACCTACAAAGTATGTACAATGCAACATCACAACAACTAGGTTTCTTTGGGAAAATATTATTACAAGTTATGGATGTCCTTTAATTTTGACCAGTGATAAAGAAACACGTTTTCTTAATGAGACAATCATATTTTTATTTGATGAATTCATGATTGCACACCACAAGACTACACCCTATCATCCTTAGGCAAATGGGATGCTAAGGATTTTAACAAAATTTTGAGCCATACATTGACCAAAATCTATGATATTGGAAGAAAGGATTGGGATGATAAAGCATCTACAGTACTTTGGGCATATCAGACAACATATAAAAGGTTGAACAAAGCCACACCATTTTAGTTAGTGTTTGGCACATAAGTAGTTCTTCTTATGGAATTTATGTTACCTTCTTTGTGTATTATGCATGCTAGAGTATTATTGATGAGAAATCATTAGAAGAGCACATTGAATAGTTAATTAAATTACATGAATGACGAGCCATAGCACGTTGGAGTCAAATACAAGAAAAGGCCTGGTAGAAAGCATGACATGACAGGCACATCAAGGCGTAAAAATTGAGATAGGACAAATGGTGCTCCTTTATGATTCTAATTTTTGTGCCATCCAGGAAAACTCAAGGTACATTGGTTGGGGCCGTATGTTATCACTCACATACTTGAATCAGGAACTTGTCATTTAGAGGCCCTTGATGGAATACGGTTACCTAGTTACTTCAAAGGAGTAGGCTGAAGCCCCACTATAAATAATTCTTCTTGGTGTTTGTAATAAGGCAATGTTGCCATTTAGATTAGGTTTTCACTTCGCACTCCTTAATGTGTTTCCTTCTTTGTTGCTATGCTTTATCAATTTAGTTGGTGTGTTTATGTAATAAGCATTTATGCATCGAAACTAATTACTATTTGAAGAATTTTTATGTGTTGAGGATCACATACCCCTAGTGTGGGGTAGGTTGTTGATATCCAGTACATGACTGATGGAAATAATTCCACATGAAAGGAAATATCTACGGGTGCTATTCAAGGTTGGAAAATAAAAAAAAAAAAAAGATTTCTTCTGGACACAAGGACCATAGATAGAGAGGAATGAAGAAACAAGTATAACGTGAGGTAAGAAGGGGTTAGGAAGACTACCAGTGGAAGGCACATTGATGAGATACTCAGGTGCATGGAAGTGCGTTGAAGAGAAGTCCATAGCCAAAAGGTAAGAGGGCATGCTAGAAGGTTATATCTTGGGTGTGAAGATGTACTACAGAAATAATGAAAATGGTCACTTAATGAGAGGATTGTTGGTAGGTGGAGGAGAAATAAATGCACTAAATTTTTGAAATTCTATATAAGGACAGGATGCGAGTTCATTTTTATCATTGTAATTGAGAGAATTTGAAAAGGGTTAAGTGCGAATGATCCGAGAAATCATGTTGAGGTGCATAGAGTGTGAAACCAGATGTGGAGAGAAGGGTTGTGTATTGGAGAAGCTTGCATTACCATAGGTGAAGGTTTGAGTGAAGTAGACGTGTTACAAATGAGCTAGGGCACATGATTTCCACTAGGGCATGGAGATTTAAGCTAGGGTTTTGACTTGCTCGACTATAGAGGGAAGAAAAGAGAGATTTTTCAAATGGCACCAAAGAAAGCACCCACAACAGGAGATAAAGGGAAGAAGAAGGTTGAAGTGGAAGAATAGATTTCTCCCGAGAGTAATTTTTAGAAATATAGTATCCAAAGGGTGTGATTATAGGACAAGAATGGGATTCCCATATCTGCCAATGTAAAATCAATGACTACAACCATTGAACATCAAATAATAAGAAGGAGCTTGATGCGTTGTTGAGCATGAAAATGAACAAGTGCATGGCAAAGGATATGCCAGTATACGATGACGCCGGTGAGAATTATTTTGTAGAATGGAGTCTACCAATTTATATGAGCTTGTCATATTTTGGAAATTATGAACCATTTTATCGATGGTTGATGATCATAGTCCATGAGAATTTATTCTACTTCGCCAAACAGAGGGTAAGAATCACAACTACTTTGATTTCAATGGTGACAGGACTAAGGGCCTCAAGGTTAGATCTAGATAGTGATTTAACTAATAAGGCCATAATCCTAGAGATGAGGAAGGAGCTGGGGTATACCAAGGGTTTGCATGGCATGGACATTGAAAAGTTGAAAAAGTACCCAATAGTGCAGGCATCTGCACATCTTGTGACAAAGCTGAATGACCAAGGAAGGTGGTCGCAGGTAAACACAATTTGGTTACATGTCACCAAGAAGAAGTCTACAATATTGTAGATCACATACCAAAGAAAATCATCGAAGAAGCGTAGATAGGTGACAAAATAATTTTTGGCACTGTTTTATTGTCCTTAGTATTCATGGAGATTGGGGTGCCTGATGGGCCAAAGGAGAAGATTTGGGAGTACCCCATGGAACACAAGTCACCTGTGGAAAGGTTTAGAAAGTACTTGTGTGATGGATCAATGAGTGGACCATTCAAGCAGAGGGAAAAGATGTGGTATGATAGACTCCATGCATCATTTTAGGAAGAGTGGTGCATACCCAAGGATTTACCTTTAGTGGTGGGTAAGGAAATTCAGTTTTCCCATATACCAACATTTTTGCATCACATAATTTGTGATGAAGGATGGGGCTTGGAGCCCATGGTGTAAATTTCTATATGCCTTCACAAAGAAGGTATTTCCAAGCATCATTTCATCAGTTTTTAGATGCATGCCACTTAACCTTCAATGTAGACAAGGTAGATTGTGACTACCACACTCTGAGGAAGAAGTATGTATATCTAGGGTGCAATGCATACATTAAAAGAATTATTTTAGATATTATAAGCATGAAACATGTAAGCTTAGTAGTTGGGGACATAAGAGTAGCACTTTTGTACCTACAAATCAAACCCAAGCTATAGAACACTAAGTATGTGGAGAATGATTTCATGCTCCCAGGGCCACCAAAAGGTAAGCATACAATGGAAAATATTCTAGCACCCAAGCCCACAGAAATAATTTAGGTTGATGATGAAGAGGAAGAGCATGAGGATAGTGGTGGTTTGGAACACAGAGGTCGAAGACAACCTCCAAATAAGGATGAAGTTCAGCGTGCAACTACACCACCTCAGCCACAAGAGGGAGATGATGAGGACTTGGATGTAATCCAAGGAGAGTGCCAATTCAAGAGAGTATTAAGGAGAACAAGGATCCAAGGTGCTACTCCATATATAGTATGTAGATCACCTCAACTCTCTCCATAGAAGGAGACAACCGAGAAAAGGAGAAGGAAATTAAAGTTGAATGAGGAAGTGGAAGAGTCAAAGGAAAGCGCACCCAATTCTCCTACACCTCCAGAGAACATGGAAGAACAAAAAGACGAAGAAATGAAGGATGGAGAAAAGGAAGAAAAGGGGTAGAAGAGACAACAACAAGGACTACTCGGGATATAGTTCCAAATCTTGAAGTGCAAATTCTTGAGTAGCCTAGATCAAGAAGAAAAAGTGGGGAATATATTCCACTAGCCATGGGGTACACCGAGGAAACATGAAAGATTGTTCACGCTCATTTCCAGAGCAATGACACAAAAGTAGTTATACGGCTGGGAGTTAATGGATGAATATATGGCGATAAAGGCGCATAAAGGAAGCAATTGTCATGGTCGATGCACATGCACATGGATGAACCATAATTTGATGTGTGTGAGGAGTCATGCATGTTAAGGAGGTTGAAAAAGACACCTCAGGCCAGACACATAACAATAAATCCTACTATTATGTCAGATGAACAAGTGAGAAATGCTTTGGTGAAGGTATCGACAGAGGTCACATGATGGAATATGGATAAAGCTATGATAATTAGGGCATTGAGGGAGGAGATCAAGACTAAGGATGAGGAGATAACGATGCCTAAAATAGGAAAAATACTTGGCATAGAAGAAGAACATTGTTTTTATCAACATGACAGAGGATATTGGTGACAATGTCATGAAGGCTAGGCCACACTTAGAGCCAAAGGTACCCAAGATGTTTCCTTCATAAATACATTATGTAAGTACATTGGTGGAATTAGTGCTTGAAGATTAACCTCTATGCATGCCTGATCCAAAGGATTCAGCACAAGAAGTAGAGAAAGAAAAGGCTTAAGTGATGCAGAAGATTACATCATATGAAGGATTGCTTCAAATATTACAGGAGGAACTCAAGAATGTGGATCAAGTGTTGAATATTTATATAGCACATGAAGTTGTTATAAGGACAAGGATCATTTTAGAAGACAATGAGGTCCTGAAGGCCATGAGAGATGAGACATTAGGCCGTGCAGAATGGTTAACACTTGTTAAGTAGAAGCACGAGGCCCTTACAGCCACTCAAGAATCTCATAGGGAAAGACTGGATGAGCTTGGTTAACTCATCGCTCAAAAGATGGACTTGTTGGAAGGGAGAATGACTAGAATTTCCATAATTGTGTTGGTCTCACAGAATGAAAAGGAGAGATTGAAAGGGATGAATTAGAGTCAATTGCACTGGATATTTTAGAGAAAGCAGATGTCGCACTCAATGAATAGAAGACCTTAGAGGTAGAGATAAAAGAGGAATATCTAGAATTGATTATTCAAGTTGTAGAAGAAGACACTATAGGTTAAAGACATTATTTCATTCATCAAAATTCTTTCTATTATTCTATTCATATTCTTTGATTCATTTTGGAGACAACCATTACCAGGGTGGAAATGAAACTAGTGTGGGGTAATGTTGATCACTGAAATTTGGCACTCAACAAAGGAAATACAGAATGGTTCACATGGGATATCGAGCACATTCAAAGGAGTGGTAGTATCATAAATGATTATGCGTGACTAAGAGAAACATATTTGGGACTTATCCATTTTCATGAATAGGATCTATTTTTGGAAATAACATGTAAAGAACTCAAACGGATTGGAGATTTGCATGACACACATTGGTTATTTTTGGATGATCAACTATGAAACACTTTGCATGGATGCCGGCTAAAGATAGAGTTGTGAACTGATAGTTGAAAAAGAGAGATCTATTGTTAGCATTCTCATGTAAGCCCATTTTTGTAATAAAGGTGTGGCTAATAATAACATGCAACCTATTTTGGGATTAGATAAGCAGTGAAGGGAAAGTACCCACCCTTATAAATATGTATTGAACTGTGTAGTAGAGAGAGCATAGATATACGTGTGAGAACTAGGGTATAGTGAGATTATGTTCTAGTTGTGTTACGCACATGAGCGTATACTACTATTATTGTAATTAATCTTCTATGTATTTATTGTAATTAATATAATGGATATTATGAACTGAAACAAGGTGTTATCATGGTTATAATTCAATATTGCATGCTTGATTCCATTATGGTTATCCTTTAATGCTATTATTTTCTAGATCTAAGTTTGAATATGCATTGTTTGAAAGATATATTGGTTATAGATATGAATGATTAAAGTCTTCATCATGTTAACATCATGCAACAACAACCCTAAAGAGGAACTTGGTACTTTTGTGTAACATCCTCATTTTAGACAATAGAACAAGTCAATTTTTTATTTTTTTGATAATGCATCCTGGTTCTAAATACCTAATTTAGAACTCACAAATCAAATAACCATTCTTATAACAGATAACCATATGCAGCTGTAATGACTCGGAGTACCTCCGATCTATTCATTCCATGACTCGGTAATCTACCGATCTATTCATGAGTAATAAGAGTTGGCGTTTTTATTTAACACTTCACTCTTGCGGTTCTCTTCCCTATTCTGGGGATTCGAATGCTCTGTCCAAGGAACCTAACTGAATAATTGTTACCATTATTCATCGGCATCTCATCCCTTAGACTAGGTGAATTAGGACAATGCAATCAAGCACTTGCGATACTTTGGCCAAAGATTTGAAACATACATTTATGTCTCGTATTCCTTAAGGGCATACTCGCCAATCACGAATACGCCCTTCACCCCATTCTTATGTTATGTAGAATGTCTTATACCGACTTCAATCAATCCTCCTATCTCAACTTATTCACTCAGAAACGGATTAACAAGGTGATAACATTATATGGATGCCCACGAGGATTAGGGATACGATGACATACTAGTTCAACCCTAGTTAAACCAAAGGTGTCAAGATACCCCGAATTTCCTAGGCAGCCTTATAACGTGACCACATTCCTAATCGGTCCCCGAGTAACTCGCTCGAGATCAAAGTGTAAATCTTAGCGATCAATGCAAAGGGTGTCGTTATAAGTCACCTACATTGTTGAACTTCGAGAAGATCCTAATCTTCTCGAGGTACAACCCTGGCATTGACAGCCGTCGACCTTTAAATCCGCCTCTAAAGATCTACTTATTAATATGTGTTATGCACGTTGAGTTTAAATTACATTAAAGACGTTCCCCTAAGGTTAGCCTCCCATCCCTAGATTCTTCATCTTAGGATGACCTTCCTCAATAAAACCCATTACACAAAGGGAGATATTAAGGCCAAGGTCTCATCAAGGAGTTCTTAGAATATACATGATTCTAAAACAACGAAATGGGACAATAACTCGTAAACTTCACATGAGATTGCCATCTCAACCCCATTAGGTTTATATCGCTTCTCCTAACTGAATTTATATCATACTTATTAGTATCAAGATATAAATGATTAAGAATCCAATTAAATGTTGTCCTGTCATAATCAAGACTAGGGATTAGTAATTTAATTCAGCTTGATTAGCGTTCTGCTTAGGTTTATTTTAATCCTATCTTTTAGAAAGACAATGATTTAAATTTCAATTTTGCTTTCGATAGAACAAATTAGAACTACTAAACACTCATAAGAATTCAATCACATTTTCTTGTAAGCTTTCATTGACAATCACAAAAGTCTCCAAATTATACAAAGATAACATTGCCCCTCCGGTATATAAACCGAAGAAGGTCAACTATCAAAATAAGAATACAACACATAAGTAGCAAATACTTATTTCTATTCCTTTCAGAACTATACAAATACATTTTATGCATTCAACATACTTGATACAATGCTCAACGGAAAAGGAACATCTTTCCACATATAGTACATTTAGAAAATCAAGATGTAATTCATTATAAATCAAATTAAACAATCTGATCATCCTGTCAGATCTGCATTGCTTTTACCACTTACGGCATCCATCTGCAAAAATTATCAACATGGGTCAGTTCAATGAACTGAGCATGATAAGCACTAACTCTTAAAACAATTGCAATCCGTCAATTGTTTTCATTAAACACCCTGTTTAAATGATATAAAATCACCAAACAAGTAAACATGATTCAGACTATACGTTAGGAATATATCATGTCTATAACGTGTAATAATAATTTTCATTACAGAGTAGTCCTATATACTTCTCAAATATTTCATCAAAATATTAGGGATCAAGAAGAACAAAAGTATCCTAAGCAATTATTCATCAGAAATCCCAAGATGAACAATCATCAGACAAATCATGATATTCAACTTAAAAAGAGGAATACCATATCAATCCTGATACCGTCATTATGTAAAAACAATTACAGATGTTAGTTAAATAATTATATCAACTTATAATTTACAAGAGAAGAGAAATAAACAAATTGTACATGTTTCCTCCGAACTAGCTCATGACTCGTACCATCTTTCAAAAAGCAAGGAATTCACTTAATACACATGCAAATAAATCGATGAGTTCATCAACAGACCACTGCTTTTTGTAAAACTTACAATAAAGCAACTACAAGACAAAAGAGTCTCTTGCCAAACAACGGTGTCTATCTACCAAGCAGACTCGGTATGACCTTACGCAAGGCACAGGCATGCATAAGAAGATAAACACCGCCAAGCACTTTAGGTACAAATGACAACTCCTAAATTCAATCATGCTCAAGAATGGATATCTATGCAAAGAAGACGTAACACGCCAACAATCCCTATAACAACCTACAGCCCATTCAAACCCTTTCTACACTGTAAGGCTTTTAGACCCAAGGTCGAATTCAAAGGATCTCCTTCGTTGTCGCAGTCAACAAGAGACTCGAAATCATTTAAGCAATGTCATCTCCCTATGACTATGCAGAGAGATTTTTAAACGAAATCCACGCAACATGCACAGCCACATCAAACTGGAATGTAATCAGAAAGAAAACATAACATAGAATATCGTAGTCACTTCTGAACGCAATCAGAGTTGAAAGTATGGTATTCACGACCTACTTTATAAAATCCATAATACAAGATGTCAAGCTATTTAAAGAAATCCAACAAAGCCAAAAACATTACATGTTCATACTCAGGCTTATACAGAAATAGTGACACAGATTACCACGCAAGGATTTTAAAACTAAATCCGTAAACAGTATTAACAGTATAGCTTTTTCCAAAAGCCGATAATAAGATATCTTCCCATACTCAAGGAACCCAACAAAGTTTTAAAACACTAGTAAACTAAACAAGCTTAATTGAGGCAAAGTATCGTAGTTACCTAGAAAGGTTTCAACCGAACCCGAGTAATAAAGATATCAAATAAATAATAAACAATGATTCCCAATCTGTACAACAATGATAAACATTAAAAATCAGGCTTAAACAAATTACTGATTTCAGTAACAAGAATTCCCACCGAACCTCTTCAATATTCTCGAACAAGCTTACACGTATGAAACGTAATAAAAAGAGAACCAAGGAGTCCAGTACCTAAATTTATTACAAATTACAGAGGTCGTATGACTCATTACTTCTTCAAGACTCCAACGAAACTCAAATTACCAATATTCAAAGATATATAAAGCTTCCACAAAGGGTCTATAATGTGCGAATCATTCAATGGACTCTACAGAGTCGCTTTCAAATAAAATAAACATATATATATATAAAAATGGGTCAATCCCCATAACCTCCACGCAAGGGGAAAAACAACTCCAGCAAGGTCGTAAATGAATACTGTAACACAGTGAGTTACCTTTCACAATAACTATAAAATTTTATAACGAAACCAAACCAGAATCATTATCACCACTAGATAACAACCACAACAAGCTTACAAAAAGTTCAATTTAATCGAACAATCACACAATGTCCATCAAGATCCCTCCCGACCAAAGATTCACAACAAGCATCGACTACGAGTATAAATTGACAAGCATCACAATGGCCTCACCATCACAAGAACAATTTATGGGCTCTCGCAGAGCAAAGCCGAGCATACATTCTTTTCATATATTTCACATATTTAAGCCGAATGCAAAACACAAAGAAATATAGAAACAAATCGAATATACTAAACACCCCTCAAGGGTTAAATGAAAAATCGAACCAAAGCAGAAGATTCAAAGCAAAAATCACACAAGGCTACCATAGAAACCATCTATTTCCATAAATCATTTGAACAGAGTTGTTCTAATGAAATCATTCAAGAAGAGCAAGATTTTTAAAAGTTAGGGCCTAACATGCCCGGATATTTGCTCAAAATTCCGAAGCAAACCACCGAAAAGCTCGACTTTCTTTTCCTTTTCCAAGTTAGAGCCACCAAAAAAAAAAATTCTATTTCCATGACTTATATATTTTTTGCAGGAAAGAGCTAGATACGCTCATACTCACCATGCAACACCAAGAAGATCAAAAGCGAAGAACCAAAGTGAATGAGCAGTAGGGGAAAACCGAATTCATGATAAGCCAAACAAAACATTAACTTTCCAATTTGCATGCCTTCTCATATTCCCGAGCTCGACTTCCGAGCTCATTAATTGCATTTACTCCCAACTTCCCGCTCAAACTCCATCAAGACCGACCGCCATAATCGCGATAGACAAATAAAATTTCAAGACCATTTTCGATTTGGCGACCTGCCACGTCGGCTCAAGTTAGCCGCTTCTAAAACTTCTACCAATACCTGTCCTTCATACTTATCCTTTGCATTTAATGACAAAGAAAAAGCCGCCCATGGTTTGTATCCCTCCATGGTCCCCTTACATCCTTGTTCAATAGTTAGGTTAGTAACTTAGGTTAGAATTTAGGATAACACCTAGTCTAACTTCATGAACATAGATACTAACTTAGACATTAGCTCTTAGCCTAGGTCTAGGTTAGATTATCACTAATCTAACCCCTAGGTTAAGTGTAGTTTTAGGTTACTAACATTAATAATTCCAGCTAGGTCTACATTCCGTATGCTCTAAAAAGACCTACAACATGCATTCTCGAACAGGGTTAACTCCTGTACCGCCATTAGGCTGCAGGAATTTGTATGTAATCGAATTATTACCTGGTCCGCGATCAAGACCTTCCAAATATATTTAGATATCGAACCAATCCTTTTCACACGATCAACTTGAGTCATACTCCGACTAGCTTATTCAATGCATCTAGACCTTGCAACCTGCTCAAGGTCCTGTAATTTTAATTCATCACGAACAAACTTAAAGCAATACTTGGGTCAATTCCACTTGATCCAAGGTTAGGTATTATAGGTGGATAACTCTATAATTCATTCCGAGATTAGATTAAACTCGATACAAAATGAAAGAAATAAAAGAGTCCAATCATATTCGAATCAAAGATCTCGCAATCGCAAAGAAGATACAAGATATATCAAGCATGATTTCTCAATCAAGGAACACATCCTTTTACAAAGAAACCATATATCAACACTTGAATGCTCTTGTGGAGGAGGTAACAATAGTTCAGTGGTGTTACATTTTGCATGCTTCGTGTGAGTGCTCAATCTAGGCCGAGTGATTTGCTAAAGACACCCGGGATTGTATTGTTGAATTCTAGGCCGCATCAAATGTAATAGTAAGTGTGTGATTTTATGACTACATTTTCCCCCACTTTATGATGGTGAGTGGAAATCTTGGTAACATAAAGTAGATAGAGATGTGTACCTGAGAAAAATCCATAAAATCCCATGTTGTAGAAGAACGTAAAATGTGTAGTAGAAGTGTGCTAATAGAACTATAAAAGATGTTGAATCATGGATCACAAGCTAATAATCCATGCAACATATCAAAAGTGTAAGTTTTATGCGATGAAAAGTGGAAAATGAAAATGATGATTAGGATGTGATTTAATGATTTTAAATGTGGTTTAATAACAAATTAGTGGGTATAAAGTGATCATTTCCCAACCCAAACGCTTGTATATGAATGTAAAATTGGAGGATTTGGGCATCCTACCACCGAGGAAGACTATAGGAGAAGTTATTCTCCAAAATTTAACTACATCCTCAAGATCTAGCCACTGCAGATGGACTTAGATAAAAAAATTGTGATTTTTGGATCCAAATGATTTGTATTAAGCAATTGACCCATATAGGAGTGATAAAGGGAAGGAAATATTACCCCCTTTCCATGGTTGTCACCACAATGTAAAGGCTTCCAAGTTAGGTCATCTAGAAGCGAATGCAATAGAGAATGAGATGGCTTCCAAGTTAGTTCATTTGGAAGAAAACTCAATAGATAGCTTCCAGTGTTAGGTGATCAAGAAGCAAACAAAAATGAAAGAGACAAACTTCCAAGTTGGGTCATTTGGAAGCGAACATGGAATATAGAATAAAATCACAAGTTAGGTCATCAAGGAAACTTCTTGAAAGATTTGAATGATATGATTTGATTTGGATGATTGATTGTTTTTATTGGTTACTCATGGAGAGGTTTTTCACTAATTTCCCCTAGGTTAGGTCATTAGGGAAATTTGTTAGAAATTGATGAGATGTCATGTAAAATGATTTTTAGTATTTTTTCACCCAAGTTAGGTCATCAGGAGAGTTGATATGTTATAGCAATAATCATGTTTGGGAAATGTTAAACATTTGTTGCCCCCAAATTAGGTCATTAGGGGGATTGATGGTGAAATGTGATAGTATTAATTTCTAGGAGTTGAATTTATGATATTAGAACGTGTGGTGACATAAGGAGGCATTATAAGGGGACCCCTAATAATATGCCCCCCCTTTCGACAAAAGAGGGAGTGAGAAAGGAACAAAATTTAATCAAAGTAACATTAAGAGGTTTAAATGCATATGTAATGAATAGGAGAGAGCAAAGATTTTAGATAGAATGTGCATGAAACATGTACAATATGGTGGTAGGAGGAATTCTAAAAAGAATTCCACAAATGAGGTGTAAATCAGAGTAAAAACACTCAAGATATGAGTGAAACAAAGGTAGTATTATTAGTCATAGTAATAAGCATAAAAATATAGACCATAGTAAAGGTGGCATTTGAAATGTGAGTATAAATAGTAAAGTGTAAATGTAAATTATCACTTCATTCAATTATGTATGTGAGTGTGAAAGTGTATATGGATTGAGTAGAGATGCCTCAAGAGAGACCATTATGTCCTAGTTGGTTTGAGAGAGTGGCACCACTCCGGCATCTTGCACTACTACGGAATTGGTAAGTGTATTATTTTTGCAAAAATATAGGGTGCACTAGGTATTTCATTGAATTTTATAAAATTTACGGTTTTGGATTTTCTCGGCGTTGGGACCCGGGCAAGAGCGGTAAGGGCGCTAGTGACACCTAGGGTCAAGCACCCAAAACTAGGCAATAGTGTTCTACTTTGGGGTGCACCTAGTCCCGCATCCGGCACCCCGGTCTAATTTTTTTTATTTTTTTGAATAATGCTAGAAACATTGTTTCTAATATGTTGAAGGTTTGTATTTGACTGTGTAAGGTGTTCTAACATTGCCTTTGTTTTTATTTTTGTTTTGTAGAGGGGCTAATGATTCAAAGAGTAGTAGGGGTAATAACTAGATGTAGAATGGAAATGGTAGATAAAATAGAAAGAATACAACCCTTCCCCCATGCTTATGTGATGCAGATGTAGAAGATGCCCAAATGTAGTCCCTTGCCTTAGTAGATAGCTTCCTCGATAGTAAGATGTCCGCTAATAATGGAGTGAGTATGTTATGTTTATATAGGGATGTCTTGTTCTAATTTCAACACCGGTGACCTGAAACCGTTAACTATGACCTAGGGGAATGTATGGGGTAACCGTTAAGATTGACCTCAAAAAAAAAATATAATACCATAATTACAAAGACACATATGCCTAAAATCATGGATTCGGGCACCCTGTGGTGCCCCAGTGTAACCCTAGGCACCCCAGAATCGACCTAAAGACAAAAAGTGAGTAAATTACAACACCCGAGACACACTAAAAGACACCAAAAACTATAACAACAAGTGAAGGCTGAACCAAAAAGACAAATGATGCCTAAATAACTCACAAGAAGACCAAAGGATGTCACTAGTGAATAATCTTATCACGTAAGATCCATATATAAAATAACATACCTAACGATATTAATGTAATAGTAAGTGTGTGATTTTGTGACTACATTCTCTTTGCATGCTTTCCTTATTTCCATTACCTCTTTTCTAACATCATCTTTATTAGTATTGATTGTTGTCTTGTTCTCTTATCCTCTCATGCATTTGTTTTGACTTGATCTCTTCTTTCTCTATTCCTTATTTCTTCATCCACTTAGGCATCACATATCCATGCCCTATGACTAGTTTCATGAGCTTCTCATGGCTCTTCCCTTCACTCATATTCTTGGAAATATCTCCACATCTCTTCTCTTCACTGTATAAAAATTTTCTCAACTTCTTCAATCTCTTTTTCTCTATTCTATACCAAATGATGCAAAGCCTTAGTTCAATTCATGCATTCAACATGTCCACAACTTCAAATATTCTTCCTTTCTACTCTAAATCATTCAATTCTCAAGCTATAACACACATACAAGTATATCTTTCATCTTATCCTCTCTTTGCATCCAATTCTCTTGTTCATCTAACTTAATGCATACTATGAAAACATTGAAAATGATCATTAAAAAGTGATCATTCTTTAAAATTATCCTTCATTAGCATTTGGAGAATAAGACTCTAGCAAGAAAAAATTTAACCTTTCTTGCATCAATTATCAATAGTGTCTCTTTACCTTTCCTTATGTCCTTATCCAAGTCCTTATCCACTTTCCCTATACTCCTTCACAAGACATGATTTCCTATTTCTCTATTTTGACTCCAAAATTCTTCCTCAATGGTTCAAATTAGTACATTTCTTTTAAGGAAGAGTCTTCACACCTATTATAATCTTTGATTCTTGACCTTATTGAACTCATAAAACCATTCCCTCATGTACTCAAAGTGTTTCAATCAAATTATTCCAACCGTTATGTTGACTAAAATCATTCAAAAGATTAAAACTCACTTACCTTCCCTAGAATGTCCTTCTTAGGGCTTCCTAACTAATGCCTTTGGTCATGGATGGAGTGATCCAAATGTCCTCCTTATAATTTAAAAACTTCTAAACACCCTTTTCCACCTATAAGGTGTGTGACAATTTTGGGCCTCACTCTTGATTGAATAATTTTCCTACATAATCTCTCTCACTGCCTAGCTCCTTTACAACCCTATCTAGGTAGCTATCCACTTTTATCTTTGATTATGTTCACATTATCTTCAACATAAAGTAATTTCTTTAGCACCCATTTGGGGCTTCTAGTTCTTTATAAATTTTCATGTAGATTTCCTTATTAAACTCCTCTCAAAGACACTCATTTAGTCTTCCTCAGTAGGTCACTTTTAACTATTTATAGTTTAATTAAGGCATTGTCATACATTGAAAGATTTTTAAGACTTCATAAGGCCCTAAACTTCATGAATATCCTTTAAACCATCATTATATGATTTCTTATTAGTTTGAGCTTTTGAATCCTTGAGGAAAATGTTGTTCCTTCTTTATCCAACTAAACCCTATATCTCGTAGGCTATTCTTCTTTCTTAGCTAAGATGTTGTCATCTAAATATTTTTATCAGACCATTTCTTATATTTATACCTTGTGAATATGTTTTGGGGTCTTTAAAGATTACTTATACATATTCTTGGCCCTTGTAAGGATTATTAGAGTTTTTAGGTTCAAATTTTCTTAAGCCCTTGTCGGGTTTCTAGTATACCCGATAGGAGGAATTTTTGTACTAATCAAACTATTCCTCACCTCAATACTTAAAAATTCCTTTTATTTCTCTACTTATCCTTCCTCATGCTTCTATCTTACCAAGAGGGCCTGGATATTCCTCAATCTTCAAAAATTATTCATATTTCCTTTACATTGCTCTTTAATATAGGGGTTTCTACCCTCTTCTTTGTGGTCTCAAAAAAACAATATCAAAGTAACTCTTCCACAACTCCTGAAGATATTTTAATACCTTTACTAATGATACAACCTATTCTCAGTTACATGCACCATCCATATAGTCTAACCTTCATCAAAACTAGACTCAAGTTTGTAAAATTCCTCAAACAATCAGTGCACAGGACTATATAGTTGTATTCACTGACATATATCCAATTTTATAATAAAATGACTCACTTATAATTAATGTAAACATACAAAAACAATTCTTACAATAAAACCTTCTCCTTCTCATTTGCATGCAAAAATTTACACCATAATTCAACATGCACATGAGAAATGCTTACAATATCACAATAATGCATACATCAAGTTTTCCAATTACCCCGCCACAACCTCGTCCAATTTTAACAAATATAAATCTCACTCTCTCTCAAGAAATATAATCACTCCATACCTTCAATTACACTAAGTTAACTCTCTAAACATTCCTATTTAGTCTCAAAATCCTCATATACAGCTTAGTATTTATTAATAACAATAATAAATTCATATAAACCATTACAATAAGAATGTATCAAAAAGAAAATTCAAACAACTTCCTTCTTGATCTCTCTTCATGATTCTCATCGAATGGGAATGAGGTGAAATTAGTTACACCATAGTTCATATATTATCTTAATCACTCATTCACTATGGTTCTTAAGTCTTTAGGCCATTACTATGTTTCATAGGTATGAGCTCACCCTTAAAAGTTTCTCTTACATAAGATGTCTTAAGTTATAACATTAACAATTACTTATCATGACTTATGACCCTATAGAGGACATAAGACACCATACAGTGCCTCATTTCATCTTTTACAAAGTTTTAAGCTATAAGAATCCATCAAAACTCTTAAATGAAGCCAAAACTTGGCCTTACAATTCAAATTAGAATTTTTGGAGGGAAAATGCTTCATTTGAATTTTTGAAGGTCCAAAGAAATACTAACAACACAAACTAACTCATAATGACCTATAAGACCTATAAACATACTTGCAAGGAAAAATTTGATGATAATATGACATATTTACAAGTTGGAGATGGTTCTCCCGCATCACTTTAGCTTACCGTGACATGATCAAGTCATATTCAACAATTATGGCCAATTCTTGATCTTCATTCAAGTTTTCTAGTTATTTGATCTTCTCAATGTGAAACTAACCTCGGACATTAAGTATTGATGAAGAAACATTTTAGATTTTTAGTGGTAGGCTAGGAAGTAGGTGGAATTTTCAAAACCAATCTATTTAACTTCGCTATGAAATCCCTCATTAGTTCATAAGGCTCATTCTTCATTTGAGAGATCTAGGCCAAAATTGCATGGGTATCCTCTTCTACTTTAAACCTAGCCTTAAATTTTGGTTTCATTGTATCCCAACCGGTAATATTGTTAGTTTGAATATGATAAAACCACACAACATTATTGCCTTGAAGACTTTTAAAAATAGTCCTGACAGATACATCCTCATGGGAAAATCCAAGTACTCTAAAAGAAACACGAATGTTGCAAGATGCTCATCAAGGTGAACCTTACCATCTCTCGAAATTATTTAGACTTCCTTTGGCTATGTTATGAGAGATTAAGGAAGAGACAAAGGACCAATATTATGTCCTAAAGGTACAGTGCATCCATTCCAAAAATAATACTTAGCAAAGGAAGGGCAACATTAGCCAAATTCAAATCTAGAGTAGTACTTACTTGTGAAGATGAACCAAGTCTCCTTTGTGTTGGAGGTGTACTTGTAGATCTCTTGCTTTTACCCTTTCTTTCTGGAGATAATTAAAAATAAAGTTGTTAAAACTGAAAAGTAGGTCTTCGATACCTTGAGCTCTCATACTCCAGTATATCTTCCTTCATCCAGTGTAGAACACTTTTGAAATAACCATTATTCAACTATGGTGAAAAGACTCTATGGGTATCATGATACATGCCCCCATGGTGGGTGCCAAAAAAAATTGGTTGGAAAATTTTTCTTTGGAGAAGCAAACAACAGCTTTAGGGGATGGCAATCCCTCCTCTTTAATTGGGAGGTTCCCTTATTGACCCAAAAACATTAAACTCTTAAATATTTACAAATGTAAAAATAATTAATTTTTAATGAGGATATTGATGAAGATGAATAACCGCATGATTCTTAACATAGAATATAAATAAATAGTTGAAAGAACAAAAGAATGCAACAACAAAGATGTAACAAGATGGACAAATTAGGGACACACAATTCTAGCTAACTTATAGATTAAGGAAATGTTGATCCTCTTTTTTCCATAAAATTACCACAAGAATGAAAAAATAAGAGGGGATAATAAGATCAATTTCAGATAAGAAGACTACAGATCTTATCATACTCTCCATGTAAATGAAATTTGAGAACATATAGCTTGCATAAATGGAATTTTCACAAAACAAAATATTTAGGTTGAATAAAAATTCATCAAATCTTAATATACAAAAGAGAATAAAAATATTTAGATTCCAAATAAAGAAAACCATACACTAATTAAAATAGGAAAAAGAAAAGGAGATTGGAAGAATAAGAATAGAGACAAGAAAGGATATTTCTCCTGTATTTAAAAATTTGTGTTTCTTACATACAATATGCACCAATATCAAACCCCTTTTACAAATAAAGTAAAGCCTTATATAGGAAAAGGGGAATAAGTAACTACCTTAACTAATTAGTTGTCTTAATTAAGTGTTAAAACACTTAATTAATTAATTTACATATAAGGACTTTATATTATAATTTTTCCTTTTATAACATTAATTCAATTATAAAATAGGACAAATAGTTACATCATGAACTGGAAGAAGAGGAATAAAAGAGATGGAATATGCTAGAACCTTGAGCTTTAAAAAATTCATTCGTAACTTGGTCACTGCAGTAGATATCTTTGTTTATTTTTTAACAATGATGTTGGAGAGATTAGTCAACTAGCTTCCAAGGAAGAATCCATTTCTTTTACTATTCAACTATATTGAGAAAGTCCCTTTAGCTGCCTCTATGATGAAATTGTTGAGTTCTGAAAACTCTTCCATCCTCTCTTTAATTGACCAAATACTCCTTGAAAAAGTTCTCTTTATGAGTCCATTGAAATCCCCTTTGAACCGATCAATTGAATTCCTCTCGTGATGATTTGTATTTAAACAATCGTGGTAGGAAGGGCCTCTAATTCTGTAAAGATATCATATTTTAATGACTCTCCTTTCTAAAATACATTCCGTAATTAAGTTGAGGCTTCTTAAAGAACTCTTATTCTCCATTCCACACTAAAATTCCAAGTTTTGGATACATTAATCTTAGAGTTATTGAAAATATTCTCCAAAAGGAGGATTTTCTAATTTATGAGAGTCATGATTCAAAGGTATTAGATAACATCAACCCAAATTTTGAGTTCCTTATCAATACTATCAATAATTGAATTTATTTGATCTTGAGATGATATGATGTGATCATATTTCTTACATGATTTATCAATGAACTGTAATCCTGAAATAAGAATGCCCTCAACCCAACCTTACGATTCCTAGCCAAAATTATCATACTTTTTAATCTCCATGATTTCCTTCAAATTAGTTCCGTGTAGTAGTAGTATTACCGGGAGTGTGTATATAGGATTTTTATCTAAGGGAGTCTTATCGTATCAAAGGAAAGAATTGAAAAACATTTCAATTACCTGTACTCTACTCGCCTAGCCACTCCTATGGCTTATTTCCTTTTCAACTCTTTTAATAACCTTAGAGATAGTTTCTCTAAGATTATGTACTTATCCCTCTGGAGTTGATTCTCCCAATGAGATTCTTGTTATCTCAAGATCTAATAATGATACATATTTTTCATTCTTTTCCTCCTTTAGTAATTTCTAGTAATTGTTATCCCGTAGTGTCCGAAATAAGAAGAGAGTAGTCTTTACTTTCTTTAGAAGAGGATCAGAAGTACTAAAGAGAGAAACCACTACATCATACTTAGGAACCTCAATCAAGGATTGAGCCTTCCTCTTCTACTATCTACCATGGGCTAAACCTAGGTGAAAGAGTCTCCAAAATATGTTGTTGGAGGAGGTAATTCCAGAGAGATTTTATATCTTCGAGGTTGGGAAAATAAAACCTCAACAAAGGAAGTTACAATAGAGGAAGAGGGTATCCTTACATCAAGTTTTGTCCTTGAAATACCAGTCTTCCTTGGGTCAAGTGAAGATACCTCAACAAAATCTTCCTATTCATCAATTTCCTCATTTTCTTCTTCTTCTTCTTGTTCATCCAACTTTTCTCTGGATACCTCTTCTTCATCATGTTTTTGTGCTTGATCAAGAGTTTTTTCACCTCCTAAATCATTTTTTCTCTCTTTCTTATCTCCTTATCTAGATGTTTCTAATTTATTTTCCACCTCTTTTACATTATATTTCTTGGTTTAGAATTTAGTTCTAGAATCCAAAGGTAAGGAGGAGGGAGTTTTCGAGATGGGGTATTATTTTTGAAGAAGACACTTCTTGAGAGGAATCTATCTTTTGAGACTCATTAAATTCTTTCTTATTTCTGTTTAGCCAATATATTGACCTCAAGAGAAAAGGGGTGTTCCAATCCTTGGGATTATCCTTCTCATTCTCGTGTCTAGTAAATGGTGGGACTAAGAGTGTACTAAATAGAATTTATATATTATGTAGTGAAAGGATATGAACCATCATCTATCGCTCATTGAGTTACTACATATAGCTTGAAATCCTTTATTTTTTAAATATATCCTTCCATAAGATCTTCTTATGACTTCATACTCATCAACACAATGCACCCAAAGAGTCTTCAAATGCTATTTTATGGTAGTAAGTTAACTCGAGATTATTCCAAATGTAAATATTATTATCAAAATTGGTCCATTTATGATAAGGATGAAATTCGAATGGAGAAATATTTCTTTAAATGTTATGGGCATCAAGGGTTAACTTACATGTATAATTTCCTGAAGTTATGGGAAATTGTATGTGATAAATATTTTATCTCGCCAAGCCCGATGGAGGATATCCAATTTCCTACAAAGATCAACCAACACTATCTTATCATTGTAGCATATCGGAAGCTTATATGGAGCTCCCTCAAAGCAAGTTGTTCGATGTAGGAAAAATTCTAAATTATATCAACAAGCTACCATATACTTAAGTTAAATATCGAACCTCTTGAGATACTTTGTTGGTTACATTTCCCTCAAATAATCTTACCAAAAACTTTGTGAATGCATCATTAACTCTCCTACGATAGCTTTTACTATTTTTGTAGGTGAGTTGAGTATAAAAATAATATATAGCTAGATTATGCCTGTTATCCTAGCCTATAAAACCTATCCATATCCTATAACTAGCTATGGTATACATCAAGTAAGAGGTCATTGAAAAAAATTATTTTGTTGAACTTGAGTGATTTTATGGGTTATATTTTCACAAAATATTTCTCCCAGAGCTTTAAGTGTTATGTACCTTCACTAATTATGTTAATATAAACACTCATCTAGTTTTGGAACTCCTGTATTGAGGGAAAACCCATTACCCTTGCAAGTAATGTTATCATATTAAATATTTCTTCCAAGAATTAGTTCTACATAGGGTCTTGGTAGTTTGGATGGATATTTCTTTTTAACCTTGATCTAGGTTTTGGTAATCATTATTTGGTATTTGACATGGGTGAGATCATATTCCCTTTGAGATTTCCCGGTTAGGATATTAGAGTCTTCAAAGGAAGGAATACCCAAGACCATGTTAATATGGTGAGAATCTAATTGAGAAATAACCTTTCCCCGAGGATATTTTATCTCTTTAGTTTGTATGCCGTAACTAGAAGCACAAAGTTTAGGACCATGTCAATGCATTGAACTAAAGTATAGAAAAAGGTGCATGAGCCAACCCATTATCTCTACATACATTGTGCCAACAAGGTTGGGTTATCATCTTTTATTTTGGAAAAAAATCTTCCAAATTCCTATGTTTTACATCGCTATCACCAATTTCAGGGACAAAGGTCTTGAGGAATGAGATATGCTCATACCCATTATATTGGAACTTCATGGTGACAATTTTGGGAAGAAATCAGGGAAAAAATGCTCTTATAGTGATTTCTAAAGAGGATGTGAGGGGAAGGCTCAAGAATTCAAATAACTATTAAAGTAGATATAACATGGGTAAAACCACTCCCCTCTTGGATGAAAATGAAGATGCCTTCACAATACTCATAATGCAACTTGAAGTTTTGAAATTGGTTAAATATTGAGGAAGTTATGAGAAAAATATCACTTTTGAATGTAGGGGGATGAGGTATGACTCAAAGAATGGAAAATTATTTATTGAAAATATGAAAATGAGTTTATTGTGGGTGGATTATATAATAGGCTCATGGTCAAACAATCCACTTTTCCCCATTTTAACACCAAAATGGTTAATCATGTGTCAATAGGCCTCTGGGAACACATTAAAACACAAATATCTCCCCATTTTTCTTTAAGGAGGAAATTCCAAGCTTGAGTGGAATGAGTGGAACATAACTCACATACTCTTATTTTGATAAGATGTAGATAAATTGAGGTTATGGGGAATGGAGAGCCCGAAGGAATAGTTTCTCAAGTTCTTGAAGTTCTGCAATACTCAACTTGGCTGATTTGTGTGTGGGGAGTCGAATGATGTGGAAGATCGATGAAATGAAGGCATGGAGGAACAGGTTCAAGGTTCTCTTAATTCCTAAAAATTATGATCCGACCGATTAATGAATTGGAATGTAATGATTAAGTGAAAGAGGGGAAGTGATGAACACAAGAAGTTGGGAATGGTTCTAGAGTTCCAGTAGGGCCTGATTTAGGTGACTAAATTAAAGAAAGTAGATAAATCGAAGATGTGGGGAACAACAATAGAAGAAGAACAATTCATCACATTCCTCAAAGGATCGATTTAACGAATATGGGCCCAAAACAATTTGAAAATGACTAACTATGAGACTTTCCTCTTCAATCTTGATTCAAACAAGGAAAATTCAACTAAGAGGAGAAATAAACTTACCCATAATTTCAAATGTTTGTGAAAATTTAACATTTTCAAGGTCCCATGATCACATAACCTAACTAATTTATCTTACCCATGCTAACCCACTAACCTCTCATAACCCAAATCCCTAACCTCCCACCATCTATCCAACAACCTAACATATCGAATGGTAAATGGTTTTAACCATTTTTCATCTTTTCCCCTATTTGTTTATAACCTCTTAGAACAAATCGACAATGATCCACAATCATCGGTGATCATTGCGAATGTTGTCGATCCTATTTAGCCAACCTCTAGCTCCCTTTCCTAACTAATTAGGACCTACATATGATGATGAACTGCTACACTTGTGGCAACATCATGATGCTTAGAATAAACAACACATTATTGACAAGAATTCAAGAGCCTTATCAAATAACTACACAACCTCTTTTGAATATTTATCACCCTCAGGCTATTGTTCAAGGTTAGTACCTTACGCTTTCTATTTTTTCAATTAATTTTTATCACCACAGCTTCCTATCCTTTTGTTTACTCCATCCCGCATACACTTTTAAGATACATCTCTTGTTTCCATCATTTAGATAAACCTTTAGAATATTTTAATATCCAATAAAGATCATTGTTGATCCCCGATGGTCCATTGACTTTATTTCCCTATAAGTACCCCTTATAAACATTTCCACACCTATGTTTTCGAAGCCTTATCAGTTCCTAGACTCCTTCCAGCTTTACCTCTACACTATAAAACCTGTTTTACTACTTGTTATCAAATTTACCAACTTTCCTTCCCAATTGCCATTGACTCACTATCATTTTCAATTGGTATCTATTGTCATTTATTTTATCATTTTCCTTACAAACACATCTCAAAATCTAATTTCTAAGTTTCATATCCTTCTATATTCTTCATATTCTACCTTAGCAAAACATCAATCTCTCCCCGGTATTCATTATTATATGTTTTATCAATATTTCATTAAAAACATTTTTATTTGATCACCATTGATCCCTATCATTTCTAATCATGTTTAGCATTGTCATATTGATATCAATGCGACTCTTATCTAACAAGTTATTTATAAGATGTATCTTTTGTAGATGACTATTCTAGGTCTATCACATCTTATCACTAGCATTCTTTCACCTGATTCTAGATCATTTCTTCGAATGTTGACGAAACAGATAAGGGTAAAGGGCTAGGAGGAATACCTGTCGAAATGTTGGTTGTAGGTTGTTGCATGTGTATGACTTCTTGATCCACAACTAATCATGAGAGCTTCCTTTTTTCTTGGAGGAACTACCTAAAATGGAAAACAAGACCACCAAATGAAATTTAAATAGTATATGTAGTGGACTGCCTAGTGTATGCTAGATTCGAAAGTGTGATACTCCCTAGATGGTTGTCAATCCACTATTTAAAACAACTTAATGATGAGAATAAAGGAAATCATACTTTAGTTAAAATGATTTAGGTATCTCATTCGTCTACAATTAGCAAATTCGTTCACAGAAGGCTAAGCTATGATTGAATTTGAGGGTCAAGGTATTTTTCAAGGTATTGGTATTGGTCAGGGTCAAGTTTTGGGTTGTTTTGGATATTGGGTAGAGATTTCAGGCTCTGTTCTTGGTTTGATGGTAAAAAACACAGAGACCGACGTCAATCTGATAGGACCGATGTCGGTTTAAGTGAACCGGTGTCGGTGTGGTTGGTACAAGAAACTCAATTAAAATTTTGAGGTGAGGGCAGATCCAAGGCTAAATGGAAATGGAGAGGGCTATGGTAGGGTCTGTGTAGGTCTTAGGTATACTCAGGGGTGATTAAAATCCAAGTATGGGTAGTTCAAGGGTGTGGGTGAAGGAATGGTCAAGTTTGCATGGAGGAAAATGGTGGGTGAATGGAAATGGGAGTAGAAACTAATAACAGAAGTAAAAGAATCTACTAAAAATGGCAATGGACAAGTGCTTTGGTTAATAAAACACTTACTGTTGTACAAGCTTGATGTCTAGTTGGTAATGGTGGGTGATCAAATGAAAGGAACTTGGTGTGGTGCAGGTGCTTCCCCGATGCTCCCGTGAAGGAAAATGGCTCTGTGGTTGCTTCAGGTGTTGGCTGTGGATGCTCTGATGCATGTACAAATGTTGGTTCTACTTACATGTAACTCTAGTTTCATCTCTCACTCTCAAAAGATGTGCCAACCTCTTAGAAAATTCCCAACCTCGAAATAAGGTTGTTTTAGGGATTAAATGGTAACCAAAGGTAGTTCTGGGTTGAACGGTGGTAGTTTAGGGTAACCGGTGTTGGTTAGGTCAAGATTTCCTAGGTTTACTAAACTAGGCAAATCCCCTTGATTTTCTGGGATCTTGTTCATTTTCACTCCCATGATTAGAATGGAAGCTTCCTTTCTAATGGGTGGGAATGTGGTTAGAGGGAATGTAGGCTTTGATTTTTAGGGTTTAGGTAGGTCTTAGTTAGTTATGGAAACATACTAAGAATAGGTCTTAGGGTGAGGTGGCTAGATGAGGTGTATAGGTGAGGTGGATATGTGGGCATTATCCAATTAGGATATTTAAATAATAAATATTGTGAGGATAATGAATTAATTTAATTTAATTAATTAAATTAATATTAGAGTGGGATGAAAGGGGCCATGGTTAGGTGAATGTGTTCAAGGTGTTTATTTGACAAGGGACCAAGGGGAGTGTGACCCAATTTTGGTGTCTACATTTTTCCCCTTTTTGTTGCGTAGCTTGTATTGGTAAGCGACACTGACAAAAATAAGATGTGGTTGCCCCATGTGTGGGTGAAGGTGATCCCCCTCAAACCAGGAATTGATGAGGCAGAAGGAAAAATCGGTGAGTGGTTTGATAAAAGGTGAATGT
Source organism: Taxus wallichiana var. yunnanensis (assembly GCA_018340775.1). Taxonomy (NCBI): domain Eukaryota; kingdom Viridiplantae; phylum Streptophyta; class Pinopsida; order Cupressales; family Taxaceae; genus Taxus; species Taxus wallichiana. The sequence continues at coordinate 918,945,225 of CM031235.1, forward strand.
GAGGAGGAAGAAGGTGGGCGATGGGGGTAAAAAGGTCCACTCGAGTAATCCAGTAATGGGTTAGGGTCAAAGGTAGTAATAGTCAAATGCACGCACACGTATAAACTATAGCATAGTACCAGGTTGAAGAGCAGAAAACTCTACATTATCTAAGGTCGATAGGTTTATCCAAACAAGGTTGAAGTGATTTTGATATCCAAGGTATAGGGTATGGTCAAGAAAAATGATGTAGTTCAGGTGTAGGAATGTTTAGGTATGTTCCGGTACACTAAAGGTTGGGTCAAGATAAATGGTCACGAAAAGAGGTAAGGTGGGGTCATTATTCCCATCAACATAGGTAACATTGCCACAAGGTATAGAAAATACATGAGATCAAAGGTCACTAGAAATAGTTCCATGTCCAAGTATCTAGGTCACGGCATGGGTAGGACCAAGGTATGGGTAAAATAATGAGTCCTCAATGAGGATGAGGTGAGGGGGTAAATGATAAGGTCAAGAAGATAAATTGGAGTGTCCAAGTGAGGTGTGGGTGAAGTAAAAAGGATTCAGTCAAAATTGGGGGTAGGGAGGGGCAGGAAAGATGGAGATGAATGATGTCCAACAGATGATGCCTGATGCACATCCCTCCATTTGGATGTATTTGATTCATTTTTGATATATACCAACCTGCATAAAGAGAGTGAGGATGTACGAGATTTTTGTATATTTTTGATCATATACCCTCCTACGTGAAGATGGTAAGGTTGTATATGAGAGTTTTGAGAGATTTTAATCATATACCATCCTGCGTGCGAAAGATGGTGAGGCTATATATGAGATTTTTGTATATGGAGACACGTGTTTAGATATTTTTATTTATAGAGATGGTGATGATTATGGTCATTATGTGTGTACATGGTCATGTTTATCTTATTATTTTGATGTGTGTATATGTGATGGAAATCAAGTAGTGTATGCATGATAGAGTCAGGTCATGCATGATAGAGTTAGGTTGGGTCTAGGCATGGATCGAGTCAGGTCATAGGCATGGATTGAGTCACATTTTGGTTTAGGCATGGATGGAGTCAGGTCATAGGCATGGATTGAGTTAGGTTGTGGTCTAGGCATGGATTGAGTTAGGTTTTGGTTTAGGCATGGATGGAGTCAAGTCATAGGCATGGATTGAGTTAGGTTTTGGTTTAGGCATGGATTGAGTCATGTTTTGGTTTAGGCATGGATTGAGTCGGGTTTTGGTTTAGGCATGGATGAGTTGAAATGGGTTGAGTGTGTAATTCATTAATTTGTGCATTTAATGATGATATGGGTCATGTGTGAGATGTTTATAGTAACATGCATGATAATGGTAAAGAAATGGTAGACATAATGAATGTATGTTTGATGATGATAAAGGTGGAAAGTAATTTGTTGTTTTTTTGGTTTAATTCCCAATTAGTGATATAAAAAGAAATCTAACAAGGGTAGATTGTGATTTAGGACAATGAAAGGTGCATTGGTTAGGGTAGAGAGTGGCCGAGCTAACCTCTAAGGGCCCCATGCCCTCGGAGTGTTGCCTACATAGTCCTCGGTGAAAAGGGACCTCAAGCTGATGTAGTTCTCCCATAAGCTAGGGAAGAATGTGAGGAGGTATGAGTATGAGTTGGTAGGTTGTAGGCATGATTTGAGTCTAGGTTTTGGTTAGGCATGGGTGAATTGTGGGCACATTGGTATGGGTGATGTTGAGTTGGTTACGGAAAAAGAGGAAAATTACCCAAAGATAAGCATCGAGGATCTAATCCTGTTCAAGGTAATCAATATGTAATGAAGAAGGAGAAAAGACAAGAGGAGGTGAGGGAGCCACCTAATTGGTAAGTGTTGGGGTGTGGAGCCTATTTTTGGTCTTCTTGAATCAGTGTTGAAGTGTTGGAGCTTGAACGGTTAATTTTGGAGACTTCAAGAGCATTCTACAGTCATCTGTTGTGACATTGTTGTGCAATCATTGTGTCATTGTTATTAATATGTTGTTAACATGTTGTTAATTGATTGTTAACGTCGGGACTATTTTTCCAGTCGTGGAAGTTGAAAGATCGTGACTTTCAAACTTCTAGGGTCAGCTTTAGGACTTCTTAAAAGGATTGTAATCCTATAAATAGAGGTGTTAGGGTATCTTGAATATATCTTGAGTGTTCAAGAGGTCTTGAGTCTTAGTGATCAAGAGGTGATCAAGAGTGATCAAGGTTAAGAAATTGGGTGTCAATTGTGGTTTAGATGTGGTTTAGCATCTTTGGAATTCTGTTGTGAGTTCATAACTGAGAGAAGACTGTGAGAGTTGTTTTACTCTTGTTGATAATAAAATATGAGAAAGTTCTTGGTGGACGTAGCCCACATTGGTGAACCACGTTAAATCTTGTCTTGTCTTCTTTTGTGCATTATTTATTTATGCTTGTTATATTTTGCAAGTATAATTCTGCTATATAGTTTCCTACTATTGTGGTTTGAGGAATTGTTTCCGCATATTTGTTCTCTAATTCCTAACAATTGGTATCAAAGATTTGGTGGGTTTTTTGCTGAAGTTGTAAATCACAGGAAAGTTTAGCTTGAGTGGGAGCTATGGCAGATGAGGGTAGATTGAGGGTTGAGAAGTTCAATGGGAAGAACTTTGGTTTGTGGAAGATGCAAATGGAGGATTACTTATATCAGAAGGACCTCCATGTTCCTTTGGCTGGAAAAGTAAAGAAACCTACAACCATGTCGATGAGGATTGGGAGTTGCTAGATAGAAAGGTGCTTGGGGAAATTTGTTTATGCCTTGCATCTTTGGTTGCTTTCAACATATCGTAGGAGAAGACCACGGAAGGTCTCATAAGTGTGTTGGGGAAGTTATATGAAAAACCCTCTACCTCTAATAAAATATTTTTGATGAAAAATTTATTTAATATGAAGATGTCTAAGAATGGTTTTGTTGTTGATCATTTGAATGAATTTAATATGGTTGTGAGTATGTTAAACTCAGGTAAAAATTGACTTTGATGATGAGGTCAGGGATTTGTTGATTTTGTGCTCCTTACTAGATAGTTGGGACAGCTTGGTTATGGCTATAAGTAATTCAGTCTCTAATAACTCAAAGCTGAAGTTTGAGGATGTAATAGGTGTGATCCTAAGCGAGGAAATGCAAAGGAAGAGCACCGAGATTCTTCTACTTCTAGAAATTATTTGATGGTGGAGAGCAGAGGGAGATAAAAGAACAGAGGGAAAGGTAACCATGGGAAGTCGAATGATCACGGAAGGTCAAAGTCCAAGAGTAAGTTAGAATGTTGGCACTGTGGGAAGGTTGGTCATGCTAAGAAATATTGTTGGGCTCTTCAGATATAAGAAGAAAGAAGGAGGAAACTAAAGAGGTAAATTTGGTAGTAGGTGATGTTTGTCAAGATGCCTTAATTATTTCTTTAGATAATATTGTTGAATCTTGGGTGTTAGATTCGGGGGACTTCTTTTTCCATGCCACCCCACATAGACATTACTTTACTGATTTTGTTCAAGGTGATTTTGGACATGTATATCTTGGTGATGATGAACCATGCAACATAGTAGGGAAAGGTTATGTTCAAGTGAAAATGTAGAATGGGAACACATGGCTACTTAAGGATGTCAGGCATGTGCCTAAGTTGAGGTGGAACTTGATATCAATGGGACAACTGGTAGTGATGGTTGTATGGTTAGTTTTATAGTGGATTCTTGGAAGGTTACCAAGGGAGCTCTTGTGGTTGTAAGAGGTAAGAAAAATGGTACTTTGTATTTAACCAATGGTGCTGATTATTGAAATTTAGTTATTGCAAGATGGAGATGTAACTTTGTGGCACTAGAGACTCGGTCATATGAGTCATAAGGGCATGTAGATTATAAAGGGCAGGTTGCTCAGATTAAAGGAGTTAGATTTGGACTTCTGTGAGGACTATGTTTATGGGAAACAAAAGTGGGTGAGATTCCTCAAGGTTGGACCTACCAGGAAGGAGGGTAAGTTGGAGTTGGTCCATAGAGATGTATGGGGGCCATCTTAGGTAAAATCTATTGGTGGTTCATGTTATTATGTCACTTTCATTGATGATGCAACTAGAAAAGTTTGGGTATATTTCATTAGAAATAAATCTGATGTGTTTGAAACTTTCAAAAGATGGAAAGCCTTGGTTGAGAATGAAACAGTCTTAAGCTGAAATGTCTCAGGTCGGATAATGGAGGGGAATATTGCAGCAATGAATTTATTGATTACTTTTTGGTAAATGGGATCCGCAGCAAAGAATCGCATCCAAATACTCCACAGGAAAATGGAGTGTCGAGAGAGAATGAACAAGACAATCATGGAGCATACTAGGTGCATGAGGTTACATGCGAGGCTTCCACTCATGTTTTGGGTAGAAGTGGTAAGCATAACTATTTATCTGATTAACAGAGGACCCTCTATGGCCTTGGATGGAGGGATACCTAAGGAGGCTTGGTCTAGTAAGAAAATTAATTACTCATTTCTTAGAGTATTTAGATGTGAGGTATGTGTTCACATTAATAAAGATGATAGGACCAAGTTAGAGGCTAAGTCTGAGAAATGTACCTTTGTTGGATATGGTGAAGATGACTTTGGTTTCCATGTTTGGAGTCTTAAATACAAGAAAATATTTCGGTCTAGAGATATTGTCTTTAATGAAAAAGTCATGTATAAAGATCAGTTGTAGGAACAGAAAGAGGAATCAAAGAAATAATACATAGTGTTAGAGGACATTGCGGATAGCAAGGTGTCTAAGGGGCTGGTTTAGGTACAATATGTTCCAGCACACCCAGTTCATGTACCTACTCATCAGGAACCCCAAACTCCTGAGGTGAGAAGGTCTTCTAGGGTAAGAAGGGAACCTGAACATTTACTCCATCTTTGAATTATTTATTGCTCACTGACAGTGGAGAGCTAGAGTGCTTTGAGGAAGTAGTGCGCAGTGGATGTCGGAAGAAGTGGGAGCAGGCCATGGATGAAGAGCATAGATCTCTTATGGAAAACCAGACTTGGGATCTGGTGGAGCTACTCAAGGGAAAGAGAGCATTGTAGAACAAGTGGGTGTATAGAATCAAAGAGGAAGATGGAGGTAGGAAATGTTACAAGGCTTGTTGGTGGTTAAAGGATTTGTAAAAAGAAAGGTATATACTTTGATGAAAAAAATTTTTCGGTTGTTAAAATCACTTTTATTAGACTGTTCTTGGTTTGGTTGCATAGAAGACTTGCACTTAGAAAATTTAGATGTGAAGACTGCATTACTTCATGGTGAGTTGGAGGAGGAATTGTACATGTAGCAGCCATAGGGTTATGAGGTCAAAGGGAAGGAGAGGTTAGTGTGAAAATTAAAGAAGAACTTGTATGGCCTGAAACAAGCTCCACATAAGTGGTACATGAAGTTTGATAATTTTATGCAGGAGAAGGGTTACTCCAAGTGTCACTCAAACCATTACATGTACATCAAGAAGTTTATTGATTGTAGTTATACTATTTTTTGTGCTGTATGTAGATGATATGCTTGTTGTAGGGAAGAACATGCAGGAAATAAAGGTACTCAAGAAGAAGCTAGGTGACTCCTTTACTATGAAGGATTTGGGGGCAGCAAAACAAATCCTTGGTATGAGAATAACTTAGAATAGGAAGGAGAGGAAGATGGTATTATCTCAAGAAGAGTACATAAAGAATATCTTGGAGAGGTTTATTATGAAGGATGTGTCATCACCAATCCGGCACTATGATAATTCTCTATCTGAACTCCTCATGCTATGATTATTTACTAATGCATAGCCTTTAGTTTGGTGGATGTAATCTGAAACACAACAACAAACATAACACAAGAATACCATATACTATGATACGAAGGAATGATGACAAATTTGAAATATAAGTGTAAATTATAATATCAACATGAAATTGTTACAATCTCACCCATGAGGTACTCCAAGTGTTATTGACTTCACTTGCCTTCCAACAATAACTATGGGAGAAACTTCACAATGGATTCTTTAACACACTTACTCATACAATATTTCTCACTACTTCTCTCTATGCTAAATGAGGGGGTGGCCTCTTTATTTATAGGAATTCAGGCTTATCCATCCTATCTCTAAGATAGGATAGGAAATCTCTTCCGGCCAATCATATTCCATGCCTAAACTCTTGCCTTTACATGTAGGCTTATCTTCTAAGATAAGATAAACCTTATCATCTCACATGGGTTCCACCTTTTTAGAATTTTCCACAAATAAAATACACAAAATATTTATGACATCACTCTTTGTCCTTATTACAAATATAATATTTCTAATTCCTAATCATGTAGACCCTACTTCTCTACTTACCCCAACTTTGACATTTTAACATTACCGGACCACTTACAACAAATATTTACTTTTACCACAACATTCCTATTGTACTTTGACTATTACCATACTCTACTTTATTGGCGGCACCATACTGACGGCGCCGTTATCTTCTATCAGACGCCACTACTAATCATACTTAACAACATCATATTCCTAATACATACATAATAAAATAGAAATTACGGAGGAAAATTTTAATGTCGACATTTTCCCCTTCCTAGCTTCTACTCCATCCTCGGAGTAGACTATTCTGGAGTGCTTGGAAAATCTTTAACTTGTCATGGTTGACCCATTTCATAATGGGAGTGCCATCCAGTTCCTCCAGTCAATATGTACCATTTTCATGCACACACTACTATTTTGTAGGGCCCCATCCATTTAGGAAGAAATTTTCTCTTCCTTCTTTTTTTGTATCTCTGAATCATATACTAGAACCAAGTCATTCACATGAAATGGAGACCAATGGATCTTTTGATCAAATTATTCCTTCTACTTCATTTTCTTCTTATAGCTTGTATCCTTTGCTATTTCCCTCATTTCCTTTAGTAAATGAAGATGCACTAACCTTTCTTTTACTTGAATCACTTTCATCCATCATTTCCTTTTTCATAACTCTCACAGTGGGAATATCAAACTCAATAGGAAGAACTGGATCAATGCCATAAGCCAACTGAAATGGGGAGTATCCTGTTGATGACTTTGATGTTGCCCTATATGCCTACAATGCTGCATGAATCCTTTTATCCCACTTATGTACCTACAAGGCTGCATCTTTTGCTAGAATTTGACAGAACACAAAATTACGCTTGGCTTATATGTTGTTTCCTTCCTTTTCTTAATAGAAAACTTGTTGAATAGGGATTCTACCACCTCATGAATGAAGTGGCTTCCTTGATCTGTTACAATTTATAATGGGCAACCAAATCTGGTGACAATGCGTTCATATATGAACCTTGCCACTTCATCAATGGAAGTTGTTTTTAATGGCCTAGCTTCAACCCACTTGGTTAAATAATCTATGGCAACTACAATATACTTATTTTGGTGTGGGGTAGTTGGAAGTGGACCTACAATATCTATTCCCACTTTTCAAAGGGACTAAATGGAAGAATAGGGCATAATGGAGCTGATGAAGTCTTACGGTTACCATGTGTTTGACAAATATCACATGTCTTACAATAATTATAACAATATCTAAAAAGAGTGGGCTAGTGATAACTTGCATCCAAGATTCTTCTTATTGTAAGTTGTCTAGAGAAGTGTCCTCCACATGTACCATTGTGGAATTCTTCTATCAGCTCCTTCCCTTGATCATGTCTAACTACCCTCTTGTATTGTCCATCAGGTCCTATTCAAATAATACTCCATGCAGAATAGAATATGGACGACTGGCTTGAGTAATCTTTCTCTTAGTCTTTGCATTGGCACCATCAAGAAACTTGAATTCATTCAGATAATTCCAAATATCTATGTATTCACTAGGGATTGTGTCAAGGGATAACAATGTTGCATCTGGGAAATCATCATCATCACAAGATGAACCTAAACCATCATAGGCTCGAGAGATTTCATCTACATTGACATGCTTCTTTCCTGGCCTATCTATAATATCAAATTCAAATTCTTGTAGCAAAATTATCCATCTTGTTATCCTCCCTGATGGGTTAGGATTATTTACAATATATTTTAGAGCCTGATGATCTGTTACAACTATAAATTTCTTCCCTAGCAAGTAATTTCTAAACTTCTTTACAACAAAAATGATAGCTAGAGCCTCTTTTTCAGTTACAGTATAATTTACCTCAGCACTACTCATTTGTCTACTCCCAAAGTAAATTGGATGATCATTCTCATTTTCATCCTTTTGGCTCAAAGTACTTCCTAGTGTTGCATCTGAGGCATCAGTATACACAATGAATGGCTTACTCCAATCTAGATTCTTTAAAATAGGTGAAGACACCAGGGCTTTCCTTCATTGTTCAAAAGCTTCATGCGCCTTATTTCCTGGTTCATAAGTAACATCTTTCTTCAAGAACTAGGTTAGTGGCTATGCAATCTTTGAGAAATTCTTGATGAACCTTCTATAGTAACCCACATGGCCTAAAAATGATCTCAACTTACTTCTATTCATAGGAAATGGTAAATCTTTGATTTTTGAAACTTTATCAGGATCAGTACCAATACCATCTTTAGATACAACATGCCCTAACAAAACACCTTTAGAACATCCAAAGACACACTTTGTAGGGTTTAGTGAGGCTTGTGCTTCATCTAACCTTTGAAATGTTGTCTCCATCTGGTGCAGGTGGTCCATCTTGCTCCCATAGATGTAAAAATCATCCAAAAATACTCTAATGAAGTTCTCGATGTAGGGTTCAAACACCCTATTCATCAAGCGCTGGAACGTTGTTTGGAGCATTACACAACCCAAAAGGCATAACTCTATAAGCAAACGTTCCCCAAGGAGTGGTGAACGTGGTCTTCAGCTGATCTTTCTCTCGCTATATGAACTTGGTTGTATCCACTATATCTATCAACAAAACTATAGCACTCCTGGCCAGCTACTTCATCCAAGATCTGATCTGAGAATGGAAGAGGGTAATGATCCTTCTTTGTTGCCTTGTTGAGCTTCCTATAATCAACACAAATGCGTAGTTTCCCATTATTTTTTATTGAGATCACAATGGGAGAAACCCATTCTGAATTCTCCACAGCAAATATGAATCTTACATCAAGCAACTTATCTATTTCTTCTTTTACTATCTTGGGAAAATTAGGATTCATTCTATATGGCATTTACTTTATGGGCTTAGCACCATCTACCAGCTCAATAGAATGTTCTACCCAACTTACTTGATGGAGTTCCTTGTAATCAAAAGTGAATATGTGTATGTACCTTTAAAAGAGCTGGAGGTAGGATTCCTTCTCACTCTCCATCACAGCATCACCAATCTTTATTTGTTGGAGATGATCATCAATTTCTTCTTCAGATAATTTTATGGGGTCATGAGTTAGTGTGACTAGAAGGATATCCATCACCAAAACATCAACCTCACTTTCTTCATCTTCGGTGTCCACTTCACTGGTACTAGAGTAATAAGAGGATGTCTAATCATTAGTTTCATCACTTGAATCCATAGGTTCTGCCTTATGATGCCGAGGGATCACATTTATCTTCACCCTCTCTCTACCACATCCAAGTGTCATGAAGCCTTCATTCCAATAGTTTCTTCAATGAAATCTCCTTAGCCATGATCTTCCCAACAACATTAGGTACACAATAGTACCATTTTTCATCACCTGAAAATCTACCACACATACAACACCCATAACAGATATTGCCACATTTGAAACAACACCTTTTGGTTTAGTTTTTCCCTTATTTAATGACCTTAACATAAGTGTTGAGGGGTGATCAATTTTTAAACCCAACATATTCATTATAGACTTGGTCATTACATTAACTCGTAGCACCTCCATCAAAAGACATCATGAAATTTAAATAACATTACATAATACCTCAGCTTGTGGAGCATAGGGATCCGCCTCTACCTCTAAAACAAGGACCTCAACCTCCTTCCTTCATCGAGCATTGAGTCCACTTCACAGCTCCCACCTCTTCTCAGAAGACATAGCCAAGAGTTGACCATATGTAATATTTTATAGGCCTTTTGGAAAGATCTTCTAAGATGGAGTATGGTCCTTGTCCTGTGAAATCGAAAATCCCGCACACCCAACTTTCTTCTCCTATTTTTCTTACTAGTTTATCCTTTCATCTTCTTAGGATCATTTCCATCTTGGTTATCTTTTTCTTTCTTTCTTTTTGTTACAAACACATCTACTTCATTATTTATGCTCTTATCTACTACATCAAAAAAATTATAGGTGTTTTCCTTTATCATTATCTCTTGTACTAATGTAGAAGCTCTATCTTGACAATTAGACTTATAATGACCCTTTTATAACAACCATAACATACAACTTCAGAAATATTTCTTTTGGACCTCTATCTCCTCCCCAAGAACTAAATTCCTTTCCTTGAAGAAGATTAATAGTTAACTAGCCCATCTTCCCGAGCGATCTTCATACTTAGTAGATGCACTAGGAAAATATTTGTGCTCGGTGAGAGTGATTGTGGATTCTGGACCAAAGGTACTAGTGTAGGCTCTACTTTAGCAACAATTTCTTTGGGCTCCTCTTCCATGTTTTCTTCTTGCCTTCTTGCAATCTCCTTTGCTTGTTCAATGGTAGTTGGCAGTCATACTTCACTCGTTGTCTAATCTCTAGCTTCATCCCAAGAATGAAGTGCTTACAAAGGAGATTATCCATGCCATTCATCAACCCATCCGCTAATCCTTCCTTATGGATCTGGGCATCGAGCTTCCTCCTTAGTTCTAGAACATGAGCATGATAATCTCTTATCTTCTCCTTCTCTCCTTGGGTTAGCTTTGTGATCTTGATCATGATATTTGCATATTTCTATTGTTCACTAAATTCTTTAAAGAAAAATTTCATTAATAAATCCCATGAATTTCTCACATTATCACCACCTAAGGAGAGCTGAACCATCTAAAAATGTAGGAAAAATTCAGTCCATTGTTCCCTTCTTATGAGGCCATTACAAATGCAAGATCGTTTAAACTCTTGAATGAAAGAGGAAGCATCTTCATTAGATTGGGCTGAAAAAATAGGAATCTTCCCCATTTTTAAAAGTAACCACAATGAAATACCAATTCACAAGTACAATCAGTAAGACTTGTGTGCACAAATAATTGGACTCACTACAATAGAAAGTGACTTTACACCTTTCTACAATAAAATAGGAATGACCACGGTAAAACTTGACTTACTTTGCGGTAAAAACTGACTTTACTGTGGTAAACACTATTCACGGTAAAAAGTGAAGTTACTATGGTAAATACTATTCACGGTAAAAAGTAAAGTTACTGTGGTAAATACTATTCATGGTAAAAAGTGACTTTACCATGGTAACTACTATGCAAGTAAAAACAAGGTTACCCTCCAAATGATTTCTGACTAAGGGGGAATATTTCTCTAGAAAATCCACCAACAAGGAATGGTCCCAAAAAGGAACCAAAAATGTCATCACCAATCCGGCACTATGATAATTCTCCACCGGAACTCCTTGTGCTATGATTATTTACTAATGCACAGCCTTTAGTTTGGTGGATGTAATCTGGAAACACAACAACAAACATAACACAAGAATACCATAGACTATGATATAAAGGAATGATGACAAATCTAAAATATAAGTGTAAATAATAATATAACATGAAATTGTTACAATCTCACCCATGAGATACTCCAAGTGTTATTGACTTCACTTTCCTTCCAACAATAACTATGGGAGAAACTTCACAATGGATTATTTAACACACTTACTCATTCAATATTTCTCACTACTTCTCTCTATGCTAAATGAGGGGGTGGCCTCTTTATTTATAGAATTCATGCTTATCCACCCTATCTCTAAGATAGGATAGGAAATCTCTTCCGGCCAATCATATTCCATGCCTAAACTATTGCCTTTACATGTAGGCTTATCTTCTAAGATAAGATAAACCTTATCATCTCATATGGGTTCCACCTTTTAGATTTTCCACAAATAAAATACACAAAATATTTATGACATCACTCTTTGTCCTTATTACAAATAACATATTTCTAATTCCTAATCATGTAGACCCTACTTCTCTACTTACCCCAACTTTAACATTTTAACATTACTGGACCACCTACGACAAATATTTACTTTTTACCACAACATTCCTATTGTACTTTGACTGTTACCGTACTCTACTTTATTGGCGGCACCATAATGACGGCACCGTATCTTCTATCGACGCCACTACTAATCATACTTAACAACATCATATTCCTAATACATACATAATAAAATAGAAATTAAGGAGGAAAATTTTAATGTCGACGGATGTTAAACTAGTTAGTACTCCTTTGGCAAGTCACACTTTAAATTATCAAAGGAACAGATTCCCAAGACTGAGGAGGATAGAATCCAAATGTCTAGGTACTGTACTCATTAGTAGTGGTAGCTTGATGTATGCTATGGTATGTACTAGGCCTGACATTTCCCATGCGGTGGGAGAAGTGAGCAGATTTATGAGTGATCCAGTATAGAGCACTTTGACGTGATAAAGTGGATCCTTTGGTATTTGAGAGGGACCATGGGAGCAACATTGTGTTTCGGTGGATTGGAAACTACATTACATGGCTATGTAGATTCATACATGGTAGGTGATTCGGACAAAGAGAGGAGCATGACAGTTATGTATTTATGGTTAGTGATACAACGGTGAGTTGGATTTCACGATTCAAAGGTTGTGGCTTTGTCAACCATAGAGGCTGAGTATGTTGCTCCCAGCAGGCAAACAAGGAGATGATTTGTCTACAATAGTTGGTTGATGAGTTGGGTAATAAGAAGAATTTGGGAGACTACACAAAGTGATAGTCAGAGCACTATTTATTTGGTGAAGAACTCTACTTTCCACTCTAGGACAAAGCACATTCAATGAGATATCATTTCATCAGGGTAGCTTTGGAAGAAGATAAGTTGAAGCTGGAAAAGATTCATACCAGTCAGAATCCTGTAGATATGATGACCAAGGCGGTCGTAAGGGAGAAGTTGAAGTTGTGTTCAACTTTGATTGGCCTTCATGGTTGATAATGAAGGGTTAAGAACTTTTCTCAGTGAAAATAGTCTCCAAGTGGGAGATTGTTGGGGTGTGGACCCTATTTTTGGTCTTATTAAATCAGTGTTGAAGTGTTGGAGCTTGAACGGTTAAGTTTGGAGACTTCAGGAGCATTCTATAGTCATCTTGTTGTGACGTTGTTATGCATTCGTTGTGTCACTATTGTTAATATGTTGTTAACATGTTGTTAATTGGCTATTAACGTCGTGACTATTTTTCCAACCGTGGGAAGTTGAAAGATTGCGACTTTCAAACTTCTAGGGTCGGCTTTAGGACTTCTTAAAAGGATTGTAATCCTATAAATAGAGGTGTTAGGGTATCTTGAATATATCTTGAGTGTTCAAGAGGTCTTGATTATTAGTGATCAAGAGGTGATCAAGAGTGATCAAGGTTAAGCAATTAGGTGTCAATTGTGGTTTAGATGTGGTTTAGCATATTTGGAATTCTATTGTGAGTTCATAACTGAGAGAAGACTGTGAGAGTTGTTTTACTCTTGTTGATAATAAAATATGAGCAAGTTCTTGGTGGACGTAGCCCACATTGGGTGAACCACATTAAATCTTGTCTTATCTTCTTTTGTGCATTATTTATTTATGTTGTTATATTTCTACAAGTATAATTCTGCTATATAGTTTCCTACTCTTGTGTGGTTTGAGGAATTATTTCTATATTTGTTCTCTAATTCCTAATAGTAAGGATCATAATGAGTAGGTCATACCTTAGATAGTTTGATGAACATAAGACCCTAAAGACATTGCATGATTGATTATTCTAAAGGTGAAGAAAAGTCACATGATCACCGAATGTCACAGTTTCAGCAGGTCCCTTGAGGTGTAGGAAGTGAAAGTGTGAATGGTGAGAGGGTAAAAAAGTGGTTAGTTTTTATATGGTATTAGGTAGCATGCCTTTTGGCAAGAGATCCAAGGTCACAATGGGAAAGTCCATGACAAAACGTTTTCTATTTGACTTGTATTTGAGATAGACTAATCGATGTGGGAAGTCTATATGGGATGAAGAAATTAACTCCTTGAGGTCTTCACAAAGCTGATCGATGTGGGAAGCTTCAGATTCTCTCTCTCTCTCTTTTTAAGAAGACTTTACATAGTTTTCCTTCGAGGGAGTAGTCTATTTATAGCAACGATGTAGAGAGAAAGATATCCTTTTGAGGGAGTCATCTTTTTGTTGGAAGTTTGACTCAAGGATTTGGATCCCACGTGAGGACTTTGAAGTCATGGACAATACTTAAGGTGATGAATTGGATTCTTGTTCAGAAGGCAAGGTGAAATGACCATGGGATCTCATCTAAAGGCGAGACAAAAGTATCCATGAGAATCATGCCATATGCGGTCGTCGTGGTGCACATATTTAACGAAGATAAAAGAGTGATGGGTAATGCACGTGATTCTTATTTAATCATTGGTGATGGCATATGAAGTGAGTAGTGCTCAAGGGACGAGCATCAAAGAGGAAGAAAGTGAGGTAGGACTAAAAGTCAACAGTAGAATGGTTGAAGATGCAAGGCATTGAGGGGCTCAAGTTTAGGTTGACCATCTAATGAAGATAAATGATAAGCACCTAATCCATAAGTATGAGTCACGATGTATGGTCCAAGCTAATTAGGAGAAAATTTTCCCCATTTAATTTTTACTGCTTTGGTTACATGTTGATTTTCTTTTAGGACAAGGTCACCGACTTGAAGGTTCGTTCATGGATGCATTTTTCATAGGCATGTTTGATACATTTTTGGTAAACTTGAAGATGGTCAAGAGCATTAAGACAGCGTTCATCCAATAAATCAAGTTGTGTTAAACGGTCCTGATGAAATTTTTCATCATTAAGCATGTCATGGAGAGAAATTCAAAGTGAGGAATCTAGAGTTCGAGAGGCAAAACAATTTCTATACCATAGACCAGAGAAAAAGGTGTGGCAGTAGTGGAAGTGCAAATACTAGTGTGGTATGCCCATAGGGTGAAAGGAATGTGCATATGCCAGTTCTTCCCAATATCGTTAACCAATTTCATGAGAATTTTTTCAAGGTTTTATTGGTGGATTCGGCTTGGCCATTTGTCTGTGGGTAATAAGGTGATGAGAAACTTAGTTGAATGTCAAAGGCATCACAAAGTTTTTGCAAGGTTTTATTTTTGAATTTTTTCTATTATCAGTGATGAGGTGATGCAGAACACCAAAGCAACAAATAATGTGATGGTTGATGAACTCACATATTTTCTTAGATTTCATGGAGATGAGAGGTATGGCTTCAACCCATTTTGTGTAGTATTCAGTAGTGGTGATGATCCATTGATGTCATTGTGAAGAATGGGGATTGATCTCTTCGATGAGATCCAAACCCCATTAAGAGAAGGCCCAAAGATCACGAGCAACCTGTAAGGCATGACTGGGTGTATGATGAAGGTTGGCATGTTGTTGGAATTTTACACAATGCTTAACGTAGTCACAACAATCATGGCTGAGGTCGGCCAAGAATGGCCTAGGTGAAGAATATGCTTAGAAAGCAAGAAGGCCACTTAAGTGACCTCCACATATGCCATCATGAACTTCCTTAATGGTATAAGGAATCTCAAAATTTGTAAGGCACCGTAAGAGAATGCCATCAAAGCCACACTTATATAGGAGGCCACCCATGATGACGTAACAAGAGAACCTTTTTAGAAAAGTGCATTTGCATTATGAGTGAGGTCAGGAGGCAAGATGGAGAGGGAAAGGTAGTCTAAGTATTGTTTATACCAAAGGTCACTCGGTCACGGGAGCAATAGTTCTGATAGAGTAAATTTCATGAGGTAAATAAAAGGGTGATTCTTTTCTTTGTATAGTGACAAATATTTTAGAATCGGCAGGAAAGTGGGTATTTGAGAGGCCAAGCAAGCCATGGTATCTGAAAATTTTTTGGTAGAGCGAGGGATAGTTTGAAGGTCATAACAATCAAAAGTGGTCAAAATTATGTCCACATGATGTTTATACTTTTGAAGTGTCTCATTACGACATTGGTATATACTATTGACTTAGTTTATGACCAATTAGGAATCATCAAATATGTTGATGGATTTGACATCCAAGGCATAGGCAGCTTAGAGACCTAATACGAGTGCTTCAGATTTGACAATATTGTTTATACAATCAAAATCGAGTTTGAAAGACAAAGGCATGGGTTCACCATCAAGAGGAATGAGGATAACACCTACCCCACCCCCACGCTGACACTTGGAACCATTGAAGAAGAGTTTCATTTGGTATGTGGGCTCGTCCAAGGAAAGGGAAGCAATTGACTCATCTGGAAAGTCAAAATTAGAAGGTTGATCCCCAGAAATAGGTGCGTCGACCAATTGGTCGGTGATGGCTTGGCCCTTGATGGACTTTTGATGGATGAATTCGAGGTTGAGGTCAGCCAAAAGCATAAGCCAGCATGCAACATGTTGATTTTGGTAAGGTTTGGCATACATGAAGTGTAGGGGGTCAGTGTTGGTCACAACATAGGTTTTGTGGTTGAGTAGGTAATGGCAGATTTTTGTGGAAATGAACACTAAGGCTAAGAAAAGTTTTTTGGCATGGGTATAGTGGATTTGGCGTCTAAAAAAGTATGGCTTATGTAATAAACTTCCTACTCCCTGTGTTGTTCATCACAATGAGTGAGCATGGCCCCCAAGGAATGATCAATAGCTGAGATGTATAGGTAAAAGGGTTGGTTGTCTTTAGGTGGAATGAGGATGGGTGGTTGGAGAAGGTATTGTTTTAAGGCCTCAAAATCTTTTGGCAGTCATTATCCCATTTAAAGAAGACATCCTTCTTGAGAAGATGATGAAATGGTTGACAATCGATCGAACAATTATGAGATAAAATGGCGAATAGACTACAACTTACCTTGTAGGCCATGGAGTTGCCTAAGATTAGTGGGCGAAGACATTTCAAGAATGGCTTTGACTTTAGCAAGGTCAACCTCTACACCACATAAGGAGATAATAAATCCCGGGAGTCTTCCCGAGACCGGAAGACACGAGTCTTGGGTGAAGGTGAATGTAATACTTAATGATGTGGTCAAAGATGGTTTTTAGGATGGCAAGGTGCTTGGAGTGGAATTTATATTTGGCCAAGAGATCATCCACGTAATCTTCCAATATATGATGCATGATTTCATGGAAGATGTAAGTCATAGCTCGTTGATATGTGGCACCAGTGTTTTTAAGGCCAAAAGGCATGAATCGATAGCAGAAGGTCCCCCAAGGGGTGATGAATGTGGTTTTGTGTTGATCCTCTGGGGAAAGAAATATTTGGTTATAACTTGAGAAACCATCCATGAGTGATAGCATCTCGTGACCAGCGGTAAGGTCAACCAGTTGGTCAATACCGGGTAGAGGAAAGTCATATTTTGGGTAGGATAGGTTGAGGTCACAAAAATCTATGTAAATATGAAGTCCCCCCATCACCTTAGTGATAGGGAAATGTTAGAAATCCATTGGGGATGATCAATGGGTAAGATGAAGGAAACAGAAAGAAGGCGTTGAAGTTCTTCTTTGACTAGAAGTGCAATGCGAGGGTGCATTTTCCATATCTTTTGTTTGATAGGTTTGGCATCGGGAATGGTTACAATATTGTGGACCACTATGGTGGGGTAAATCACGAGCATATCTGCATAAGACCAAGTAAAAGCATGATTATGGTTTTTGAGAAAAGAAGTGATGGCTTCCTGTTCAGGAGTATCTAAAGATTGTCCAATCTTTAGAATGTGCGGGTCATCTAGAGTATGGATGTTGATTTTGATACTCGATTCATTCAACATAGTTTGGGTCTCGGATGGTAACGACTAATGAATATATGAGTCTTCAGCACTAAGGTAGGTAAGTATAGACTCGTCATCTTGACATTGAATCACGTTAATCGAAGGTGTATCGTCATTCGTCATGATCATTTCGGGATATGGGAAGGGAAGAGAGTACGGAGCCTCACCCTCACGTTGATAATTCAAAGGCCCCAAGGAAATGATGTTTATGAAAAAAAAAAAAAAGTTAGGAGGAATGGATTCTGGATCCATCAACTCTATCGGTGAAGGTGGTGAAGAAGGTGGAACAGGTGAAGAAGGTGGAGAAGGGTTGATGTCCTCAATGAGTTCAATGCAAGCCTTCTTGGTAGGTGGTTTAGAAAATCCGATACCACTACGGTTGTTATGTTTGTAGGTAGTACATGGAATAACAATATGGTGACCTTTCTCGTAAAATCCAAAACCAAAACCCTTCCACGCACATCGGTGTAGGAAGGTGTGGGAAAAATGATGATTGGTGAGTGACTAGAAGTCAATGGAAAATGGGTGGGTTTGTGATGGTGGTTCGGTGTGTAAGTGGTAGTATCAAGTCCCCCATAGGTGAGACTAGTACAAAGGTGGGGAGGACCATAAAGGATGTGCTCTCCTATACGATGATCATAATGAGGGTGTTGGTGAAGACTTCTGTACTCTTGTGGAGTAAGGAATGTGTTGACACTATATAGGCGATACTCCCCCAGAGTGAGGTGTTGAAAAATTCCCTCTAAAGGATCGGTGGTTGGTATGCAGGTAGCTGGAATAGATGATGTGTTAGAGGTCAGATTGGAGATGGGGTTAACAAATTGGGAGGTTGGTGGTTCATCCGTGGAGGTTGTGGTAGTGGTAGGAATGGAGGAGGTATGTGCGGTTGAGGTAGAAACTGCATTGGTGAGTGGAGGTGTAGGTGAAGAAGCAGTGATTGTGGAGGTAGATGCTTTAATAGGTATAAGCACATCATTGGGTCGGTAAAGCATGTTGTAAGTTTTGAAAGGTGATGGGTCAGCTGGAATGGTATAGGTGTGTCCCTCATGCTCAAACTTTACACAACGATGCAAAGTGGAAGGAACACAACTCATAACACAAATACGGGGGCCTACTAAGCAACAAGTTGAAAAAAGCTCTCGGATGAAGGCCGGCTCCTATTCCTCTGTTCGAGATGCACCAATAAAATGCAGAGAGAGTCTACTAAAACCTAATCTAACTACCAAGGAGACAGGGAGAGAAAAAATGCATAAAAACAAACCTAAGCTAAGGAGGTGATGATGCAGGAATGAAGAACATACGTTTTGCCAATTAAACACGAGACCACGAAATGCAATGCAAAATCATGCCTGAGATAAACATATTCACGGTGAAAGATCGGGAGGATGCAAAATGAAACACATAGAGGGTTGAGAAACATCCACAGTCATGCATTTATTTGCTCGAAGGTTGATCTGATACACTGCAAAAAAATGCCCGAGAGCGAAAGGTGCATTACGGTTTCATATGGGAGGTTTGAGCTCCACAACTCTACTGCCAAAGAGAAGAAGGGAGGGGCCAAAACAAGAATGTCCACCTTTAGAAAGAAGCCCCTCCTTACAATTTATAGGAAGAATGAGAGAGAGAAGAGAGAGAAAGTCCAAATCTACCCCAACCACCTCAGGTTGTATTTAATTCATCTCATTATGGTGGTAGGTGAGGACCATATCAAACCCCAAAAGTGGCAAACTGTATTTTGCATTTTTAAGAACTTGTTCCCACCCAATTAAAGATATCCAGTCGTAGTTAGGTAGAGGACACGTAGGCTTTCAAAAAAGTCCAACCTTGTGTGAATCGGAGCTCCCGGTCAAAAGTTATGGCCATCGAATATACGGGTGAGTGCACTTCTGTCGGCGCTCGAGAATGTTGCGCCTCCTGAAGGTGCGCCTTGGCGCATCCATATGCATGTTGACAATCCTTTTCGTGTGCGCCAAAGGCGCAAATATGTTTGTGTCGACAACCCTTTTTGTGCGCGCAAGGCGCATTCATTTGCATGTCAACACTCTTTTACGTGCGAAAAGCGCAAATATGTTTAATGTCGACACATGTTTACGTGCCACTTTACTGCGCCAAGGCGCATTCATTTTATGTCAACATTCTTTTACGTGCGCCAAAGGCATCTATTTCTATGTTGACATCTTCTTACTATGTGTTTACATTGTGTCGACATCCTCTTATGTGCGCAAAGGTGCATTTTTTGCATGTCGACACTCTTTTACTCGTGCGCCTTGCGCATATGCGCCACACATGTTTACGTGCGCTTTACCTACTCTAAGGGCATCCTTGTCAACATTCCTTTACGTGCGCAGGGCGTCATTTCTATGTTGACATCTTCTTATGCACGCCATTTCCGTGCGCGAGGTGCATTTACATTTTTACGTGTGTCGACATCCTCTTATAGTGCGCCAGGCATTCTCATGTTGACACTCATTGTTATGCGCCATTACGTGCGCCTTGGTCATGTCGAGGCATTTGAGCTTCTTTGATTTCTCCATTCTCCTGCTTGTCTATATCTACAGGGGGAAGATATATACAACAATTTGGTGACTCAGCGGGATCACCTACTGCTTAGGTAGAAGATCGGTGGCCCTTTTAGAAATCCATTGGGCATGGAGTCATAAGCAATACTTGAAACCAACTTGATCTCGATCCAGAGCACAAACCGCAACTCCTTCTCCGACACTTTGAGCTGTAGAAACAACACGAGCAACATGAAACTGTGCCCAAAGCACTTAGGGAAACTGAAACCTAACTACTGACAAGACAATGTGCAAAACGCACTTAGAGGAATTGAAATCTAAGCTAATATTTACAAGGGTAGAAATTTTCTCTTTTCGGTAGCAATGTTTAAGATAGATTACGTTGACCGGAATCGAAAGTTCTTCTCCGTCCAATGTAGATAATTGGAAGGCATTGCTACTCTTGCACCCCGTGACCATGTAGGGGCCACTCCAAATGGCGTCAAACTTGGAATGCTTTCCTGGTCTTGCCCGATCTGCATCCCATTTTAGAACTAGATCCCCTTCCTGGAAGGTCCTTGCTCTTGCCTTCTTATCAAACCATCTTTTACTAAGGCTGATCCTTTTCGATCAAATCAAGCTGCATGTTCTCTAATTTCTTCCAATTCCATCAACTCTGCATACCTAGCCTCCATTGGTTCGAACTCATCTAACTCCAACTGCCTCATGAACTCCAATGCAGGTAGTTCTAATGATATGGGCAATACTGCCTCCTTCCCATAGACCAGCTTGTAGGGAGAATTCCCTGTAGACCTCTTTGGTGTTATTCTATCAGTCCATAATGCTGATTTTAGCTTGGTATGCCATGTTCTTTGATTTTCATCCAGAGTCCTCTTGATGATTCTTAGCAAATTTTTGTTTGTGGACTCTGCCTGTCCATTACACTGCGGGTAATAATTTGAAGAGGTGCTCAAGTAGATTCCATTCTTAACAGCCCATTCAGTAATTTTGGAACCTATAAATGCGATGCATTATCGATATGATAGTGGGCGGCACACCAAACACAGGTCACTATTCCTTCATAAAAGTCTAGTATGTTAGACTCATTTGCTTCCTTGAGCGCTCTTTGCTTGGTCCACTTGGTGAAATAGTCATTGCCGTGAGAATCCACTTGTGGCCTTGGCTTGAGTTTGGATTAATGACCCAGATGAAGTCCAATCCCCATTGCATAAATGGTTGGTCAACCAGAATTGGGTGCAATGGAAGTGCTGCTTGTCTTTCTTTGCCTGTGAAGAGTGCACATTTCTTGCACTTTCTTATCCATGTATAGCAGTCACTGAAGACTGTCGGCCAATAATACCCTGCCTTCATTATTTTGAGAGCTGTTACTCGTGGGGCAAAATGTCCTCCAGAATCTCCATCATGAAAATCTCGTAACACCCTCTCAATTTGACTTATCCCAATGCACCTCAATAGAACTCCATTGATGTCTTTCTTAAACAAAACACCATCAACAAGCACATATGGAATGGCTTGTAATCTGAAGTATCTCCTCTTTGCTTTGCTCATTTCTGGAGGGCATAGGCCTATCTGTAGGAAGTGTATCATATTTTGAGTCCAACAAGGAGTAGGCACGTCATCATTTTCTTGTTCTTGATCATCTGTAGTACGAGGTAGTCTCCTTTTCATCACCGGCTTCAACTTTCGACTCAAGGCTAGCTGCTCACATAGTCCCTTCCACGTACTAGTTTGGTGACCTTGATCTCGATGTCATATTCCATGACACGAGTTATCCATCTGCCGCGTTTCTCATTCGGATCCTTGTTTAGAAGGAAGTCCTTGACTCCATGAGAGACTAATAATTGGATCTTGTTGTTTGAGACTAGGTGCTTGAATTTCTTTAAGCTTACGATTACTGCAAGAGACATGCTTTTGATGAAAGAGTACCTAGTTTCGTATTCCTCCAAGCTTTGGTGAAGAAAGCAAGCTGGTTGTTCTAACCCTTCTTTGTTTTGTTGTACGAGATTGCGAAATTGTGTCTCCACCACCAAAGGCATATAGCATGAATTCCTTAGAAATCTGGATTGACGAGAGTTGGGGCTTGAGATATAGCCTCTTTTATTGCCTCAAAACTTGCCTTGCCTTGAGATGTCACTTAAATGCCATGCTCTTCTTTAACATCGGTGTTATTGGCTTTCAAGAGCTGCAAAATTTGGAACAAACTGCGGACAAAATTGATCCTTCCCGAAAGCTTTGAAGAGCCTTCTTGTGACTTGCAATAAGCGATGCTTGAATTGCTTCAACTCTTTACGGGTCAATCACCAACCCCTCCTTTGAAACAATATGGCCTAGAAGTTTTCCCTCGTGAGCCAAGAATATGCATTTTTGGGATTGAATGATACCCCAAATCTTCTACATTTAAAATACTTGCCTCGAATGAGGGGTGATCCGCTGCATTTTTGAGAATACGGTGATGTCGTCGAGATATATCAAAACTATTTTATTGATCAACCCCTTGAATGCCATATCCATCGCCCTTTGGAAAGTGGCTCCAGCATTTGATAGCCCAAAGGGCATCTTCTTGTAGGCATAGGTGCCCCATTTGGTGGTGAAAGCTTTGTCTTGAATGGTCATCTTCTTTCACCATTACACGATTATACCACGAGTAGCCATCTAGGAGAGAAACCTCTCTGAACCGGATACTACTTGCATATTTGTTCCATTGAAGGAAGTGGGTAATGGTCTTTAGAGATGCCTGTTGAGGTCTCGGAAGTCCACACACAACCTGATTTCTCCGCTCTTCTTTCTGACAGGAACCAAGTTTGCAACCCAGCTTGAGTGCTTGATCGGAAATATAATGCTTGCCTCTATTAGCTTATTTAGCTCTTTCTTCATTAGAGGCTCAATGTGAGGGTTGGTGGTCTCTGCCTACTTTGATGGGCTTAGCATCTGGATCCATTCTATGGTATGTTGTGCCAACTTTGGATCGAAACCTCTTAAGTCTTCATAGCTCCAAGCGAAGACATCTGGAAATTCTTGGCAAAGTTGTATGAAATCTGATTTCTCCTGCTCAGTGGCCACTTTACCAATTTGAAGTGTTTTGCCCTCCCCAACTAGAATGGGCTCTGAATCTTCTCTCTTGACTTTGTATATTAGCCTTTTCCTTACGGAACGAGTCGTTAGGGTTGAAGATAGACTCGATGTTACTAAACCCTTAGGAAGCTTGTTTGTCATGCAATTTGCACTACTTGATCCCCATCTTTTTGCTCTCTAGTCATCACGATTTCTAGTGAGAATTCAGCCTCTTCTTGCAAAAAATTGACGATCGGTTGATCGTTCTCAAACACTGCCCGACTTGTGTTATTATCTGGAACTGCTTTGGCCTCACAACATGGATATGTGGCTGCGTTTTCTCTTCGGTGTTGTCAACCACATCAAAGTCGCTCCAATTGCTGCGAGTCTATCTGCGGCTTCATTTTCTTCACAGGTATGGACACAATCTTTGAAAGCTTGAAATCCTCAATGAGGTCCCATACCCTATTCTTGTAGTTCTTGACGAGTTGTTCTTTGTAGCATGTTGTCCCCTAACTTGGTTGACGATTAGCTCGCTATCTCCAAACACTTGCAAGTTCTTTATGCCCTTTTTCTGCCCATGAAGTCCATGAATCAAGGCCTCATATTCAGGTTGTGTTGTTCGAACAAGAAAAGCTGGAAGCGAAAAGGTGAATAATATTTGATGTCTTGTGGTGAAATCAACAACTTGCACCACCTCCGGCCACCTTGCACTTCTCGAACCATCGAAGAATAATTTCCAAACTTTGTTTTCATCCTTTTGTTCAGGCTGAATGATGTCAGGAATGAGTGAATTTTCCTCGTGTATACAATACATGCCCAACTCAGATTCTTCAATTTCCTTGTATGGGTCAAATTCATGACTTTTGTTTGCCCATTCATCTAAAGTCAAATCAGGAATTCCCTCGACCTTAGTACCTGCTTCTAGATCACTTGAACACTCCTCCTGATCAAAAGCTGAGCAATTTGCATTGATAGGGCCTAGTACATAAGGCTCAATATGAAAATTGGCAATCGATTCTGATCTGATTGTTGCTTTAGCTCCATACCTTGTCCTAAAGATCATGTGTGACCAATCTGCAGATAAATATCCACCGATCTTTGCAGTGAAGTCCCTTGATAGACACAACGCAAAGAGTGGCGGGAGGTCAATTACAGACACATCTTGCAAGACTGTAACATTAGGACATGAATGTAGTGTTAGGCTTAACCCCTTGATGACCCCAAGCTTTGTTCCCCTTTGCTTGTTCCATCTAGTTGCACTACTCCTTTCAAAGCTTGGCTCATACTTGAGACCCGTTGATCCGCTATTTGCTTTGGCATCAACTGAACTACTTGCTCTGAATCTATCATGCGATTGTGTACCAAGTGGTTTCAACAATCAATGAAACATAGAATGGTGGAGGCTTCAAATTTTCCTTGTCGGCCCCCATCATGTTGCCTTTGCATTAGTGAGAACTTTCTCATGTCCTTGGTTTGATACATTTGTGGCGGACCAATTAGCCATTGCGAGCTTGCAACAAATCTCGTTGCCACAGGATGCTGCGAGTGATTCCCACATGGAAATGTTCACATGTGTCTTCTTCATTTGATCGATGATGTTGAAGGGGATGAATGTCCTTTTGCTGCCCCTTACTTGGTGCGAAGCTTTTACGGAGCTTGAGCGGGTGCATGTGTTCTTTGCAACGAGTACCTTAGTCTGTTTTGCGCATTTGGGGCTGCGTTTGGTCTGCTTTGGCCCCTTGTTGTGTAAGAGCGGGTTGAGGAACAAGCTGGATTGGGTGGTTGTTCCTCTCTATGCTTCTCTTCTTTGGCCGTGTGTTGGCAGCCACGCCTTGAAAAGGCTGTTGGTTAACTCCACGAGAAGTCTTCCGTTTGCCAATTTGCCATGTGGTTTTACGTATGGAGGTCCCTCTTGTTGCGTTTCTTCTTTGTTGATTCCCTTCTTGGCTTGGTTCTTGAGGCACACCAATGGTTTGCACCATCGAGGCTGATTGATGCACCATTGAAACATCTTTGTTGATTGTGAGGTAGATTGCAAGGGTAACACCCGGTCGTACTCTGTGCCATGTTATTTTGTGTCGGGACCAAGGCTCTCGAGGATGTCGTTGCATTTGGATCATACGGCCGAAATGGCACAGCGGCAGAGGTTGTCCTTGGCTTTGGTTCGCAGCCTGAGGTGGTGGTCTATTTTGTTGGTATGGGGGCCTAGCTTGGTACTGTGCTTGAGGCTGATACGGTCTAGCACTTTGAGCTTGCTTGTCTTTTGATAGTCACAAGCTCATTTCCAAGGTTCTATAGTTGTTTCATAACCTCCTGCAATTCCTTTGAAGTATTTGAAGAAGTCGATGCCTCATTATTGCTTTGATTCTAGGAGTTGGAATGGGATTGACTGCGGTGCTTGGTGGTTGTAGGATTTCCCATGTCGGATAGAGAGGCATTGGTGGCCTTGGTGCAAGCTTGCCGGCTTGGATCAAACAGAGTTCTCTGCTCGATCGTTTGTGTCATAGGACCACAGCGGCGTTGTTCCTCCCATTGATTGGATCATCATGGCTATGTCGAATTTATAGCCTTTAAGAAATAAAGGAATGCTCCTTGGCGGTTGGTCTAACAACTATTGGGATCTGTCCCATGTCCGTTGGAACTAAAGTTGAAATCTGCCATTTGTTCGTTAGGAGCCCTTTTGATTGTTGTCAATTTGTTCCGAGGGGATAAATTGTCCGCCCTCTCCCGAATTGGGCTGCAAAGAGCGAGAACAAAGTTGGTTCCAATTAAGTAATAGACCTGTTTGTAAGGCTCTAAACCATTGTAAGGCCTTGCCTTTGAAAGATGAAGCTAACAACTTGACTGCAATATCCATTGCATTTATTTCGTGGATCGCGCATACATTAGCAATATCCTGGATGTGATCAATAGGAGTAGTATGATTTTCACCTGTGAAGTAGGGGATATTCTTTAGCGCTGCAACTGGAATTTGATTATGAGCATTTAGGGCAAGTGGACTACTGCCCGTGAAATTGACAAAGGGATTCGGTGGTAGATGCGCCATTATGATTGGCCTAAGAACCCTGGTTGATGCGAGAAAAGGCCTACCAGGTGGAGGTGTAGACAAAGTCCTGTTAGGCGGAGATGGTGATCTTTGTGGTCTTCTTCCTCTCCTTCCTCTTGCACAGTGATAGTTGCGAGTGGAAAAATAGCCCTTCTTCTTGAGTATTGGACCTGGTTCGAATTCTTCTCATGTGCACAAGCAACTTGTCTTCTTCCCTTGAATTCTATCCCTTGGAGTCGCGGATGTGTTAGAGAACAAGCCTCAAAGACTAGATTTTGCCAAGTTACACACCAAAACGACAATATTTAAACACAAAATTTTTTTTTAAAGACTGCACATTTGAGATTTTAGGGTTTGGAATTTGATTTGGAATGGCAGATCCGAAAACCCAAAAAACGCTGATTACGAAAACACGAAATCCGAAATTCAAAAAACCATGAAATTTTGAAAGTCAAAATCTCAAAATTCTAGGAATACCCTTTTGAAGATTACCCCGATCTATCAGTGATGAAATTTTGACTTGTTTTGAGCAAGTTAAGTCCTTGAAAATCAATTTCAAAGTTCGACTGGAAGGTGAAAAATGCGGAATTGTAAAACCTGCAATTTTTGGTCGAATTTCATGAAAACTCCTTCAAATCTATGGAATGACCTCTTGGTCCCACCGGTGTGCCAAAACTATTGGTGTCGAATCACGGCACCCACAGGACTCTGCTGACTCGATGGGTTGAGAATCTCGGTGCGATTGCACAACATGGAGCTTTTCCCAGTGTGGGACCTTGCGAAATCGGAAAAGCTCTCCGGATGAAGGCGGCTCCTATTCCTCTGTCGGATGCACCAATAAAATGCGAGAGAGTCTACTAAAACCTAATCTAACTACCAGGAGACGGGAGAGAAAAATGCATAAAAACAAACCTAAGCTAAGGAGGTGATGCAGGAATGAAGAACATACGTTTTGCCAATTAAACACGAGACCACGAAATGCAATGCAAAATCATGCACGAGATAAACATATTCACGGTGAAAGATCGGGAGGATGCAAAATGAAACACATAGAGGGTTGAGAAACATCCACGGTCATGCATTTATTTGCTCACGAAGGTTGATCTGATACAACTGCAAAAAATGCCCGAGGCAAAGGTGCATTACGATTTCATATGGGAGGTTTGAGCTCCACAACTCTACTGCCAAAGAGAAGAAGGGAGGGGCCAAAACAAGAATGTCCAACCTTTAGAAAGAAGCCCCTCCTTACAATTTATAGGAAGAATGAGAGAGAGAAGAGAGAGAAAGTCCAAATCTACCCCACCACCTCGGGTTGTATTTAATTCATCTCATTATGGTGGTAGGTGAGGACCATATCAAACCCCAAAAGTGGCAAACTGTATTTTGCATTTTTAAGAACTTGTTCCCACCCAATTAAAGATATCCAGGTCGTAGTTAGGTAGAGGATGCCGTAGGCTTTCCGAAAAAAGTCCAACCTTGTGTGAATCGGAGCTCCCAGGTCAAAAGTTATGGCCATCGAATATACGGTGGGAGTCACTTCTGTCGGCGCTCGAGAATGTTGCGCCTCTGAAGGTGCGCCTTGGCGCATCCATATGCATGTTGACAATCCTTTTCATGTGCGAAGACACAAATATGTTTGTGTCGACAACCCTTTTTGTGCGCAAAGGCGCATTCATTTACATGTCAACACTCTTTTAATGCATGCGCAAAAGGCGTGTCGACAACCCTTTTTGTGCATGTCATTCATTTGCATGTCAACACTCTTTTACGTATGCCAAAGCGCAAATATGTTTGTGTCGACAACCCTTTTTGTGCGCCAAAGGCGCATTCATTTCATGTCAACATGTCACACTCTTTTACATGCGCCAAAGGCGCAAATATATTTTTGTCGACACATGTTTACGTGCGCCACTTTACCTGCTCCAGGGTGCAACTTTTCCGTGTCAACATTCCTTTACGTGCGCGCAGGCGCGTCTATTTCTATGTTGACATCTTCTTGTTATGCACCATTTCCGGCAGTGCATTTACATTGTGTCGACATCCTCTTATGTGCGCACTTTCTGCGCCTTGCAACATTTTTCCTGTTGACACTCATTGTTATGCGCCATTCTGCATGCGCCTTGGTCATGTCGGGCATTTGAGCTTCTTTGATTTCTCCATAACCTCCATGAGAGCTTGAAAATGGGATTACGAGGTTTGGATGAGGTCATATAAGGACATTTTGAGGGGGATTGATGTAGTTGTTTGAGCATCGCATGATGTGTAACCCCGTTAGACATAGGATATGTGGGGTGGTAGATAGTGATTTTAGGTGTGGGTGTAGATGGTATGTTGGGTATAGGATTAGTTGGTGGGTCGGTTTCCTTTTCCTTTCCTTTATCCTTCTAAGCACAGGTAGCAATGTGGATCATGTTGATTCGAGGTGGGAAGGTGGGCAACATAGGCCAGCCATGAAAGGTATAGCGAAAAGAAGGGCGAAGCCCAGGGTGGGAAGGAACCTTATGAGATGAGTTGGGCACACCCACATTTGAATGGAGGTTTGGTGAGTTCTCTAATGTGAACCATGTTAATTTCAAATCTTGGGGGTGGCTCTAGAATTTGTTGGGGATGGAGGTCTTGGTTGTTGAGTAGGCAATGAGGGAAGAACTATGAGAATGGGTCTTTGGTGAAATGGGGTATCGAGAAGGTCATCACCGTCAAATTTTTCTTCAGGAGGAAACAAATGGATAAGGACAGGTCTTGAAATCCTTGAAATTTTCCACATCGTGCCCTAGCACACGATCGTATGCACAAATTTTGGTGTCGTCAAACCCCTTTGGTTTGGGTTTGAGAGGGTCATAAGGTCTGAGAGGTGGTAATGTGATGACAGAAGTTTCAAGGAGGTTGGTTAAGATTTTGGCATAGGATCTCACTAGTGGATCACAATGGGAAGTGAAGGTGGGTTTGGGTGTAGGTGCAAATGACTGTAGAGGAAGGGTCTTTGCATGAGGGGGAGTAGGTCAAGCCACAATTTTAGGTCTTTGCCGTGGTCTTAGGTGTTGGTCGTGTTTGTTTGGGTAGGGGTATGGTAGATGAACTGGCAAGAGAGTGTGTGGTTGGTTTGACTACCTTATTAGAGGGTAGTGAATTTTTGTCTTTAGGTTGCACCTTCTTGGGTAAAGGTGATATGGGCACATGAGATCTAGAGGGAAAAGTGGATGGTGGAAGAGGGTGAGTTACCCACGGGGATAACTGAGGTGTTGTGAAGGTAGATGACATAGGTCATGCAGGAGGTGTGAGGGAAAGAGACTGAAGTGTCATGGGTTGTGAAGAAGTTATCGATGGTATTGGAGGTATGGATGGTAAAGATGTTGCAGGTGTGGGTGGAAGTTGTGTTGGGTACTTGGGTATGTTAGAGGTCTACAAGGGAGGAATGGGCTGATATGTTTTATGTTTATCGAGGGCGGAGATGTCTTAACCATGCTCGAAGGGCGTGCTCTAAGATAGATAGAAAGGTGAAGGTGATGAAGGTGTGATCGATGAGGTTAGATTATGAGATCTATGGGATTGGTTCTTCTGTTTGGGTGTTAGAGTAGGTTTGGTGTTGGCTTTGGAGGATGTAGATAAATCTAATTTGATGGGTGGATGAGTAAGGTTCATGGCTGGGATGACCCCTAAGGTAGTAATAGGCTTAGGTGAGGAAGATGATGTAGGTGTAGGTTTGGATTTTGAGGCATATTGGGATATGGGTAGGGGTGTGAGTTGAGCCATGAGTGGTATCGTGGTGGAATTTGTGATAGTTGTGGTTGTGTTTGGTTTGATTGGCTGAAATATTTTTGGATATATAGTGGAAGTATTAGCAAGTGACATTTGCATTTGTGTGGAGACAAGAAGCAGAAGATGCCCCCAAAGTAAGGCTCTATCCACATAATCTAGGTGATCGGATAAACGTGAGAAAGGAACTGTTGTAGGTGAGGCTGATGAGGATCTAATGGAAATTCCCATAAAATGTGTCTTAGAAATGGGGAATTTTCTAGCTTCAACTTCTGTGGGTAAGAGAGTTGAGAGTAAGTCTCGCAAGATCTTGGGTAATTAACAGAAAATGAGCACCTAGAGGTAAAGGCATTTCTATTGGATTTCTGATAGGTGGAGGAGAGGATGGGTGCTCCTCTGTGGTGGAGGAGATGATGGGTGCTCCTCTGTGGGTGGAGGAGATAAACAAGCCTCTTCCACATGGGTCGAGAGGTACTGTAAGTGATAGATCTCTAGGTGGAGAAGCCAAAGGTGAAATGGTTTCGATGTTAATAGGCATCTCCTTCATGGGTGAGGGAGGAGATGAAGGGTGTTCCTCTATGGGTGGAGAAACAAGTGAAGTGGGTTCAAGTGTAGGTGGAGGGCTTCGGGCTAGAATTTCCTCTATGGAAGGAATATGAGGTAATTGGGAGGCAACAGGTGCATCAATGAAAATAGCATGGACCTCGCAAGTATGGCTATCACGAGTTGAGGTCTCTCCGGTTTATAAGAAGAAGGGCGTGATTACGAAAGGTTTCTTGAAGATGTGTAGGTTTTGATTGGAAAGTGTGTTAATATTATCCAAGGTTAATTCACCTTTCTCGAGTATTTCTTGGAAAATGTTTTTGAAAGTGATGCAATTTCCGTCACTATGACCTTTTACTTGATAATAGTTGCAAAAGTCATGCTCTTTGTACCACGTGGGTGTGGGGCGAGCAGGATCAAAACCAGTGTGTGTCTTTACGGGAGGAAGGGTGATGGCCCCAAATTTAATGAGATTTTCTAAGATGGAAGAATAAGGTTCCCCAATTGGGGTGTATTTCCATTGTTCCCATCTAAATTGAAAATCTGAATGGGTGAGAGATTAGATGAGGGGTTAGCCTAATTTGAGGGATGAGTTGGGCCGGCCTTGAGTACCACTACATTAGTGGTTCCCTTAGATTTTGAATAATTGTTTTATGGTTTCGAAGAAGAAGAGGTATCATTTGACTTAAATGTTGAGTTTTATTACATAGTTGGATTTTATTTTCTTCGATGGCTCGAATCTCTAGCTTTTGTGCCATGGTGAATGCCTCATCAAAGGTTCAAAAAGTCTACACCTACAGGGTTAGTGAGATATGTCTAGCACAAGCCTATGTGAAGAGCTCTATGAGTTTAGTTTGTGGTAATTGGAACGTGAGTTGATTGATCAGGCTACACCAACGAGTGACAAAATCTGTGATAGATTCATCATCATATTGACACGTAGAGTAGAGGTCAGTCATGGTAACCTTCTTAACAACATTGATGGAGAAGTGATCCAAGAAGGCTTGGGCTACCTGATTAAATGAGAAGATAGAATGTCTAGGAAACCCACTATACCAATCTAACGTGGGCCCGGTCAGAGACATGGGAAAAGTCCTCAAGAGCAAAGCATCATCATGGGAAATAAGATAACACCCATGTTTGAAAGACCACAAATGTTGTTGTGGGTCCTCCTTGTTGTTGAAGCGGTTAAATTTAGGAATTTCCCAATGTACAGGATATGGATGAATAGGAATGGATGGGTGGATGGGATCATTACAAATATCATCGTAGGTAGAGTGTTGTGTGCTCTGAGTGTTGCCTCCAATGTCTACATTTTGTCCATCATTAACTTGATCAGGTCATCGGTAGGTTGTGATGGTTGGGTACCCCCTGTAGCATAAGGAGGTTGGTGTTGGGCATATAATGGGGGTGGCATTCGAGTATATGGCCTGCATGCCGTATAAGGTAGATTGAGAAGGGGGAGTGAAATAGGGGTACATACCCAGAATGAATAATAGATGAAATGGGAGGCTATTGATAGTACGTATATGGAGGTGGAAGGGTCATGGTGACCCTAGTGGCAATGGGGGCTAAGGATTGTGGAATAGAAAGGATGATGTTTTGAAAAGGGGTAGGGGTCACCGACACTGGGGGTGGTTGTGTAGCTATGGGTATATGTGAGATAATAGGCACGGATGAGGTTATGTTCAGGTGGTTGGCGAAGGTATATTGGATGTGGTGGGTGTAATAGATGTGGCAAGACACATGATCATCAAGTATATGGGGCCTAGGCTTTGTGAAAACGAATGGGGGCAAGGTAGGTATGGGTAGACGGGAGCTAGAGGAGAATGGAGAGTAGAAGCAGGAGCAAGTGTCGGGGGATAGATATGGGCATGTCGTATATCAACTAACCCGAGGAATCTTGAGTGGATGAGTGGGAAAGATAAAACTGTAAGGCAGCAAGGTTCTGGTCAAGGAGTCGTGCAAACTCCTCGTCCCCTGTGGCGATAGTGATAGGTTGGGTAGGATCCATGGGTGATAAAATAGAAGGTGGTGAAGGGCTAGGTGGGAGTGGTTGACACTGACATGGAATATGAGGGTGTTTTCTTGGCTACGCGTTAGCACCATGTGGACAAGTACTGACGTGGTAGGACTACTTTCTGTAAATGCCCCAAAAATACAGTAGAGATAGGAGAAACAGGTGGTGGTAGGTGGATTGGGGTTAAAATGTTAGCTGGAGAATTACATAGGCTAACCGATACTAGTTAGGTAGGTAACGACGTCGGTCTCGATTAACCATGTGATCGATCACTTGGGAAAATGGTCAATTTGTCAAAACAAGGTAAAAGGCCAATAATTTGCCAAGTATGTAAGATGTTGATGGAATTTATCTGAAAGTGAATATGTTGAGAGTGACAGAGGCTCTGAACAACAAAGAAGGTGAAGCATGTGTCCTTTTGAGTAGGTTAACCAAAATAATAGTAAATGATGCCGATTGGGTGAAACTAATGATGTGAAACCGATGATGGTCATGGCGAACCACACTTATTCTTATGAAATTGAAACAATAATGAAAAAATGTGTGGTTGTGAGTAAAATTAGATGTGGAATCAAACCCAAAATTTTGAGAATGATGAGAATATGGTCCAGGCACACTCGATTAAGTTGGAATGGAATACACCAATTTTGATGAGGAGTGTGCAAGGGGAAATAAGAAAATCAAGAATGAATCCTCTCACCTCAAAATGCAAGCCAAGAAGAAACATTAAGAAAAATATGATCATAAGAGTGCTTTTTCTATTATGTTTTTTAGCTTAAGCTATTTAAGGACTGACTCATGAACTTTAGAATAGAATTTTTGCAGTGAGGATGGCTTCCTACAAAGAAGGATATCTACTAAAAGAGGTTTCGAGGTTATGTTATAGGTGAGGGGCGGGCCATCCTCCTGATGGGGTACTTGAGACAGAGATAACCAATGGGGGAGCCCACTAAATACCATGATCGTGTGATCACCTACATCTTCTTCTAGGTGAGATGTTATTTAAGAATATGTTTATTTTCAATTTTTTGATGTTTGGTAAGACTCAGAGAGAGAGAAGAGAGAAGGAAGTGCTTTTCTACGATTTTTTTGTCAACCATCAGCTAGGCATGACTTCCAGTGTATAGGTTGCCCTCATTTAATGTGAGCTAATGCAGTAAAGCAGAATGAAATGAAATTAATATTAATCCCAAATCAAAATGTTGAATTCGATGACACAAAAAGATGAATAGGAGAAGGGATGCTCTTTCACTAATGCGATACTAATGAAAGGAAAGAAATGTTTGTTTTAAAGCACCAAAATACGATTACTTTTAGACAATAGAAGAAGAGAAGATTCTAGGGGAGAAATTTTAATGTAAGAACCTTTTAGAAAGGAAAAAACATGCAAATTTTCACCTAGAAATGAAAGAATGCAAAGAACCCGAATGGGTCCCACCAGGCATGCCAAAATGTTTCACCTGATTCTAGATCGTTTCTTCGAATGTTGACGAAACAGATAAGGGTAAAGGGCTAGGAGGAATACCTGTCAAGTGTTGGTTGTAGGTTGTTGTGTGTGTATGACTTCTGATCCACAGCTGATCGTGAGAGCTTCCTTTTTGCTTGGAGGAACTACCTGAAATGGAAAATAAGACCACCAAATGAAATTTAAACAGTATATGCAGTGGACTTCCTAGCATATGCTAGATCTCAGGAAGTGTGATACTCCCTAGATGGTTGTCAATCCACTATTTAAAAACAACTTAATGCTAACAATAAAGGAAATCCTACTGTAGTTAAAATGATTTAGGTATCTCATTCATCTACAATAAGCAAATTTGTTCACAACAGGCTAAGCTATGACTAAATTTGAGGGTCAAGGTATTTGTCAGGGTATTGGTATTGGTCAGGGTCAAGTTCTAGGCTGTTTTGGATATTGGGTAGAGAGTTTAGGCTTTGTTCTTAGTCTGATGGTAAAAACATAGAGATCAACATTAGTCTGATAGAATGATGTCGGTTTAAGTGAACCAACGACGGTTGAGAGTAACCGGCGTCGGTGTGGTTGGGGTACAGGAAACTCAATAAAAATTTTGAGGTGAGGGCAGATCCAAGGCTAAATGGAAATGGAGAGGGATATGACAGGGTCTATGTAGGTCTTAGGTATACTCAGGGGTGATTAAAATCCAAGTATGGGGTAGTTCAAGGGTGTGGGTGAAAGAATGGTCAAGTTTGTATGGAGGAAAATGGTGGGTAAATGGAAATGGGAGCAAAAACTAATCAAAATAAAAGAATCTACTAAAAATGGTAATGGACAAGTGCTTGTTAATAAAACACTTACTGTTGTATGAGCTTGATGTTTGGTTGGTAATGGTGGGTGATCAAATGAAAGGAACTTGGTGTGGTGCAGGACTTCCCGGATGCTCCCATGAAGGCAAATGGCTTTGTGGTTGCTTCAGGTGTTGGTTGTGGATGCTCTGATGCATGTACGAATGTTGGTTCTGCTTGCATGCAACTTTGGTTTCGTCTCTCACTCTCAGAAGATGTGCCAACCTCTCAAAAAATTCCCAACCTTGAAATAAGGTTGTTTTAGGGATTAAATGGTAACCGACGGCAATTCGAGTTGATCGGCAGTGGTTTAGGGTAACCGGCGTCGGTTAGGGTGGGATTTCCTAGGTTTACTAAACTAGGTAGATCCCTTGATTTTTAGGATCTCATTCATTTTCACTCCCGTGGATTATAATGGAAGCTTCCTTTTTAATATGTAGGAATGTGGTTAGAGGGAATGTAGGCTTTGATTTTTAGGGTTTAGGTAGGTCTTAGTTAGTTATGAAAACATACTAATAATAGGTCTTAGGGAGAGGTGGCTAGATGAGGTGTATAGGTGAGGTGGATATGTGGGCATTATCCAATTAGGATATTTAAATAATAAATATTTGAGGATAATGAATTAATTAAATTAATATTAGAGTGGGATGAAAGGGGCCATGGTTAGGTGAATGTGTTCAAGGTGTTTATTTGACAAGGGACCAAGGGGAGTGTGACCCAATTTTGGTGTCTACAAGCATATACGCCATTTCGATCATCCAAGTAGTCATTCATGTATGAGGACGATTTGATATTCTCCACAAAATTAGTCTATACAGCATTACATTCACACAAAATACTTAAAATCAAATATAAGGAATTCAAAAAGAGAGAGAAGGTGCTAAATAATTGTAGTACGACTACTTCGAGGACTTTGAGCTTTCCATTACCCTATCCTAGGCCACTTACGAAGATGAATAGGGTCTCACTATCCCTCTCAAGTTTTAAATCATTTTTATCATTATTTATCTTATAATTATCAAACAACTTAATTGTATCATAAAAGTTGACACCCTACAAGGAAGTCCCTTGATTCCTAGGATCGGCATTTAC
This sequence comes from Taxus wallichiana var. yunnanensis, assembly GCA_018340775.1. Taxonomy (NCBI): domain Eukaryota; kingdom Viridiplantae; phylum Streptophyta; class Pinopsida; order Cupressales; family Taxaceae; genus Taxus; species Taxus wallichiana. The sequence continues at coordinate 918,981,456 of CM031235.1, forward strand.
CGAGTAACTTATTATCATCCTTATCTAATATGATTTTATCTAGTTATATTTTCATATAGGTCTTCTTACTCACAAAATGAAAGATCCTCTTATATTGTCTACATTTGGTCAACCCAACATTGTGATTGTCACACGCAGTATTTGTAAACCCCGCTTATTTGAGATTTTGGTATATTTTACATCGATAACACTTAATCAAGAAACACATTAAACACAATATGGTGACATACTCTCATCCTCTTAATTCCTTTTTGGTTATAAGATTCACAAAAGTCAAATTTTCAATTGTCAAGAAAATCCCCACATTCCCGGATGTGGTGAGCATAAGGTGTCTTTGAGTGAGCATTCCAAATTTTGAAGTTTTTCATCCACCTATCACTAAGTGGTGACCATATCTCTGAATATTTCCTCATGGGAATGGTAATGAAAAATTCATGCTTGCAGAGGAGCAAAGATTAGTTGTGAACCGGGAAGAAGGGAAGCCCACTTGGTTCCCAATTTTGGTCTCAAAATGCATTCTAGTTTCAAGGACATTTCACTTCACCCCATCAGATGAGTTGATCATAAGGTGAATGGAATTGCATTTAATCTATCTCTCCTACCTTCACCCATATTGGTATCATAACTTTTAGGTCTTGCATTTCATTAGGTGACAAAGTCAAGGATCGTCATGATTTCATTGTGCATGAAGCAAGTTTTTTCAAGCTCCCATCATGGGAATGATTTTTCAAGAAATAATGGAAGTTTTTCATGGGAGTACAAGGTTTTTTCAAGTGAGGGTTGACATCCTCCATGGTTTTAAGTGGTCTACTCATAAATTTATTCTCATTTCTTTGCTCAATGTACGCAATGGGCTAAAGTTGTTGATCATTTAAGAGGAGATTCCTTTCGGTGTAGTGTGGAAGTCAAAGAACATAGAGCTCATTCTCGATATTCCTTCAATTTTATTCTATCATGAAGAAGAAAAATATTCCCATGAAAATCATATGAGTAAGAGGGTGTATGAGTGTTGGCATGTGCGTCCAACACTCCACATGACTTCCATGACATGGAATAACCACCTCTCATGGATCCTAACACTGGTAATTATAGTGGAGATTAACACCTGCGCGATTTTGGTCTCACGAAAATCATGGTCCAAAAATGGTTTTAGATCGATAGGTCTCGAGTTATAAACCCACCCCGAATGTTGAGGGGATCATTGGCATGTGCATCCAACACTCCCCATGAGTTTCGTGACATGGACTAACCGCCTCCCCGGATCCTAACTCTCATGATTATAGTGAAGATTAACACCTATGGGTTTTGGTCTAATGGAAATCATGGTCCAACAATGAGATGATTCTAGAATTAGAAAGGGAAAGTGGAGGATGATCTTCATATGGAGCATCATGTATGAAAGAATTAGCATTCATATTGAGTTTCACTTGAATCCATTCACTTGGTAGTGTTCTTAAACACTCATTTAAAACATTTTAGTCTGATCATACGTCAAGAAGGAGGACATTGCAATCACCTCATTTCAGTTCAACAGGGGTAAGAGGTCAAGATTCTCAATTATGAAGCATTTCAAGTGAAGTTCCATCGTAAGGCTTCATCTTCATTCAAAATCCAACGAATCAAGTTATTCATCAACAATACCTTTCTCATCTCATGATTTCCACTTCTCTCTCTCTCTTCTTATCTCTCCTCCTCTTTAACATTATTTTTCATTGAGAATGTACTTTTTCTCTGTTTTTTCTTATTCACTTAAGTGATTTAATGTTGTAATTTATAAGTCACTTTTCAAAAATAAGAAAAGGAATTAGTTTGATTCTAAGAGTATGTGGAAGGTCACAAGTGATGAGGGGAGGTGAAATGTAATGTGGGGGTAGATAAGAAGATAATTTACAATGCCAAAATTGGAATGTCTTCTCCATTCAAAAAGGTTAGTAATTGTTGATTGAATGTATGTTGTTAAGATTTACCACTAATACATCAAGAAATGAAAGATACATTTCCTCTATTTTATTTTTCTATCTTCCTCCACTTTCTCTAATTTCCAACATTATAAACATGATGATCTTGTAAAACTAAGAAAGGTGTCACTTCCTTTGATAAATGAATGAAGATAATTCTTTGTCTATGATTTGTAGTCTTATCATTGTTTGCATTGTTCTATTTTTCTAATTGAATTTGGACCTACACTTGTTATTTTTGTTGAGAATATGATATTGAATACTCAAAATATTAATTCTCTATCCTTGTTTCTCCAACTCCCCTTTACCCCCATTAGTTGCAATTTTCTCCCTTATAATCCATACAAGAAATTTTCCACAAGTTCAATGGAGTGTTCTTATGTGATCTCTAGCCTATTTTCCACCCCATAGATTTAGGTATTTTACATTAATTAATGGGATCATGTCCATACCTAAATAAATAGGGTCTTAACCCATGACCGTTGGTGGAAACACATAATGTGCAACACGAAAAATTATTTCACCAACAACTAGTTAATACCATGAACTAGAAAACATTCAATAAAAGAAAGAAAATATTTACACGTGAATATCACATAATTAACAAGATATTATATATTATCTTGATTAATTAAAAATTTGTGAAAAGAAAATATGGTTCGTAAAGAGGTACTAAGAATTAGGCCTATTAAGACTTGTTTTAGTGTGTTTAAGGCTAGATTGATTTATATAATTAAGGGTATGAGATTCCCAAATCCATGTTTGTGTTGGTATTAGGCATGATATTATGGATTACCTCCTCATTTCATAGTCCCAAAATGATAAGCGTTAGCAGAATTTGATGCCGATTAAGATGTCTTCCATCGCCTTATAGTCAATCTCATATCTTGCTGTCAATTTTCCTATCAATACCATGCATTGAATTCCTCAAAACATTGTGTGGAAAGTGATATCGAATATTTTTGTAGCTATTATATAATCCAAGCATCTAGTTTGCATTTGGTCTTTTTTCCAAGTCGTGTAAGTCTAGTCTTGTGTTTTAAGTTTGGTTTAATAGTATATGTAGATTAGTTATTGTTTAAAGTGAATAAGAGGTCAATTATATATTTTACAAGTTTATTAGGATTTTTAAATGAATCAACTCATTTTGCAATCATATACTTGTGTCTTGTCAAATAAAGGAGTCAAATAGTCATTGAGTCATTATAAGGTCAATAGATATTAATTGGTAAAATAATTTGTCATATAACAAATTAGGTGCTTCCACCAATGCTCACGGACTAGGTCCCTCTGCATTGAATGGGAAAACTAGAATTTATTGAATGGAAACTAATATAATCCTATCTAAATGTTGTGGGTTGGCCCAAATAGGCCACGGATCCAAAAGGAACACTTCATTGAAATTTCTTTCACGGGGTGCAAGTGAGGACATTATAATATGGAGGGGTGAAGGAGAGAAATTATTATACAAAGGGAAGGTCATTATTGTGATTATGCCAATTGTAAATTTTACACCCAATAATCATAGTCATTCAAATTAAATTGGAGGAAATCACAATGAAGCCATTAGTGAGACAAAAAAAAACCAACACAGTCACACATTTCTTTGAGGCCCATCCATCAAAGATACAAATCTCTTTTTTATCACTATGCTTATAAAGTGAATATTAGAGTGAAAGAAGATGAATGCATAGGGAAAGAGGAATTGAAGAAATGTATATTTTATTTGATGTATATTTTTAGTACAAAGGTCCACAACAAAAATCCACAATTACTACAACATAAAAGCTATCAAAATCTAGCGTTTTTAAAAGATCCTTTGGAATGGAGAAGCCATAGAAATTTATAGGTTTGTGAATAGACCTTTCATCTCCCCCTTACACATCTCTTTGTGTTCCTATTCCACTTCTGACCTTTAATTTTCCCCTAAAAGAGAAAATTTAGTATCTCTCTTTTAATTTTGAGAGATTACTTTTACAAATTACAAATATTGTCACTTAAGTGATTAGGACAAAATATCATGATTGTGTATAATGAAGAACTAAAATAAATGGAGAGAAGAGAAGAAGGGAAGGGGATTAATTGAACTTGATGAATAATTATCCTTCTACTAAAGAAATTTCTGATGATGATCATAGTATCCTCATTTTTCATGATGCCCAGACACACTGGACCACCAAATGAGTGTTTAAAAAATTGTTTCAATACTTCCCAATGTGAGCTCGCGATGAACACGAGCCTCACCCATGATGATGCATTATTGATCTCACAATAAGAGTGAGGATCACTCTCTTATTCCTAAGGCTTTCACAATTTTCATTCACGATGCTCAAACCTCTTATTTTGCTTGCAAGATTACAAACTTTTCCTTTACTACTCTTAGAGATCCGAGCTCTTTTCTAGATCACTTCTAGCTCATCAAGTTCTAATCAACTAGCTCACCAACTCACATTAATCATGTCACTGAGATATGATGATGAATCCACCATAACCAATTATCACTAATGACCTCTTATCTTGAATTTTAATTGAGCTTTTACTTCTTTCAAATCTCTTCGAATTACACAATATCCCCGAATTTCTCCTACTGCGCACCAAGATGATCTTCTTTGTTTCTAGACATAATTGGGCTCAAGATGATGTTTCCAAGACTCATATGGAGGTCTAATTAAATTTTAGCTATGATATCATCCCATAAATCTATAAAGATTCCAAAAAGTGGAAATATGAGTGAAAATGGATCCATCTACAACATTTTGTACCCAAAATAAAGACTTTATATTCTTAGTAGGTAAGACCAAGACCTGCTATTTTGGAACATATCACATGTTTTTCTCAAATTTGACCCCTTGAACCATTTTTGCATTCAAATTTATTTTTTTGGTGATTCATTTCTATTTTTATCCACTTTATATTTTTAGTAGGTATTTCTTCCAAACCTATTATTTTGAGAAAATTATCAATTTTTCCCTGCCTTCCATTTTGCCTCATTTTTGAATATTCTAGGTGATGCGGGCTTACAATTTGGGGAGTTAAAAAAATTAGCATTTGGATGAGCATAGCTTATGATATTTTTATTAATTTAAAAAATTACCTTGGTTAGTAATGAAAACATTTTTATTAGATTCAACTCTTCGTCATGATCTCATGCTCCAAATTTCATTGTGTTTCACCTGTTAGAATGCTTGGAAATCAAAAAAGAAAATTTTCAAGGTGAGGGTTTCAGGACTGAATATTCCATGGTATCCATTAATGGATTCATTGAGCTTCATATATCCTAAATATTCTTTGGAGAAGAAAAAATATCTCAAACATTGGTATGATTTATTCCTTCGCTTGTCGATAGTGAAAATTTTCATTCTGGAAACCACGGGTGCTCGAATGGAAATTTGACATAGTGTATAAAGTATTTACAAGTTTAATGGAGGTTTTGAAGCAGCCTTAATATATTTATGGAGGAAATATGAATGGGAAATGAATTCCAATGGCTTTAACAAATTATTTTGGTAGCACAAAGAGCGAAGAAGCACGACAGCTTAGATTTTTGCATTGTTTTTGGTTTTTGACCATCTTGGACATGGGCGCATTTTTTGTCCTAATTTTCCAAAGGGTGGGGGACATATGGAGCATAAAAACTCTCCCTCACCTCTATTTGAGAATTTTTGAAATTTGATTTCTTAGCGGAGGAGAGAGAAAGAGTAAACAATAAGCACTTAGGGGGTGAGACTGGGTCATATGAGGAACCTAGGAAAGGGTTGAGCATGGAAAAAATTTTGTTTCCCAACTATCCTAAGGGGACAGGATAGATGATGTAAGAAAATTCTCACTCACTTGGTGAGGATAAGTGGTGGAAGTTAATTCGGCGAGGTGGAGAGGAGAGGGGGTTGAAAATTAGCATGTGGATCCTTCGAGGGTCATATGAGGAATCAAGGGCCAAGATATGCATGGGGTGAATTTTTGTCCCAAATTTCCCAAGGGGATGGGACATATGGGATGAAATTGCACCCTCACCCGGAGGTGATAATTTTCACTTATTGATTGCAAAAATTGGAAGGGTTGGGATTAGGCGATAAGGGGTTTAACTTGTAATTTTAAGCTTTGTTGAGGTCATATGATGATATAGGGGATTAGCTGGCCATGGTCACATTTTTTGTCCTAACTGTTCCAATGGGATGAGACATATGGTACACAAAATTACAAAATCACTTGGTGATGACATGTTTCACCTCAAAATTGGTTAAGTCCCAAATCTTACCATGGGGAGAGACTTTACGATGAAATTTCTGGAACATCCAGATGTCTTTTCTAAAACTTCTTTATATGAAGTTAACTGTAAACATAATTTTTTTAAGAATTGGATGGTTCACATGCTTTTATTATTCCTAAAACCCCTGAAAATAGCCTTTTTCTCAGGACCACAAGATGTTCTTACTAAAAACAGTTATGGAAGGAAGCACTTGTCTCTTGTGAAAATATAAAACCACCATCATTTAGATCACTTAATTAAATTGTCAACGTATCTTTATTGCCCTCAAACTCATTACAAATATCCCAAATCACTTTCGGAAGCTCGGGTGTTATTTTGAACTGCAAGCTCCTTCACCTTCAAAACCTAGTTTGACTGAACTCGTCCCCAAACCTTCAAATATTTCCTAAATCTTCCTAAACCATTTGCAAAACGTTTTTGGCTCCTCAATACCATCTCTTGATGAATTTGGGCCTTCAAATATTCTCTATGGGTGCACACATGTCTCGAAAGGATAAAAATATCCCTTCTAAGCTCACTTGAAGAACCTTCCTTGAGAAGTGTTACATCGAAGACTTTCTTGATCTTGCTTACACATTTAAAACACATGGGAAAGTTTAATACAACACATATGATAAATTTAAATGATAGGATAGGCCTGACACATAGGTAAAATTTATCTCGAGAAGTTCCTAGGAGGTTGTTCAAGAAAAATTTGACACTATGTCATAGGTTTCATGTTTTCAATTTGAATTTTTCCCTTGTAAAAACACGTGACAACAACTAGCTCTAGCTTAGGAACATGTTTTAGATTAAATTAAGCAATGATAGAGTAAGAAGGAACCCCAGAATATTAATACATAACATGGACCAGTTGTCTTATCCATTGGGTTATACAGAGTCACCACATATATACATGACATAGTTTCCTTTATTGAACACACGCACGCACGCGCGCACGACAAGAAACAAACACATAAGAAGAGAAAGGAAAAACACAACACAAGGTAGACATGAAACAAGAAAGGAAACATGTAACATCAAAGTGAAACATCCTAAATCACCTATGTACATGTGGGGAAAACCCACTTTCAATGAAGAACAAAGTTGAACCGCGTGCTCACCCGTAAATAGGTATCACAAGATTCCTTTCTTCCACAAATCCATTGACAGTGTTCACTGAAGTATGAACCAATCCTCATCATCTTGAGAACTATAGTATGATTTCTAGTGTAATTGATGATCAATTCATTCATTACATCACCTCTATTTATTTGACACATTCTTTCCATTTTCTCCTTGTTTCTCAGGTTCACTCCATTTGTTGATTCTTCATCGCTGCCATGAAGATGGTTCTTAATTTCTATTGACTTATCATTTCCATATAAATAAATTTGTTCTTTGGTGTGCATATTCTTCATGACCACCACTTCCATGGGTTTTTTCTTGACAGATGTCTCAGAAACTATGTCATCATCATCCACTTCTTCATTTTCTTGGTTTCTCAATTGGGTCAAGAAATCATATTTCTTACACTCCTAATTTTTTACAATATGTGTTAGGTTGTGGAGATAAATAGCTTCACTAGAGCATGCAATGGAAACTTGCTGGAAAATACAGCAACCATCATCGGTCAAGGGGGAACCGTATCACCACCCGAATCTGCCATCAATCGACATGACCAACATCAATCGAGAAAGTAGGAATTGCAAGATTAAGGCTAACCGGTGTCGGTTACCTGTGTGATGATGTTTTAATTAACTCTTGGGAATTAAATCTATCTTTAGCATTAAAGTAGATTTATTGGATGTAATTACATGGCTAAGTGCCCTAAGTTTATATATGCCTATATAAGCATGAAAGATAGGGTTTAGAAGAGGATTAAGAGAAGGATTGAATTAGATCCTTGATTCTTCTAGATTGAGAGGATGAAGATGAAGAAGAAGAAGAAAAAGAAAGAATAGGTTACATGAAGACAAAGTCTCCATGGAGAGGAGATGGACAAGGAAATAATAGGTACATCTGAATGGTGAGAAGAGGGTAACATATTCTACTGTATTTTCTTTGTATATTTATTGTCTCATTGTAATGGCTTGCATAGTATGCAAAGCACATAGGGTTTCTTCTTGTAGATCCACATGTTAGTGAGATCTTGTATTGTAGATCTATGTATATCTAGTCTTGTATAGTAGATCAATGAGATCATATTGTATTGTTGATCCATGTAGATCTAGATATTGTAGAGGAGGTTGTCTTCGTGTTTGCATAGGTTATGCAGGTGATAGAGAGACAGACTTACTTCTTTATGCATAATCATAGCTGTATATGGTAGACCCATGTAAGAGTTCTTGTCTGCAAATCCACAAAGAACTTTGTAGCAGTTAAGAGATGCAGTAGTTCCTATTTATGTGAGATCTATTGGTGGTGTTTGGAGGCATGGTTTAGTGTACTCAGGCAGATCTCGGTTGGAGATCTAGGAGGAGGAGATACTCTTGTAGAGATACATGTACTCTTATGCAGAAGAGTTGGTTTTTAATCTCTTGTTATATTATATATATATGAGATCTCTATCTTTGGTGGACGTAGCCCACATTGGGTGAACCATGGTACATGTTTGTTATGTGTGTGTACTTTTGTGTGATTTAGATTATTCTAGTTTATACTTCCATTGTTGTAGGTTTTGGGGATTATTTAGATCCTATGTGCATGACTTTGTTTGTTATTAAATGATAGCATTATTCCATTGTCTTGAATACCTAACAATATGCTTCCCTATGTAGTGTGATATGTGCATTATATCATAACCTTGAAAAGAGAATGAGCTCAAGATTGGGTATATAACATGGATATTATCATCTTCTTCACCTTGTCCATTTTGGGCTTTGTCATCCATTTTTATGCTGAGAGAATCTTCCTCTTTGGCAGGGGTGAACACCGAAAGGTTGAATTCCTTTAATAATGTTTTCATTTTGAACAAAACAAGCCATAGGATGAAGAAATATTCCATTTATCCATTTTTTGTTGAGAATGTTTCCATCCTCATGAAAAGACAACAAGCACAATGTTAGAGCTGAAATGTTGTCGTTATCATTTCCCCATTCTCAGTCACGAAGAACCAAGAAATCCATTTCCATGATAAAATCATCATCTCCTTGAGTATGTTCAAGTTCAAGAGGTGGAAACATGTTTCCATCCTTGTATTTATTTTCACCTTCTTCCAATGAGAAATTTGAGATTTCAATTTCACCAATATACTCATCACATGGAAATTCACAAGAACCTCAAGAACATGATCAAAAATATGGAAGTTACCTATCAAGAAATTTTCGAGTATCGTTCCTTCTTCTTGATCCACATTGCTCTTTAATTCCATATTGTTTTTTAAGTCAAGTATCTCATCACCATCATCAACATCTAGCAGAAAAACTTCAATTATATTCTCATCCCATGAAAAGTACACCTTTTCAAACTTTGATTTCGTCAACTTGTCATTATACTCTTTGGTCGCTTCATGATACTTGGAAATTATTCTACCAAAATTAGCTACCCAAGATCATCGTCAAAGGTCATGAAAAAGTTTCAATATCTAGAATTTTGACACAGGATCTCTGTCATTGGGTCATCTATTTTTTACATAGTATACTTCATCTCTTTGATGGGAATTAGTTTCTTTTTTACCATTAATTGAGATGGTGGAATGTGACCAATCAAACCGCATGTCTCCACCAACATCTCAATAGAATATTTATCCCAACAACATACCATATGAGGTAGGCATGTCTGCTATACAAGGATTCTCATTGTGATTTTCTTGTTAGGGAAGTCTGCCAATGCTACCTCAACATATTTTATTTTTCCAACAAGAGGCACTTGTTTCATTTCCATGGAGAGACATTGGCCAAAGGTAGGGAAATGGAGAGGTCGAGGGATTTAGAAAATTTTTAGGCATGACATTGTTCCGAGGCATCGGATTCAATGATGTACTTGTTGTTTATCTTATACCCATTGACTAACAAGGCTATGTATAAAGGTTCTACCTTCCTAGAGATGGAGGGTTTGGGGGTAAGATAATTAAGATATGGAGTGGATTGAGAAGCACAAGGTGGTTCTTTGGTGGTGGCATCATTAGAAATAGAGGAACTTCCTTTGATATGAAAAATAAGTTTCTCAAGTTGCTTGGGATGAGTTTTCAAGTACTCAAATTTGGAAATTTAGAATTTTGATTTTTTGCAATGGTCAATGATATCAAAAGGTGAAAATGTGGTAGGAAAATCATGCATTGTGGCATCTTTGACATGTATTTTCTTAGGATTTGCATAAATGGAATTTTCAAGAGAAATTTATGGAGACTTACTTGAAGAGGCGAGAAGGGTTCTTAGTCACAATGGTCTCATGCTTCTTCTCAGTTAACCTTATTGAAGAAGACTTTGATGATTCTCCATTCATTATTGTTTTTCTCAAAGTCTCCATTTGAGGATTCAATTTCTTCTCTTGTTCAATGGAAGAAAAGACTACTTTCTCCTTTTGTGATCGAGTGAAAACCACATATGAGTAACTAGCTATGGGTTCTTCATCATCAAGTGTGCATTCACAAAAACTAATATGAGAACATTCTCTTTCTCCTTCATCTTCAACTTCTAATTCAAAATTTTCTTCTTCATCATCTTCATTGCTCTCGCACATTGTGTTGAATGGTGGAGCCTTCAAGGAAATATTTTGAGGTGCTCCTACAACTGATTTATGTTTTGGTTTGGATGAGGTGTTCGTTGAAAAATTCCCTTTTAGCATAGTAAATTCATTTTCCAACTTCTACAACATACATCGATCGGTTCTAACTAAAACAATCAAGTATATTATTCATGAACTTCTAACTAGCGATGGAGAGATCAGCGATGGAGAGATCTCGCGAGGACACGTTTCAGCCTCGCAGCCTTTGGACAACCATGGTTAAAAATCGAGGAAGGCTGAGGTACCGCATGTAGGCGTATGGCGAAAGTCTAAAACTTGCTGAGGAAAAGCAGATCTCAGACTGCAATCGGACGGCTAGCAGAGAAAAGGAGGAAATACTGAGATCCACACCTTTGGCTTGGAATAAGCTTTTTCAAAGCCCTAACCTCAAGGTGGGTCCGAAAAGCACTGAACAGTTCACATGGGAAATGGACAAAGAGGGTGCCACCTGTCTTAGGGTCCCAGATGGTTTTGTTGATAGAGCTTTAAACAAAACAAACCTCTCCCTCGTTGGTAAGTTTCTTGGCTCTAGACCTAATATTGATTTCATTAGAAAATGGGCTATGAGAAAATGGAAACCCAAGGGAGCCCTAAGCATTACCATTATGCCAAAAGGTTTTTTCTTGGCTAAATTTAACCAACAAGAGGATTTAGATTCGGTGTTACTTGGAGGCCCCTGGTGGTTGGGAAATATGGGTCTTTTTTTGAAAAAATGGTATCCGGTTTTGATCCAAATACGTAAAACATAAACACCATTCCTATCTCGGTGTAGGCTACCAGATTGCCATCGCATCTATGGGATGATGAAATATCAAGTAAATATTGCAAAATCCTCGCTCACCTATCGATTAGATGGACCCACAAGAAACAGATCCAGCTTGCTTTTGCTCTGCTTCGCATTGTCTCAAATGCATCGATCGAGTTTCCAGAGCACATAATATTGAAAACTAGATTTGGATCATGGACTCAAAGAATTGAAGTTGAGACCTTAAGATGTAAGCGATGCCAAAGCATTGGTCACTCTGACGAAAACTGCAACAAGAAGAAGACCCCTCTTTTGGTTTCTGTTCAGCCTGAGATTGACGCAGATCTAAACAAAGTCAACAAGGATCCAAGCCAGGAAAGGAAAACTGAAGATAAAGGTCCCAGCCAGAGAAATGTGCAGTTAAATAGCAGGGGAAAAAAAAAGAAAAAAGGGGGTTTTAGAACTCATATTAAGAAACATCTTGTCTGGCGTCCCAAAGATGCTACAATAGCTTCCCCCAACAAAGAAGTAGTGGTCAAAACTATGAAGGCATCTCCGGACAAACCTTTTGAAACTTCTGTGAAGGATGACCTTGCTAAGGATTCCTTGGAAGTGAACGAACAAGAAGGTGTAATCCCTTCTGGTTCAGATGAGAAAGAAATCCTGACATTCATTAGAGAGGAAGCTTGCAACAAGGAGAATATGGATGTGAGTGAACCCCTGGCGATCCTCTCTTCTGGAGAGACTGGAAATGCGGATCCGCTGCCTTTCCTCAGCATTTCAACAGCGACTGCGCAGGACTGTTGCAGCCTCAAAACTGCTTCTGATCATACTCCTGACAGTATCCATAAGGAACAAAAGGTAGGGGAGATCACGCCTACCATGGAAAAGAAGACCTATTTAATCCCTTCTGGTTCAGAAGAGAAAGAAATCCTGCCTTTCGTTAGAAAGGAAGCTTGTATCAAGGAGGATATGAGGGTGTTTGAGCCCCTGGAGTCTCTCCCTACTGGAGAGAAAGGAATTGAGGATCCGCTGCCATACCTCAAAGATGTCAACAAAGGATCGAGCAGTCTCACAGCAATCACACTCCTGTCAATATTCATAAGGAACAAGAGGAAGGGGAGATTACGCCTGCCAAGGAAAAGGAAGATCCAGACTCTGGGTTCACTTTGGTCATCTCAAAAAAGAAAAAAAAAAGAATGGAAGGTTTTGAAAGGATCCCAGAATCACTTTATAGTGAAAAGAAAAAGGAAATTGACAATTGGGGACACCTCTACCTCCGTAAAACCAGATCTTCAAGCTAGACGATTAGCTGATTTTGAGGAAGCTCAAAAGAGGAAGACCTCTAAAAACTCTCGTGAGCTAAGAAAACAGAGAGGGATATCACAGATGGTGTTCAAATGGCACAACCCGAACCACCAAGCAAATCCAACTACCAACCATTCCATATGAAGATCATATCTTGGAATATTAGAGGCCTTAACGTACTCTAAGAAAGAAACATCAAGGAGTTACGGACTCAAAGAACCCCAAAGATTTTGATTCTTCAAGAAACTAAGATGAAAGCAATGACCATGGATAATATTAAAAATAATTTTTGGGATAGCTCAAATGGCGGCCGTTGATTCTCGTGGTGCTTCCGAGGGTCGGCAACTCTTTGGGATAAAAGGCACTGTACTGGTATGATCCTTAGTGATAATTTTAATCATCTTGCAATTAAGTTTGTCACTATTGAAAAAAAGTGTGAATGGATCTTGTCTAATATCTATGCCCCTAACTCTGCTAGTGGTAGAAGAAAACTATGGGCTGATCTTAAAATCTTTAGAAACCAAAGATAGTTCTCGCTTAATCGGCTTATCATGGGAGATTTCAACTCCCCTAAACCTGTGCGAAAAGTTTGGGGAACCCCACCTTCTCTAATGGTATGGAGGATTTTGCTGATTTTATCACCGAACAAAACCTCATTGATGTGGATCTCGCATGGTAATAAGTATACTTGGAATAATAGAAGGGTGGGAAAGGGGCTCATTCAGTGAGACTGACAGGCTCTTATCTCGCAAACCGGATTCTTAGCCAAGACTTTTACCTCTCTTCCTCGCCTGTAATTGGATCGATCATAATCCGATTGCTTTAAGCTTTCTAAATTGGACCAAACTCTGCAAGAAGCTCATTCAAATTTGAAAAAATGTGGATGGAGCACGTTGATATCTATGATAGAATAAAGGAATGGTGGGATTGAATGGGGAAGGCACCGCCTAAAGATGATTGGTCCAAAACTCAAAATGTCAAAAACAAGTCAAACTTTGGAACAAAAATGTTTTTGGAAACATCTTCGAAAAAAAGAAAGAATTAAAACAGTAAGCTTTGTGGATCTTGAGATAAAAATGGATACTATGGGGAGATCACTAAGATGAAGTAAATGAAAAGAGAATTCTTTCTCGAGTTACACACGATATGCAAAGAGAGAAGAATCCTTTTGCGCCTTAAATCAAGGGCTATCTCGCTTAAAGAGGGGGACAGAATACAAAGTTCTTTCACATGACCACTCTAAAGCACAGAGCCGAATAGGATATTAGAGGTTTCTAAAAGCAACTAAGTATTACTAAAAATCCAAACAAAGATTAAGAAGCAAGCACTTGAATTCTACAAAAATCTTCTTAGAGAGAGTAATGTCAAAGCAATCCGAAGCTATTTCCTTCATGCTAGAGGCAATCCCCTGCAATGATATCAAGACCGTAAATTCGAGATATCACTAAAGCTGGTCGCGCCGATGAGCTAAAAAGGCTGTTTTTTCTCGAGGGGGATAAGGCTCTGACCGATGGATTCTCCATTAATTTTTTTCGAAATTCGGGAAATATGCTCTGAGGATCTTCTCAAAGCGGTTAATGAATTTTTTAGATCGGGAAATCTTCTAAAAGAACTCAATAACACACACATTGTGTCACCTAAGAAAATGAATGCAAAAGATTTCAAGGATTTCGCACTCCATCACCGTTAATGCTATTTTTCGAATCTTCACCAAAATTATCGCTTTAGTCGTCAGCTCATAATGAAGGATCTCATCTCAAAGCAAAGCAGAGTGGCTTCATTAAAGGCAGATAATACAAGACGGCAGATTATGGTACACGAAACTATGCATTCTATGGAAAATAACAAAAAGGCAAACATGATCCTTAAGCTCGACATGAATAAAGCCTTTGACAAAGTTTCTCGGGTCTTCCTCGACAGATTCTATCTAAATTTGGGTTCACGTAAAAGTTTAGAAAATTGTTAAATCATGTATATCTACAAACCTGTGTTCTCTCGTGGTTGTTAATGGAGAGCCTGTGGGATTCTTCACCAAAGCAGCAGAGGTCTAAGGCAGGAGACCCCATCTCCCCTTCTCTTCATCCTTCCTACCGATGACAAATTTTAGTAGAACAATTAGCAGAGCGGTGGAAGACGGCCTTTAAATGGTTCTAAACCCACTTCTCTCACCTGCCGTCTCTCATCAACAAATATGCAGACGACACTATCCTTCTTCTTCTTCCTCGCCTCAAAGGGGTCAAGCTAAAGCTATCAAGGCTCTTCTCGCAGCCTTTATGAATCGCCTCCGGCAAGAGATCAATTACGACAAAAGCATCCTTTTTTCTTTAACACCCCGGGAAAGACAACTCAAGATTGCTAAAATTCTCGGTCAGAAATTGGTACTCTTCCAAAGAACGTTTAGGCCTCCCTCTCGCACGAAGAAAGTCTCTCACACGGTGTGGGATGATTTATCGACGAGATTTCGTAAAAAATGGCCGGTTGAAAGGGACCACTCTCTCTAGTGGCTTTGTAAGTGCCTTCTCATTAAAAGCACACTCCAAAGTTTGCCCATATATATCATGTCACTATTCAAAATTCCTTCCTCCTTCGTAGAGAAAATTGAAAGGATTCAAAAAAAATTTTATGGCAAGGCATGGAAGAAAAGTTCGATTTCACCTTGTGGCCTCGGGATAAAGTCTCGCACCCCTAAATCTAGGGGGAGGGTCCGGGAATAAAAATATTGAGAAAATGAATGAGGCACTCATCGCTAAGATGGGCCGAGATTGCTTTCTCGAGAAACAACCCCGGATTGATGTCATTAAAACAAAATACTTGAATCAAAGCAAGTCGCTTACTCCTATCTCGCATGATGAGCAACTCCCAATGGTTCCATTTTTGGAATAATCTGTTAAGAGTAAAACTTCATTAAGAAGGGAAGCAAATGGAAAATTGGGGATGGCAGCGACATTAACTTCTCGGGAGGATAATCGTCCAATGATAATCTCTTGAGAGATTTGGGACTGCTAAGGACAATTTTATAAGAAAATATGGAACTAAAGTCAAGGACTACATTGATGGAAATGGCACCAACAAGAATTGGAAAAGACTTACTATGGAGAGTATTGAATCAAATGTACTATTTCCTCCTCCAAGACCTTTTGATCTCTTCCTTTGTGTCACCGGATTCCAAGGATGAGCTGATCTCGAGCAATTCACACGAGGGTAAATACTCACCAAATCAAGCTATACCACCTTTTTTCCACAAGAACCAATCGACTTTAACCGAACTTGATCTGGATGCCTGAGTTAACCCCCAAAATAAATTTTTTTCTTTGGCTGGCCATCAGAGGTAAAATTCTCACCACTGACAATTTGATGAAAAGAGGATTTATCATTCCCAATTGGTGCCACCTTTGTAGGAATAGCTATGAAGACATTAGACATCTGTTCATACACTGTGATTATGCCTTTAGAGTTTGGAACTTTGTCCTTTCCAAATTTGAAGCTCTCTGGGTGATGCCGGAGGATCTTACTCAGCTGTGGAACCAATGGAACCCACCATTCAGACATTGTGCTATCAAAAGAATCTGGAAATTAGCCATCCCGCATTTAATTTGGAGGATCTGGAAGGATAGAAATAATATAGTTTTTAGAAATAAGAAGCAGAATTTTAAACTCACTACTGGCAAGATCTCCCAAGGCATCAAAGAGGACATGGCCAGATTTAAACCTCCTAAGAACAATTGTTACCCTGAAAATGAAAAGCACATCTTATCAAATTGCAGATCGGATATCGAGCAACCCCGAATAGTGTGGATAGATCTTTGGTCAAATGGCATCCCCCTCGAATCCAATCGTTCAAGCCGAACTTCGATGGTGCCTCTAAGGGGAACCCCGAACAAAGAAATGAGGAGGAGCAATACGACCATAAAGGTAATTTGATTGTCAGATATGCTGGAAAAATGGGAATCCAAACCAATCATTTTGCGTGCTTTATCTGCTCTTTGGGGTTTGAGAGTCGCTCGGCCCAAAATATCCGTAACCTCATTGTTGAAGGGGACTCCTTAATATTATTAATCATTAATCACCCTCTTCTCCTAGCCGGAATATCAAAGATTTTATCTCTCGAGTCCATAAGCATCACCATACCTTCAACAAAGATCGTAATCATACATACTTACAGGAAGGAAACAAGTCGCCGATGCAATGGCCAATTATGGCATTAATTTAAATTTCACTATTTGGGATAATGATAAGATCCCTAATCAGCCTTCACAACAAAGATACATGCGACCTTCACACGCAAACAATCTCTAAAGATATGCTTTAATCTTTGAGGAAATCCATAAATTCTTCCACAGTGTGCTTTTTAGTTTATTCATGTGGCATATGATATCTACTCCAAATGATAGCAAGATTTTGTTTAGGAACTTCAAGTGGAGTTGTCTTAATTTAAAAACAAAGCGCACGCGGAAGTACAATAGCTCGTTGATATTCGGCTGCCAAGCTCCGCGAAACCGAAGATAACTACAAGGTGAAAGCCGACAGATAAGGGTTTTCACGCGCGACTTCACGCAGACTCGTGATCGGCAATCCTACAAACTGCTCGTGGAGGACCAACGGCTACAGCTCCCATTTTTATGCGACCCGCAATCTATGAGAAACGAACCACTCAACGCCCAAAGGTATTTTGAAAATTGTCAGAACCAAAGACATCCTCGTGAAGATGGGAGGGCCTCCCGCGATTGAGCCGTGTGCACTCGACTCGAAAGATAACACCGAGCTCGAACATTCTTAGTATTGGCGGATTCACCAACTTTGTGGAGAGAGTGCAAGGGCATGATCAAAGCATCTCTCGCTTTCGCTTTTCCAAGGAGTGGAATGAGAGGATGGTCGACTATGGAGGGCGTAAGATTCTTATTAATGACGAACTCATAGCCGAAGCGACCGCCTCTCACTGAAGGATACCGCTTCTTCAACAAGAGGGTTATCAAAGAGGCTGAAGAGAGAAGATTTGTGGAGGAGGAGGAGAAGCTTATATTCAACACCGCGGGTCTGCTTGTTAATTCAATTCCTTCTCCGTATGATGAAGTCACCCGCATGATGATTCGCTACATATCCTCGAAGGCAAAGTTTGTTACATCGTCCTCGCCAAGCACCTTGTCTTTTTGAATCACTTTCGTAGGAGTAGGTTGGTTTGCTTCCCCCACTATCTCGTTAAACTCTCTTGAGCGCTCCATTTTGGAGTTCCGTACATACCCGGCGGTTCCTCTTCACCAAGGGCTTATTCTCGCTTATTCACAAGACACGCCTTATCAAATTCCCCTGCCTCCTTCCTCTCCCGGCCTCGGCTTTGTGGGCTCCGCTGCCTGCGGCCCCGCCTCCCCGCTGTCCCGCCGCCGCCCCCGCCTCCGGTGCCGATGCCCCCACGCAGCCGCTCATGCTTCTCCTTCTTTCCTCCCCGCCGCCGCCCCGCCACCCACTGCCTCTCTACTTCTAAACGTGTCACTGTGGGGCTTCTGTGAGACTCAACCTCGAGTCTACCGCCGAGGGGGATGAACCTTTGGATGACATTGCTCGTGATCTCGCCGAACATTAGTAGTGCCACCCTCAGCGGCACCAACGGATAACCCTTCTAGAAGATCGAGGCCTTAGAGGCCGAGCTTAAATTGTCAAGGATGAGGTAAAAATCTCTGCTAAGCAAAAAGGCAAAAAAGCATTGAGGGAGAAGGGAGCATTGGCAATAGCCACTTTGATGAAATATACAAAAACTCGACCTCCCTAGACTCCCGCCTGGGAAAACGAAGACTAGGCATGAGTATAATATCGCAGCATTCGTGGCCATAGAGGAATTCATCAAGGTCATGCAAGAAGTGTTTCGCATCTCACGGTGTCCCGATTACTCTTTGGGGCAATGAGAAAGAGAGTAAAAGAACCAGAGAGGAGCTCGATAAGACGGATGCTGCTCATATGACCACGCTGGTATGTATCATGCTTGGAAAAAGTAAAGATGAGTATTGATCAAGCGGCCAAGAAGTAGTCCAGCTTTACTACCGCTTCGGGCCGTAGGCTTGCTGCTTTTGTTGCCGTTGTTTTGTCATGTTAAGTCTCGCTTGTGTTGTCGTTTCTAGGCTTCTGTTCTTTGTCAGAACTTTTGTGCTTTGATACAGCCTTCTCTCGCTCTCTCTTATTCAGCTTTTAGGCCTCCTTTTGTACACAAGGGTATAGTCCCTTTCAAAAACTATTTACCAATATTACATCTTCTAATGTTTTAATGAACAACAAAAAACAACATCTTCATGTTGCACTCTAAGGATGTCACAAGTTGTGATGAAGGTTGTGATGTGATCATCGATTTGTTTGCCATCTCCATATAACATCATAAAATTCTTTCTTGATCCTTTTGGAATTCATGGAGTGGTGGAGTGATTATGTTGAAATGTAATATCCTAGCCTAATTTGATGTTATAGAAGCAACAAATAAATGGAATAATGAAATAAAGATATCACTAAAGCAACTAAGTAAATATAAATGTGAATCTCTAATGTGTAAGAGAGGTTTAATAAGTCCTTAGCTGATTCAAGAAGGTACAAGATCGTGTCGCAATGTAAACTAGGTAAATAAGAGGAGGAAATGACCACACAAAAGCCTAAGAAGGTATGGATTTGAGCTCTCGACTAGACCGGGGTGCCTAGAAAGGGATAGGGGAACCCGTGGGTTCCCTAGTTTGATATTTTCACACCCTAGTCTACGAAATGGCCTAAAACCTCCTCGAAGGTGTCGTGGATATTTTCATGTGTTCACCTTTAGTCATTTGTATATTCATGAATTACACCGGATGTCATTGTAAGACCTGTAATAAACAATCACCCAGTAAACCCCAAACAAATCATCAAAACCCTAAGAAATGAAATATGCATATGAAGGGGTCATACTATCCTTAGTGGCCATAATGGTGGACTTACTAACCGAGTTCCACACTAAATCTCGAGACCAATGTAGTTCTAGGTGTGTGTGTGTGTGTGTGTGTGTGTGTGTGTGTGTGTGTGTGTGTGTGTGTGTGTGTGTGTGTGAAAATCATGTAATATTTTGCTCTTGTTCCAGTCACACTTTGTAAAGTAGTGAGAAAGTAACTAGATGTAGAATGTAGTAAATGTGTGCATGGGGTCAATAGACTCCCCCTATGAAGTGTGATGCAGATGAACCATCCTTATGTGCTTTATGATGGAGCTAGATGGATTCAAATATAGCTTTAGCTACCATTGATGCATATTAATCTACATGGTGATTGTAGACACCAAATTTAGGTCACACTCTCCTTGTTCCCCTTTTAATTAATCAACATAGCGCATGCACCTAGCCACGACCCCTTTACCCCACATTGATATTAATTTAATCACTTAAAATTGACTTATTATTTATTCTCATGTTATTAATTAATTTAATTATTTTAGTTAAGTTAATTTAATCCTCACACATCCACCTCACCTTGAACCCATTCCAAGGGCATTTAACTCACAAAGAACCAAGTCATCACTCCTACATGTTAAGCCACCACTTGACCTAACTAACTGAGACTTCTTCCTAAACCTAACTGGAATTCTTCTATGATCTTCTTACCTTTTCTAATGATAAATCCACTCTCCTAAGTGGATTCAACTTGGAAAATATGCCAAATCTAGGAAGATCTTCCTATTTTTTGTAAAATTGACTATTTCACCCTAACCGACGTCGGTTTATCCTCGATCGGCACCGGTTACCTAACCGCCATCGGTCACTTTATATACACTTTCAAAACTCTTCACCCAACCGGTCATTCATTTATTAAATCCTTATTACATTAAATTTTGAATATTGAAGTCCTCTTGCATCCGGATAATGAACACACATAACCACAGTTCAAGACAAGCCGCTAGTTCTCCTTCCAAAGCATTAGAATACTCACGGAGCACACAAGTTGCCTTGACCGCCATGGTATGGACCCAGCCATCTCTTCTCTGATCAACCACCAACCATCTCCATTCAGATGATCTTCAAAACACCAAGTAAGTATTGTGATCTTCATCATTTTTGCTTATTCAAGTGTAGATATCTTGCTTCTTTATGTATTTCATTTCTTCAATTACTCACATATCACCCTCTTCCCACCAACTTGATATTCGACCATCCCAAGCCTTTTCACCCTTCTTAACCTCTTTTTCAGCATCCTTAAGTCTTCTTATCCATATTACGACCCTATCCACACCACCCTCACTTTCTTTATAGTCATAATGAGGATAAAAACCCATTTTTAATAGTTTATCACATATTTCCCCTACAGAGACAACTTGGTTGCCTAACCATCATCAGTTCCTCTCCTATATTGGCATTGGTCACTCGACTGATACTAGTCTTTGTGGCTAATAATATTCTTAGACCAGCTAGCCTCCCATTCACGAAAACTTCAAATTGCCTCAACCCACCAACCTCAAAACCTTACTGGACCCCCAGAAAAACCTTCCTGGCTAAACAAATCCTATTCATAATTAGATTTAGTGTTATTTTTTATATCTAGTATAAAATCTAGTTTATTGTGTGTATGAGAAACCTAAATCATTACATTGCAATAGGACCTATTTATTTTAGTTTCATGTTTGCATTAAATTATTATTAAATAGTGGATTGACATCCTTTCTTGAAGCACCACAATTCCTAGGTCTAGCATACGTTAGGTAGTCTATTGTCCAATGTTATTTAATAATCTTTTTCAATCTTGCTTTGAATGTATAGGTATTCCTTCCTAGAAAAAAGGATCTCTCTACATTCAACTTGGATAACGTCAACAACACTCGCATTCTACCTTCCACCTTTGCTTCATAAATATTCCTCCTTAATCATTTACCCTCTATCTGCTTTCATCCTAGAAATCGTAAACTTATTGGTGAAATAATGTAATAAGATATGCTTAGTGTTTGGTCACTCATTATGGTCACATAACTTTATATTTATATGGTTCTCTTATTCTAATTTCGTAATTAACTCTTAAAAGGCCAAACACCAAAAATATAGAAATCTCAAACAACTAGAAAGTGCCCAAAAGGTTAGAGTAAAGTGCAAAGAGGATCAAGGTGCCCCATATGGGACCAGGGCATCTCAGGCATCTTGGGCACCCCATCCCTAGCTGGGCACCCCAATTAGAAATAGGAAGAATGTAGAATGACAATACAGACTAGGAAAGTGTGGGTGAAAGACCAAAAGTGATGGTAGAAAGTAAAGTAAAAAGGCCAAAGACATGGGTTAATTATTAATCTCTTTACTCAAGAACCATATGAATAGTAGTATGATACTAGGACTAAATAATGACTCCAAGTGTGTGATTTAGTGACTAAATTTTCCCCCACTTTATGTTGGTGAGCGAAAATATTGGTAACATAAAGTAGATAGAGATGCGTACCTGATAATCCATGTAGAGTGATGTATAAAATGTGTCGAAGGACTAGAAAAAGCATGGAGTGATAAATATGGAGCATGGAGACTAAATATGTAAAAGTGTAAAAGGTGATGAAAGTGAACCTAGGGAGAAAGTGCATGTGTAGATGCCAATGTGTGTAGTGTACCTGCATGGTTAGTATCGTGTGTGTGATGTACCCACCATGTGTGTGTTGTTGTTGACTACTTTCTTCCCATACAGACGGACCTACAAAAGAGAAGATGATCAAGTAGTCAAATACGCATGTATATGTGTAAAAATGCATGTATATATGTAAAGAAACATGTAAAAATAGTATGAAAATGACAATGAAAAAGGAACATGTGCACTTGATCCGTGATGAGATAAAAGGGTGTAGAAAGGATATCCTGTGTATCTTTCGATTGAGTGTGAGTTTTGGGTGATCTCACACCACTGTGGCCAAAGAAGTGTAGGGAGAAATTTGTGTTATTCTCCAACCTGTAACCGCTTCCCTGAGATTGGTGAAGAGATCTCTGTACTATCTGGTTTTTAGGCAATCTGATGCCACTAGCCAAAGAAGTGTAGGATGGAAATTCCAATGTTCCTCTAACCTATAAGCTGCTCCACATAAATTATAAGGAAAATATTCCCTATAAAATCTATTGTATATGGGGTTCGTAGACTTATCGAACCCACTCGATATAAACTAAATTGTGTTAGGTATGAAAAATATAGACTCGAAATGTATCTTGAACTATAGACTAAACTGTGGAGTGAAGTGTAGACTGAATTGTATCGGTACTATGTGTAACCCCAAATGATGCCCCCTATCTTTGGGGGTGCATACAACATCCTAAAAAGGAGAATGCATCCCCAAAATAGGATCTGACCACATAACTGAAACTTTTCCCTACATGGGGTAGGGAAAGTGCTAATACTAAGGCACACACAAACAAGTGGCAAGGAAACAAGTGTTAGTATGAATAAGCATACACGTGTAAAATATGTGTAATCCAAACAACCAATGTATAAGCTAGAACATGATAAGACAATGTAAACACCCAAAAATACAATGTAGGTCACACAAATATGATTGCAAACATGGGACACCACTCATGGTGTTGCAATACATTCAAGACCACAATATCCGTAAATAAATAAGTGTGCATACAAAACAAAGTGAAAATCCTGAAAACAAGAACAAACAATAGCATATATTATAATAAACAAGTATGGAAGCAAATATCCCTGCATAACAAATGTTACACATGAAGAACCCATTAGCATGTCAAAAAAATAGTAGGTATGTAAAAACATGTATAAACCAAAGTAGTGTGTTATGAACAATAAAAAAAAAGTATCACATATAGCATATGTGGATACCCCGATAGGTAGTGTGTCAAGCATCGGTGTTACGTATAAAATATCTAAATCTGCGATCACAACTAGAAAATAACATGAACACACATGTTCTTATGGTAACAAAATGACATACAAGAGATCTATCTAACATGTGTAATAAAGTGAACATGTAAGATCAAGTGCAAGAAAGAGTAAATGCAACCATAAAATGTAGTATGTTGTGGATGGATGGAATGGAATGCAAAGTGAATGATAGGATCCACGTGCCCCCAAGTGAATGGAATTGTATGTAGTGAGGTTCATTTAGTATGCCCCCTCAACAGTCAAGAATGAACCAAAAATGAGAGTGTGTCATCGGGAAATGGTCAAACTATGTGTTGTGTGTAGTGCGTTGTGATGAGTGTGTGGTGATGGGATGCAACATATCAATGACATGTGTGTGAATCTATAGCCTAAGTGTATATCATGATAAGATGAATAGAAAGGAGTGGTGATTTATCCTAAAGCATATACCACTAAACAATGTAACTAAAAGTGATGGTATGACCTTACAAGATCTTTCTGCCGCTAGGAGAAGTGACCCTATAGCCAAAATTTTATATCACTAATCCTAGGAATATCACATGAGAAAAATAAGATTTAATGATTTAATGCGTGAATGGGATGTGTTCCATTTGTTCTTATACCCTTAAAATTCTAGTATGGACCATGAGACTAGAGTGCGTCATCAGGTAGTGAGTGCAACACATAGAAGTGAATATGCAAAATGCGTACTATGTGCGGTAACATGTAATGGAGTATGTGTAGATGACCTAAGATGTGTATCATAGTAGATATAAGACATAATATTAGAGGACATGCAATATACAATATCTATGGAGTGATATGTGTAGGAAAACATGTAAAATTTAAGATGTATGAAAATACGCAATGCCTATAGCTTGGAATGTAGTGTATAATGTGTAGATGATGTGTGATGATATGTAGTGCCTAATGTGTAGTGACTATTGTGCAGTGTGTGGGGTCCATGTGTATAGAATTCCCTCAACAGTCAAGAGCATAATGAAGCACAAGAGTGTGTCATCAAGTAATGAAGATGGTAATTTTTATCCCAAATTCACTCCCTAGGTTGGATAACTCATAATAAATGGACTTATCCATTCAATTATTGGAACGTGCCGAGAGACCGTTAATTTCAGCCCCAATATTAGAGGAGAAAAACAACTCAGGATGG
This sequence comes from Taxus wallichiana var. yunnanensis, assembly GCA_018340775.1. Lineage (NCBI taxonomy): Eukaryota > Viridiplantae > Streptophyta > Pinopsida > Cupressales > Taxaceae > Taxus > Taxus wallichiana. The sequence goes on from CM031235.1 coordinate 919,006,447, forward strand.
ATCACAAGTGAGAATTGTGATAATATGAGTTATCTAAAAATTCAAGTTATGCAAAAATTTGGCAAGCCAAGGAGAAGGTTCGAAGCCTCATTTTCTTATCGCACGTTAGCCACATCTTCCTATCACACGTCAACCACTTCTTCTTATCGTGTGACAACATTTCTTCCTGTAATGATTCAACCACTTCTTCCTATCATGCGATAATGTTTCTTGTTGTCTCACATCAACCCTTCTTCTTTGCCACATGACAACGTTTCTTCTGTCGTGTGTTAACTACTTCTCGTTGTCACGTGACAACATTTCTTCTTATCACAGTCACCATCATCTTATTGAAGTGCATCAACCACCTTTTTCTTACTCACATCACCATCCTCCTCCTATCGTATGACAACATTCCTTGTTGTCATTTGAAAATCCTTCCCCTTTGTCATGTGTCATCCCTCCTTCCTAAAGTAATGTCCCATTTTTTGTTGAATGATAACATTCCCTCTTGTCGCATGTCAAACTCCCCTTATTTTCTCGTGACACTCCCCTTCCTTTGTTGGCAGCAACTCCTTATGTTCTTGTTGCACAACAACATTTCTTTCTGTTGGGAATCAACAAGGAGTGTTAGTTGTGCACCAAGAATTAATATCATTGTACAAGGTAGCTCAACAATCAGTTTAATGAGGTATGGCACCCATGTTCCTTATGTAATAAAAGTACCATTGTAAAGAGGACCGATGGCTACACATATCTCCTTACAGGTAATTAATGAAGGTTTCTGGTTGGTAGCTTCCCCATCTCTATATATATTTAATTTCCCCTCATTTGTAGGGGGAGAGATTTTGGAATGTAAAGGAAATATGTCAAAACTTTTCCAACACTTTGGGAGCAACAGCCTCAAATTTATGCATTTTTAAGGTTTTTCCTTGTACCTAAATTATAATGGATTCTACATCATTTTAAGCAATAAAATTAACAATTTTGGTTGTTATTGCCCTATCTCGAGTTATATTACCTCATTTTCCTTTCATTGCATTTCTAGGTATATTGTGCACATTATATTCTTCTATAGGATTTATATTCGTTGTGCTCCACAAAATTGGAGGTCGAATGTGTTCTTTAAACTGCAAGCACTTTTTGTGCCCTCTTCTACCTCATTTTCTTCCATTTTCACTCACTAAGGATATCTCCACCCCTTTTCTTAGTGTTATCGCCTCCCTTAGTTTAAGACTTTCATCTTATGAATCTCTCTCTTCCCAGTATCTTGGAAATATAAGTATTAGAATAGTTAAATTTTCCATTCTAGGAGTAGTTTTAGCATAGAAATAGGTAAAAGAACCAACCTTCTCTAGAGTTTTGTCTCATTTTCAAGGGTCCCACACCTTGAGACAATCCCATGTTACCCAATTACATTGATTGCTCATTCACAAGTTCATGAAAAATCAGAGGGTGTTGTAATTTGGTGATAACAATTTTAGCACGCTTAGTGAGACCATAATTCAATACTTCCATGTTTATCAAAATTAGGTGTGTGTCTTGGTGAATTTCTACCTTTGAGGCTTTGCGAAAACACATTTGGAAACTACGATCGAAAATTAATTGGTTTTAACATGTTGGTAGTCTAGGTTCATGAGAATGATTTAAATAAGGTCTAGGACAAGAGAAGAAGAAATATTTGAATACTTGCAACTATCTCCAAGAAGAGGAAGAAGAGGAAGACAAGTTCATAGATCACCATCTCCACCTAACGAACTTTATCTACACCTCCACCTAGTAGACCTTTCCTTCAATCAACTAGGGTTTTAGGCGATCAAGATGGCACATAAACAACCACCACAAGAAACATTTAATCACTTTTTCAACTTCACAAGCAATCAGTTCACTTAATCTCAATGCACAAAATCCAATTCTAATGGCAGCATTGAAAAACATCCCATATTTCACTGGAGAGAATCACACAACTCCAATTGATCACATCCAGGACATTGCAAATTTTTGTTCCATTCATGAGATTATTGATATGGATGTGGCAGTCAAACTTCTTGCCTCTTCTCTCAAAGGAAAAGCCTTGTAATGGTTCATAAGCTTAGCAATCGGATCAATCCGAACTAGAATGAATTATGCTTGGGACATTGTGACCATTTTGGGGAAAGGGAAGACAACTTGTCTCTATTGGAGAAACTGACTATAATCAAGAGAGCACCAAATGAGAAGATGGCTGAATTCAATTTCAAATTCCAAAGGACATGGGATAGGATCCCAATTGTTGTGAGACTAACTGTTAAAGGTGTATTTCTTATTTCCTTAAATAATTAAATTATGATATATTTATGATGATTCAATCTATGGGAGAAATAACCTTACTAAGAGCTTATGCCATAGCCATTAGGACTAAGAATTACTTAATTCAATATGGTAAACTTGCACCTAGGCCACCTATGCCTATTTATCTAGAAATGGGGAATCCTAGTTCTATCCAAACTCCCACATTAGCCCCTATCCCTATTCCAAAAAATCATAATTCCAATGAGGCTTCCACCTATTCTTCTAGCACATCAACTGAACTCCAAAAAGTTATGAAGCAATTACAGAACCTAGGGAATGAATTAGTAACCCTCAAGAGGAAACAAGCCCAAAATTTTAGACCTTATCAGCCTCAAGCCCAACCAAATAGGCCTCCATATTAGTCAAATAGACCTCTAGCTCAAGTTGCAAGTCAAAATCGGAACCAAGGAAAACCTCAAGCTACTAGGACATTTCAACCATATAATCCAAATATAGTTTCAACATCCAGGGCCTTGGTTCCAACTCAAAAAAACAATACACAGGAGTATGGATGGTGCTTCCCATGTAGTCAACCTCATAATCATGAAGCATTTTCAATGGCATACTAAACTAGGAATTGATGGTAGAAACTATTTGTGCACCTTAAGAAACAACTCAAGGAGAAAATCAGCAACAAGAAGCTACTCAAGAGGCACCTCCAAGTGAAACTACACTTGTGAATTCGCAAGATGAGGATTTATGTGGTATAAATCAGTATCCTTCTCAGGGGGTAGCAGCCAACATAATGTCTAAGAAAATAAATATAGAGGAAGGAAAATCATCAAATGCAGGTGTTGCTCAACCTTCTATCACACCCCAAGGAGTTAGTAGCTCAAATCTAGTCCCAAACTCACAAAATAAGCCTAGAGTGCATGTTGTAGCATCTCATGTGCAAGAGAAGGTAGTGTCAAGTAAGGGGAAGAAGAAATATATCTAATATCCATTCAACATCATTTACCACATGAAGAAAACAAATGTAAGCATCTCTATGTGGGAATCTTTGAAAATTTTAGGACAAAGGGACCTTTTGCAAGCAGTCATAGCTAACTTTCCCATCTCAAATGAGTCACCCAAAGATCAAGAGAAGGTCCTCACTAATGCAGTGCAACAAAAGGAGGGTCAACCAAGTAGAAATATGAAGCCTTCACCATTCTATGTGTCCTTGATCATTAGGAACGATCTGGTACACTACTACGTGATTGACTCGAGGGCAAGTAGCTCAGTGATGCCAAAAAAATTATAGATCAATTAGGTATTAAGTATGAATAGAACTCAAGGGGTTATACAATTTAATGGAACAACAATGTAGGAACAATTGGAATCATCAAGGATTTGAATCTAAGACTACATGCATGCCCAAATGTTATAGTCTAGCGGGATGTATCGGTGATTGACTTGCCACCACTCTTTGCCTTGTATTTTCAATGGATTTCACAGCTAAAATTGTGGGTACCTATAGCTGATTGGTCCCACATACTATTTAGAACAAGGTATGGGTCTAAAGCTATAATCGGGTATGAGCCTATTAAGCATTTTCATATTGAGCTACATATACCAAGCCCAATCGATGCAAATTACTCATCTTTCTATCAAGAAGACTTCCTAGCACTCAAAAATGAATGTCAAGGTTGGAGGCATTCTAGACTTGACTCTTGATGAAGGTGCAAAAACGAGCATAGATTTCATCCATAAAAAGAGATGGAGGAAGCTGAGATAGGAATTTATTGTTTTCACGAAGAGAATCCACATCTCCATAGCATCATAAAATCAGATGAAGAGGATGATAATGAATTATTGTGGTTATTCTTCAATGGCTCGAGGGGTAGACAAGGTGTTGGAGGAGGATCAATGTTTGTGTCACCATAATATAAAATACTACTCAGCTTTCCATTTTCAATTTTCTTGTTCAAATAACATGGTTGAATATGAAGGTTTGATCCATGGATCGCATTGGGCAAGAAAGAAAATTATTAAGAACTTGTAATTTTTGGGGACGGTGGTGATAGTAAACTAGGTCGAGGGTCCCATCCAGCTAAGAATGATCTCCTTAAGAGCTACAAACATTGGGTGTGGGATCTCATCAAAGAATTTGAGGCATTTAACATTGAGGCCATACCAAGGAAAATGAATGAGATTACGAACATGCTTGTAGAAATTGGGGTAGGATTTGATGTTTTTGAGAGTATCAAGAGGATAAAACTCATCCTCATATCAAACTAGTTATGAGACTAGCTTTTGTGGATAACAACACTAGTTAAAAGTGTTTAAGAGTGACCAGCAGATCGTTAATTTTCTTGAGAAGAATCGAGTTCTCCTCAATAAATCGGGAGATATTGGAGCACCAATATGGTAATCAAGTGGTCCAGTTGAGAATGAACAAGCTCCTAAAAGGATTGGTGACATTAGAGTCAATATTTAATCCTAATTATCAATTCTAGAAGGAGAAGCCAAATATTAAAGTAAAGGGTGAAGATTCAGAGTCTATTTCAGTTGGATAAGGTAAGGTGTTGCAAATTGGAAAGGTGAGTACTCAGCAGGAAAAAATTGATTTTATCCAACTTTTCCAAGAGTTTCCTGATGTCTTTTCCTAGAATTATAAAGATTTGAGAGGCTTCAATCCAAAATTGGCACAACATACCATTGACCTAGATCTAGAAGCCAAGCCTATTAGATAGAAAAAAATACTAGTGAATTCTCACATTAAACCTCTCATGAAAAAAGAACTGAATAATTTGATAGAGGCTAGCATCATCTTTCCTATCAAACACTCAAGTTGGGTCACAAATATTTTTCCGGTGAGGAAAAGGAATGGAGAAATCAGGTTGTGCTTGGACTTACAAAATTTGAATAGAGCTTCACTCAAAGACCACTACCCACCTCCTTCTATGGATAAATTCATGCAACTA